>AMCV02000013.1:1826554-1849322 GCA_000350065.2 Colletotrichum orbiculare MAFF 240422
AACTAGCTTTTTATAACTAGTAATATAATATTATAAGGATAATACTATTCTTTATAAATTATAGTTTTTATATTAATTCTATCTTAATAGTTAAAAAAATAGTATTAATATTTAATAGTAGTAAAAGTACTATTTATAGGTTAGTTAAAAAGATATATTTAGTAATAATATATATCTATACTAAGATAGTAGTAGTCTAGTAGAAATTAAAAACTTAGGTAAATAGGATTTAATCTCCTACTAATTAGTATTAAGTTAGTAATAAGTTATAACTAAATATATCTAATTATAAAATACTAAAATTAAGCTAGAAACTAGCTTAGTTATACTATAAGTATATAGTAGTAAAGGTTTTATTATTATATATTATTAAGTTAGATATATTAAGGTCTATTTATTTATAGTTCTATATAGATATCTTCTAAAGGATTACTATTAACTTTTTATCTAGATAGGTAATTATTAATAACTAGTTATTACTACTAGTAAATAATAATAGGGAAGTTAAATAGCTAGTTAAAGATATTTTTATTATAAGGATATACTAAATAGGTAGAAAGTATTACTAGGAGGTTTTTATTAAGTAGGAAGGATATATAGATTTTATATAAGAACTAGTTGATATTATTATAAATATAATAATACTAGAGTAATATAAAGTAATATATAAACTAATAGTAAATAATAATAGGAACCTAGCTTATAGTTTATAGATAAGTAGTAACTAGGGAGGAAGGGGGTAATATTATAAGTTATATTTAGATAACTAGCTAGAACTATACCTAGGTATCTAATAGTAGCTTTCTTACCTAAGTAGAGCTTTAGTAAGCTTTAAGTAGTACTATATATATAGATTTTTCTAGGTATTTATAAAGGCTTCTTTTTTACCCCTTAGTTCTAAATAAATAGTATTTTATACTACTTATAGTTGAATAAGCCTAGGTCTAGCCTTTTATATAATAATATCTTTTGTATTAACTTATTATATTTCTAGGCTTCTAAAGAGATATATAATATATACTTAAGAGTTTCTTTTATTATTATTACTATTTATAAAGTTAGTATATATAGTAATTATAAGACTATTAAATAAATTACTAGCCTTATAGTTTTACTTAATATAGAGACTTTTTATTCTGTTAAAATATTATATTATTTACTTAGCTTTTATATAGTAATTATCTAAAGGTTTTAAAATAAAGTATAATAATTAACTTATTATATAAATAATGTCTAGTGTTCTTATAATTATGATATAAGTAATATAAATAATATCTTATTAATAATACTTAATTTCTATATAAGAAACTTGATTATCTGATTATAAGAACTCTTTAATCTTCAAAGGGATTTTAAAATATAAAGTATACTATATATATATCTTATAAAGTATTAAGGAGGCTTTTAATATATACTACTTATAAAAGCTATAGTTATAATACTATTTAATCTTAAATAACTTTAATATTAAGAAGTTATTATATATCTTTATTTTCCTTAAAATAATACGTATATTAAAAATCTATTAATAATAAAAGTATTTCAGAAGCAACCTTTAAAGGAAGAGAAAATATATAATTATTAATATAGAAGAAGAAGATAATGTCCCTCTTGAGTTAGTAATATAGATTTTCTATAGTAGATTTAAAAGTAAGATACTTCAAACTTCTTTCTAAATAGTATTACTATAAGAAAGAAGACTTTCACAAGCTATATAATATTTTATTAAAATAGTAAATCTTATTTAATATTCAGTAACCTAATAGTATTTCTATATAAGTAATTTTATTAAATACTATATATAAAAAAGTATTAATTATCTTATCTTAAAATAACTTAAAGTAATTAGTAGTTATTATAAGAATTTAAAGTAATATGGCCATTAGAATAATTATACAAGTCTTATAATTATCTTATAACTATTAATTTCAATAAATAACTTGTGAAGTTTTAGTTTTCAAGAGGTATTTATACTTATTAAGCTTATAAGTATAAATTTAATAGTATTCTAAAACTTTTAAACTTCTTATAAGAGTCTTATTAACCTTATTCTAAACGTATAATTCAATATTACTCTTAAGATAAGTCTATCTAACTATTACTATAGCTTTAATATATAGATAAAGAAATTTTATTCAATAAGATATAAATAATCATAATAGTTTCTATTATAAGATCTTTAAAATAAGAGTCTTTATTCTGCTATATCTTAAAGACTTTTTAATATCTAATTAACCTTATGATTAAAATATATTATTAGAATCTATAATAATTATATTTTGAAGTCTTTAAGAAAGTTAAATTCCTAAGACTTCTTTTAATTATCTATTTATACTCCTTCTAATTATAAATAGATAATACTTCAAAATATCTCAAGATAACTAAAGAGTATTAATTAAAAAGACAACTTAAAATAAAGATCTCCTAATTATTCTAATATATTACCTTATTTATTCCTTACATTTAATTCTCTCTAGGAATATTAGAATTCCTTACCTCCTTATAGTCTTATCTATATAAATATAATTATAAAAGAATATAATGAGTAATTCTAAAAGGATTATTAAAATAAACTTTATAATTTTGAATAATATTTATAAGACTTAGAAATAACTATCATATAGATATAAGACTTTGAATTATTATAACTACTTCCTATTTTAATATAAGTTATTATATTAGACTTTCTATTAATATTTAAATAAGGAATGAAACTGAGTTTAAGTAATTCTACTATAACTATTCATCTTTATACCTAATAAAAGACTTTTTTAAAAAAAAGATTATTTAAAATTATCTTATAAAAACGCTATATTCCTATTAAAGAAGAAAACTTTATTAAAAGAAATACTATAAATCATTATAATCTTATTTCAATATAAGAGTTCTTCTTGATATTAATTAGTTAAAATATAGCTAACTAAGAAGTTAATAAAAATATATACTTTACGATATTGTAGATAGTTATATTTGAGTTTTATATTTATTATAAGAATTAAGTATTCATAATTATAAATATAGAAATAGGCTAAGTCTAGCCTTATAGTATTATCTCTTTAAGTAATTTTATAAAGCTTCTAATCTAATATTTACTAATCTAAAAGGCATATTAATAGTTAATTATAAACAATTACTACTATTAATAAGATTTCAGACGGAAATTAATAAAATAACTTACTCTTACATTTTATAACTCTTATATATATCTTAATAATTACTCTAATATACTTAACGCGTCTATTGTAGTCTTACATATATAGAGTAAATAACTTAAGGTATATACCTTAAGATATCAAATTAGACTTTAGAACCTTATATCTAGAAACCCAATTATTATACTTAAAAACCTTAATATTAATATCATGTTAATACTTAAGGAATATAATAAAATTCTCAAATATTCTAATAATAATAACTTTAATATAATTAATAAGATAAAAATCTTAAGAGTAATTAATAACTCTATCTATAAATATTCAAACTAAAATATAGGTACTATAGCTTTGGTAATAGGAGTAGAGGTTAGGAGTAATATATTCCTTAGGAATAATATATAAGATACTCTTATGTTCTATATAGTAAATTTTACATTTTGCCTTACTAATATTATAAGCCTTATATACCCCCTAAGTAAGCTAGTATTAATTATATCTTGAATAACTATTAATAATATAAACGCCTTATATAACTAAGACAAAATACTTAAGAAGCTCTCTACTAAAATACTTCAATTATTAATATTTAAGCTATTTATTACCTTTTAGAAGTCTTTAAAGAATAGTTTCAATATACTACTAGTAATAGTAATATTTAAAAGAAGGCTTATACTATATTAATTATATTATTAAAGTAGTTAATTTCTTATAAGATATATAATATTTAAAGACTTATTAGTTTTATCAAATATTAATAGTTATAACTGTAATATAATTACTCTTCTATAATTAAAATAAGTAATTTAGCCTAATATCCCACTAGTAGCCTTATTTTTATAACTACTAAAAGGAAATAAAGTTTATAACTAGAATAATATACAGAGTATTATTATATAAATATAATTTCATCTTTGAACCTTTACTAGTTATAATAAAGATCTTAATATTTCTATAGTTTCTAGTAAATACTAATTTTATATTATATTAAATATAGTTTCTTATAGAAACCTTTTAAAAGATTATAAAGCACTTTATATTGGAGAAGATATAAATTCAAGTGTCTAAATTAAAGATGAAAAAGTCTTAGAGAGAATATTATTAAAGTCCTTCTTTATAATATATTTACTATATAGTATTAGAAGTACTTTATCTAAAAGGCTAGTTATATAGTTACTATTATCTAAGATTCAAAATCTTATTAAGAAGTTAGAATTTAAGGTTAATAACTATTTAATTTTCTTTTTAAATGAAATATTTAGTATTTAGTCTTTATAAGCTATATAAAAATATATATAGTAATAGTCTTTTAAAGTATAATGCAGCCTATTTTTCAGGAGGTACAAAGACTTATCTAAACTTAGAAATTTCTTTATTATTTTAAATCTTTAAAATAATAGCTAAGGCTTCTATTATAATATTAAAAATAGTATAATTAATCTTATAATATAAGAGAACTTTAGAGAGATACGAAATTGACTTTATAATAGTTAAAATAATTTTATTTGGAATATAGAATCTAAATAGCCATTAATCATAAATATATAGCTTTATATATAGAACTTGATTAGTAAGAAGATTAATAGAATTATAGTATTATAAATTTATAATAGTTTAATAATAGTAAGAATATAATTAACTATTCAAGCTTTATATATAATATCTTACTACTTTCAAAACTATATTTTCATCCCTATTTTTATAATAAGATATTTAAATCTAAAAGACTAAAGTATCTTATAATATATTAAAATAGTATTTTAGGAGTATATTTTATTTATAATATTAAGATAGTTATAGATATTAGTAGCTTATATTATATTATCTTCTTCTATATAGTAATATTAATATCCCGTTTGACGTAGTAGTTTAACATCTAGCAGGCTTTTACAATTCTACAATAAAAATAATAAGTTCAAATCCTATAGTAAGTAATTATAACTAGTAGGTATATACTTTCTAATTATATAAACTAAGTATAGTAATTACTACTAGCTATTAGCTACTATTATTAGCTATTAACAGCTAGTAACTATTAACAGCTAGTAATAGCTACTACTAACTAGCTAGTATTAGTATTATATAACTATCATTCTTTATAGAATAACTATAATAAATATAAGTATATATATATCTTCTATTTATTAGCTATTATATTAACTAACTATATTATTACTATTCAAGGTTTTCTCTATTTAAATAGTTCCTTAGCTCTAGTATTATCTATAGAATATATAAGGCAAAAGCTGACTACTAGGTATAGTTTCTTTTAAAGGGTTTCTAAGAAGTATATAACTTTAAATAGATCAAAGACCTTCAATATAACCAAGCTATAGTAATATTAATATTAAAATACCTTATTTATATATCTAAGAATTTAAGTTATTATATAGGCTTAATTTAGATACTTATATTGATACTCTTAAATTCTTAAGATATAGAAGTTATAAAAAGCTATATAAGCTTTTAAATCTTTCTCTATAGAATTTATAATATTTCTTATATAAATCTCTTTAATAGTATTCACCAAGAATTATTAATTTTTTTTATAATTTACTCCTATAAAATTAAAGCTCTTAAGAATACCTAATTTAGATATTTTAAAAACTTATTCATACTATTTAGCTTTTAGAAAGTTACTTAAGAAAGACTCTTAAGGAAACTCTAGAAAGAAACTTTAATAAATAGTTATTTTAAGATTAAAATAATCCTATTAGTTATAAGACTTAACTTCCATCTAAAAAGTATTATATTAAGTCAGTTATTAATTAACTCTTTCGAAAACTAAAAGAAGGGTATTATTAATAAATATCTTAATATTAAAAATATATTAAATTATTATAATATGTATTTTTAGTTTAAATAGCTCTTTAGTATTATAAGACTCTTAATTATCATATATAATGAAAAGGTAAAATCTAATATATATTATATATAACTAAATATAGCTATATATATTACATAAGGCTTTATTTTAAGTTATTTCAATAAGGTGAAGCCTATAGAAATAGTACTAGCGCCTGAGGTTTTGCTAGTATAAACTCTACTTCTCAAACGTATTATTCCTAATAATAATTATTTATAATAATCAGTAATTATATTACTATTTTAACTCATTATAAATTAGTATTAATATAAACACTATTATTAAATAGTATTTATAGTCACATATATATATAAGGTGAAGAGTTTAGATATTATTCTAGGTATAAAGCAAAAGTAACTAAATACTACTAAAATATTAAATATTAGACAGAATTAATAATTCTAATCTAATACTATACAGCTTTAAAAGCTTTCTTTCTTTTAATAATACTACTCAAAACTTAGCTTTAAATGCCTTAATTTTGAGTTGAATATAAGAAAGCTATATTACTAATTTAAGAGATACATTATCTTCCTCTTTTATGTCAATAATTATATATATTTTTATCTCTTAAAAAACATTTATAAAATCCTTATATTATCAACAGACTTCTAATAGCAATACAACCTTAAGAAGAATAAAGACTTACAATAATTCTATACTACTAAAGTTATTTGAAATTCAATAATATAATAGTTATAACTTTAATGAGTAGTATTTATTAGAGAGTTCCTCAAGTATCTTATAAAATACATAAAACAATTTAATTAATATAAAGCTACTCTAAAGGCTAAAAGCCTATTACTTTAATATCATTAAGCCTCTTATATAGAAATAGGATTCTATTTATACGAAATTAGCTTTATTAACTATATCATGATTATGATAAGACTAAACACTACTTATATAATCAACTAATCTTTTTATTTATTATAAGGTTTTAAATACTTATTATTTAATTACTTTAACTTTATACTTCAAATAATATCTATTACAAGCTATACCTTACTAGAACTAGCTACAGCTAGCAAAGCTCATTCTGCTATTACAGACTATAACAAACCTATTTTATATATATTCAATAGTTTTTCTGAAAACTCTTCCCCTTTAGCTTATATTCCTTCAATTAAAATACCGCTATATTTAACTATATAAACTACACTTTTTATATATCTAAACTTAATATTACCTATATATTCTATTACTAATTATACTATATAATAGAAGTATCTAATAAGAATTGTCCTGTTATAAACCCTATAGGGGCTTTTACTAATACTATAATATAGTAGAACTAATAGCCTACTATACTAATAAATATAATTACCTAATTATAAGCTTATTTATACTCTATACTATTAAGTATAATAATAATAAGTATTAAAGCTACCCTAAAACTAACTCTAGATATTAATCTAGCTATACTTACATAATAACAACCTATACCTAATCCTAAGAAATTTTCAAAAGATTATAATAAATACCTAGCTTAGACATCATAAATCTACAATAAATTCTTTATCAATTATATATTTATTATAAATAACCAGGAAACCTAATATTGTATCAACTTATACTTAGATATAAAAATCTAATTAACTATAGTAGAATTCTATAGAAGTAGTAGCCTTTAAAATATATATAACCTCAATAACTTCGTTATATACTTAGATGAAATATATAAAGATCTGAATATAATAGACTCTATTTTAATATATCTCCTAAATAAATATATAAAAGACTATAAATACTTTATTAGTTTCTTACCTGATTTTAAGAAGTTCCTTACTATAATAAGTAGTATCCTATAGTTATATATTATATAAATTAGTTCTTTATAAGCTATCTCATCTTTAAAGTTATACTACTACCTAGTTAATATAAATATTAGTACTAATAACTTTAAAGAGTGAATTAACAATATATAATATACAGCGAGATAATTAGAAAACTATAGGATATTATGTTTTCTACCTAACTAATAAGCTATTAAAATAGACTAATAATATAACTGAAAAGTAGATAGTAATAGTAATATAATAATAATAAATACTATTTAGACTATAGAAAATATAGAAATCCTACTATAAGGCATTCTATAATAACAAAATATAAAGAAATATTTTAACTATTAAGTCTAGAGATATATAGCTAGGAATTATTTAGAGAAATATATACCCCTTATATTATTAAAGTAACCTTAGAATAAACCTAATCTAATGATAAAACTAAAAACTTAGATTCTAATAGTAATTTAGGAAAAGAATAATTCTAGTATAAACTTAGGCCTTGGAATTTTTAGAAGAAGAAAGGACTAATTAGAAGTATTTTAGAAATAAATCAATAAGTAGACTTTCTATACTATTAGAATTATAAATTGATACAAAGGATATTACCTAAGTATTCCTAAATAGTAGCTATAATATTTATACTATAATTAACTACTACTTAGTCTACAAATTCTATTTACTATATATAGCTAAAATACGTAGGAAATTTATAAGTTTTATAGATAAAGTAGCATATAAATTATTAAAACGTATTATAGGTTTAACATTAGATTTAATAGTTATATCTAGAAAGTCTATATCTATATTATTAATAACTTAGATATTAATATCTTCTTAGGCAAACTATAAATAGAATGGTATATTACATATTCAGCCCCCTACCTAGTGGGTAGCCTTATACAACGCCTAGTATTAAATTTCTATAATAAAAAAAACCCAGTAATATCTTATAGCTTATATGTATTTCTATAGGCAAATATAGTAAAAAGAACCTAGTAGTATAATATTTAATTCAAACCTAGCTCCAACTTAGAAATATATAAATAACATAAAGTAATAGAATAATAACTAGATGTGCAAACTTATCAGTATAAGCTGTATAATAGTCTCTATAATAGTAGCTTTAAAGTATTAAACTTATTATAATAGTATTCATAATATTAACTTATACCAGCTAGTGATAATACTACTAATATATCTTAATAATATTAATCTTATAGATAAAAGAGAGTAATAGACTACTATAAACTAGCTTTCTCTTCATCTTATAACAATATTACTACTAATAATAATAATAATAGTAATAAGAATACTATTATTATATTCAACCCTAATAACTTCAATATAAATATTAATCTTATTAAGACTATTAATAATTATAAGGATTATAGCTACTTTTATAAGGATCTAAATAAGCTAGTATTATATAAGGGTGATTTTACTATTCTCTCCAGCCTTCTTAAGATAATTATAATTAAATTTAACTTTAAAATATTACTAGTAGATAAAGCTATTAGTATAGCTAAAAAGTATAAGATTAAAAGAACAAAAAGGAATCTAATATTTAAAAATAGGATATTTAGTAATAATTCTAAATACTTTAAATATAAATTAGAAATAGCTTATTAAATATTACTTTATTTTAAAAAGGTATATATATTGAAATCTATAGTAGTTATCAGCTAATAGTTAGGAAGGCTTAAAATAGTATTATTAAATAAGATGACTTAAAGTTAGAGATATCATACTATGATATTTAAAGATATAAAGTAACTATAACTATAGCAATTAGTATAAAGTGGGTTAGAGCATGAATCCTAACTAGATGCTAAATATTCTCTATATGAAGTAAAAAGCTTACTATAAATAGAATATAATACTATTATTTATAATATTTAGAAATACTATATTTATTATAATAAGAAATAGATATATATTCCTCTGATAAGATAAGAAATAAAACCCTAATTTAAGACATTTATATAATAAAAATATTAATAATTACTTCTTTTACTATAATGTATTAGGAAGTTTCTAAAATATATAGATATACTTATAACAAATATCTTATAGTAAGGGAAATTATATAACTTATCAACCTAGTAGATATTAAGAAGATATCTTGGGTAAGAAATAAAGAAGATAACCTGATAGTATTACTATATTAAGTATATAAAGAATTTAAAAACCTTTTTAAGAAGAATAAGGTATATCTTATACTACTTATCTACCTAAGTGTAAATCATAAAGTCTACCTAAAAAGAAGAAGTAATAATTATGAATAATTTCTATTTTAAAGACTACTCTATAATATATCTTAAAAAGAAACATTAGTCTTATAAAAACATTCTAAAACCTCCTTAATAAAACGTTTATATAAATAAATAAGTTATCTATAAATATTCTAATCTTATTTATTAAGAAATCTAAAGATAAGTTATATTTCTATTATAATTATAAGATATTTAATATTATTATAAAAATAACTATTACCCCTTACTACTTATATTAAAGGCTTTCTAATAAGTACTTTTAACTATATAATATATAAAGCTAGATATCATTACTATATTCTACAAAATCTAAATTATAAAAGAATATTAGGAAAAAAGTAGTCTTTATATATAACATAACTTTTTTAAGTAACTTATATAACTATTTTAGACTTATAGAAACCCTAGTAATATTCTAATACTATATTAACAATATATTTTATAGATTCCTTCATAATATCACTATAGTATATTTAGATAATATCTTTATCTATATGATAAAGATTTAGAAATATTATAAAGAAAAAGTTGAAAAAGTCTTATAATTCCTATCTATAGCTAGACTAAGTCTAAATCTAACTACATATATATTTTCTATAAAAATAGTAAAGTTTATTAGGTCTATATGTAAAGTTAGAGAAAGGATTACTTATAATTCTAAAAAGATAAAGGCGATAAATAAGTAACTTATGCTAAAGATAGTAAAGGCTATAAGGAGTTTCCTAAAGTTTACTAATTATTACTATATATTTATAAGTAACTATATAGCCTTTATAAACCTTCTAAACATTTTAATAAAGAAAAGTATAGTATTCTATTAAGAAGAAAAAGAGAAGAATACCTTTATTATTCTAAAGAACTATTTTATAAAAACTTAAATTCTCTAATATTTTAATTCAAACCTAGTAACTATTATTAAAATAAACTATTTAAAGTTTATATTTAGAAATACCCTCTTATAAGAAAATACATAAAAATACTACTAACTAATTACTTTTCACTCATAAGAACTATCCCTAGTATAATATAACTACTCAATTTGTAATCAAAAGCTTTCCATAATAATATCTTTTTTTAATACTTAAAATATAAAGCTAAGGAACTATAATAAATTCTGAATTTTAATAGACTATAAAAGCCTTAGTTATTTTATATAAAAAAGAAACTTAATAAATATTAAAGTTAGTAAGCTAAATAGTTAGCCTACTACTAGTTTAAAATTGAATACTAGCTAGGCTACTTAACTACTATACTAAATATACTATTAAGGTATAAATAAGATATTCTAACTAACTAAGAAGATAAGAAAAAATAAAATAGAATAATCTAATTAATCCTAAATTTAGCCTAGCTATATTGAATACTTATATTAATTATATAATAAATCTAAAAGCTAAATAGGTTTAGGAACTTACTACTATAAGTTTTTAATAATAATATAAATTTCTAAAAGTTATAAGATAATATTTTACTTAAAAATAAAAAAAATTTTAAAGCTTACTAAACTATAACCAAAGAAGACTATATAGTCCCTATTACTACTAGGATTAGAGTTTAGATTGTAGAATACACTTTTAATATACTAGGGCGTTTTATATAGAGGGACTATATATAGATATATAACAATATAGACTAAGAATACTAAGATAACACTTTATAAATAGCTATAATATAGCAAATTTATAATTCCCCTCTTATAAGCCACTTTAGGAGGAATAATATATTCAAAATAATATTATACTAATACCCCTAGCTAGACTTCTTATAAGATATATAGTACTTCATATAAGACTATAATTGTTATAATATTAATGTAATTTAGAAAGACATAAAGAGAAGACTTCTATAGCTATTATTTATATTAGAAAGGATTCGTAGTAACCTCACAATAGACTTTATTACTAATTCACCTATATTAATAAAAAATAACACCTACTTCATATAAATAATTCTACACTAATTAAATAAATTAGTTATATTAAAACTTATTATAATAATAAGAGTAGAAGAATAGATAGAATAGCTTTTAAACTACTACTTTTAGTTCTATAAAATCCTAAGAATAATTATTAATAATTAAAACAATAATTAGACCAGCTACTTTTAGAAGACGTTTTATAACTTTACTAATATGAAGTAATACCTAGATATTACATACTACCTACAGACTAATAAAACTACTAAATAATTCAATTAAGAAATAGAAATATACTTTTATATAATTATTAATTACACTTAGAATAACTTAGAAGCCTATCTTCTAATAATATAGCTAACTTTTAAGAACTATATAGTATTAGTAATAAGAATTAACTTCTTCTTCTTAAGATATAAATATTATACAGACTTTATACAAATCTGTACTATTAATAAGAACATAAAAGATCTACATAAGTAAAGTACTAATACTTTAATTAATAAATTAGTAGAAATAATAATTATAGTTTAAATAGCTATAGGATTTATTTAATAGAAGATGAAAGATTCTACTAAGAACTAATAGAAAGCTACTAAGAAGTTTAAGAAAAAAGATATAATATAACTTTATATAGCTAACTACTACTTATCTTACTTCTATAAGAAGCTTGAAAGCTATACTATAAATATAAAATACTAAATATTATTATACTTATAGTAGTAGAATTAGATATGCTTAGTAATATTTACTTTAGATTTTATATTAATATCTTATATAAAGCTACTTAGGACTTATTACTAGGTTAGATTATATATCATTACCAGTTACCCTTAGTATAAGATAAGAGAGGGAATAATAAGTAAGAAGTCAAAGAAGTACTAATAATATACTAGAGATATATTAGATAAACTTATTAGAAAGAAATCTATATTGAATAGATAGACGATATATAATTTATATAAATGTTATTATACTTATTAGAAGATACTATAGTATTGAATATTTATAAAGGGAAGTATAAGCCTATTGAAACTAGTAATAGTAATTTAGTGTCTATTGTAAATTAGCCTATATAATAAACCTAGGATTGAAATACTATAATTATAATAGTTATATGTTAGATAGAATAATATTAGGGGGAGAAAATAAGATTATACCTAAAAGCTAGAAAAGTAATCTTAAGTTGTAAAAAACGTAGTAGTAGTAATAGTAAATATATAGAAGATAAATAAATAATAGATTAAAGGTAGAGAAAGCCTTAGCCTAAAAGCAATAGCTAGTAACTTAAGTATTTATCTATACTATAATAGGAGTAAAAGGGGAATAGTATTAATATAGGGTTAATAAAAAAGGTTAGAAAACAAATGATAGTATAAGAAAAGTCAACTGGTCTAAATATATTAAATTAGTAGTAAGACTAACTATAATAGTAGTAGTGATTTATTAACTTATAATGATTTTATACAATTTATAGAAAAAGAAGGAGAAATATAAATTAATAAAAAGCCTTAGTAATAAAATAAGCTATAGTATATGAATACCTAAGTAGTATTAACTAATAAGAAACTCAGATTAATAATACTACTATTATAGCTATCTTATTAGCTAATTAAAAGAGGGATATAGATTATAAGTTATACCTTATGAGAACTAGCTATAACTAGTAGAACTCATTCTACTACTATAGATTATAATAGACCTATTTTATATATACTTTATAGTCTTTCTAAAAACTCTTCTTCTTTAGCTTAGATTTTTTTAATTTAAATACCTTTATGTTTAACTATATCAGCTATAGCTTTCACAATATTTAAGCTTTTAATCTTATGTATACTTTCAAAATAGGTTTTACTTAATAAAAGTATTTATACTCATACTAATTTATTATTAGTTAATACAATAAAAAAAACACTTATTGTGATAATTAAATTTACTTCTTATTCTAATATTCAGCTCTAAGATAATAAAAAGCCTCATAAAAAGTATATATATTAAGTCTTATTAAGAGTAAAACTCACTATACAACTAAAGGTTATTACTAAAGTCAGAAGATTAAGAATCTTTTAAGTTTATTAAAATAGAATAAAGTAGAGTACTAAGAGTTAGACATTCTATAATCTATTACCTCTCTATACTATTAATAATGGAATTTAAGTCTTCTCAAATACCTATTATATAGCAATCGAACGAATAATACAATACTTTAGTAAGATAAAAAGTTTCCACTTAAGATATAACTATAAAGTTATTAGTCTACTTAACAGTCTTTTTATTACCCTAAATACTTGTTTTCTAAATAATAATAATAATCAAAAAAGGTTTTAAATATATATTATATACTTCTCTGGAAGCTTTATAATATAGCAAGCTAATTAATAAAATATTATTAATACTTTAATAAAGAAAACAGTCCTTTCGATATCATTTCAACCTACATAAGAAGTATTATATAAGCTACTTTATTATTATACTTTCAATGGACTTTATAATATATATCTTAAATAAAAAAAAAGTATATAAGTCTTACTTAGCTATTTATATTGAATATAATTACTAGTAAATGACATACTTAATAATCATTAAACTAATATAATTATATATAAAGCTGTAGTATACAGATATTTATACCTATTAGTTATAATAGAAAGTCTAATGGAAATACTTTAAAGATAAACAAAAAAAAGTTCTTTAGAATTATTAATTTAATACTTTTATTATTCAGATTAATATGATAAATCAGTTAAACTATCTAAATTTATAATAAGAAGAGGAATTTCAAGAAAAGTCTCTAGTATTTGAAAATCCTAGTAGAATTCCTAACTATGTATTAGAACTATAAGTCCTAAATTCTAATAATAATATAATGAAAATAAAGAAAAAGTGAGAAGTTCTTAAAATACTAAGATACTTCGAATACCTTCTAATTAATAAAATATATCTAACTAATCTATAAATAATACTACTCTTTCTAGTATAAAAATGAGAATTTAATAAAAGTAATAAAATTATAAGAAGAATTTCTTATAAGATATAAATAGAAAGTTTAATTAATAGTATTCAATAAGGCTAGCCTATATATAAAAAATTTAAAATTAGAAAAATATATTATAAATTATATATTTAAGAAGCAGACTTTATACTAATTCAATCTTAGATGCTAGCGTTATCTCTATAGGGCTCGCCCTACTTAAATTACTTGAAATAGAGCCTCGCGTGGCACGCGTAGCCACATTTAGTTACAGACAATACACACCAGGTTTTGCCCACTAATTATATGCAACACCTCTGTCTTCAACCTACTTGCTTCTGTGAAAAGCCCGGACGCCTGTACAGACAGGTATGGCTGTAGTACGGTGCACTGTCCTATAGTTCGACCTTGAAACGTCAACCGACGTTATGGTTGACCAACTCCCAACTATCACCTATTACTTTTACGGCGGAGAAGCTCGCGACTGAGGAGCTGACGCAAACGTTTCACTCTGGCTCCCCTGATATCTCGCCCGCTCGACTTCAAAATCAAGCGTACTTCCGAAGCTGTTTCTCCTCATTAGCAAGCGCAGACCGTGCTGTTGTCGAAGGACTTACATCTAAGGTCAATGTCCTCGAGCTATTGACCTCTTGGTCTCTGTAGACACCCACTAGACTCTCGCTGTCTTGGAAGAGCCCGGTCTTGAGACTGATGACGATGAATTGCATACCCGGACCAGCATGCTCGCGGATATACTTCTTGATCTTGTCGACGTTGGCATTGTCAAGTGCAGCATCGACCTCATCAAGAACGAAAAACGGGCTCGGCTGGTAGCTGTGAATGGCAAACAGGAGCGCTAAAGCAGCCATTGTCTTTTCTCCTCCCGAAAGATGCTCCATGTCTCTGAATCGCTTGAGTGGTGGCATCGCGTGATACTTAATACCAGACAAGTAGGGTGTGTCTGTGTCTTCCTCGATGTCCAGATACGCTTGGCCTCCAAGAGGGTATGCCTCGGACCGCGTCAGATCCTTATAGACATTGGAGATTTGCTCCTGAATGTGCGTAAAAGCCTTGTTGAAGAGCTCGTACCGCTGGGCCTTGACGTGATTGAACGCGTCGCGGGCCGCCTTGAGAGCTGCTCTGGAGTCCTCAAATTCTTTCTCCGTGTTCTTCAACCTCGATTCGACGCTCTCTAGCCTCTCAATGGCCCTCATGTTGGGGTTGAGCTTTTCGAGCTCCGAGGCAATCGATGCGATCTTATCCTGCAGTCTTTCTTCAAGGGTGGCATCGTCTGACTAGATCGCTCGTCAGACATTACAAACATGAAAATTTGCACGGATACCCTTACCTCCTTGAGGTCCTCATCCAGACTGGTATAGTCAACCTCGATCCCATGGTTCTCAAGAGCTGCAATCATCATTTCGTCGTCGTCATCGTCGTCTACGTCCATGGCGTCGGCATCCTGACGCAGAAGATTGTCCTCGTTAGGCAGACTGTCAAGGGAGCCCTCTTGTAAAGGAATCTGAATCTGGTCGAGCTTGCACCGCCTGAGCAATGCAAACTTCCCGGCACTGTTCTTCTGCACTACCGTTTCCAGCGCGTTGATATCCTTCTGCCTGGTGTCGATTTCCTTACTTCTCTTCTGAACTTCAGTCTTGGCATGAGCCACCTTCTGATTCCTTTCTTCGAGTGCCAAGCGATACTCCACAAGTGTCTCGCGGAGGGCGTCGAGCTCGTCCGATACCTCGTGGCTGGCGTCTTCGATGTCCGATTTCTCCTGCTGGTAGGCCTGAAGCTCACCCTCCGAGGCCTTCAGACTCTCTTGCAATTTTTTCAATCTCCTTTCGTAATTGCTGTACATGTCACGAGCCCAGTTGAGCTGGCTCTCGTACTTAGACTTTTGTACCTCAAATTTAGCCCGCTCTTCGTCGGCCTCACGTTGTAGGTCTCTGTGCTCCGATTCATAGGCTCGGATGTCAACGAAGCCTAGCCTTTTGCAGAAGTTACCAAACACATCGTCCTCTACTCTGGCAATCGCGTCCGAGAACTCCTTGACGGTGCGTTTGGTTGCCTCAAGCTCGGCCGTCTTCTCCTCATATTTAGGCCGGAGCTCGTCGACGAGTCTGCTCTGATGATCGCGCTCCTTCTTGATGCTCTTGTAATTCTTCTCAAGATGCACCAGCTCCCCCTTGGTAGCTGAAAGGCGCTGCTCAAGCCCGTGGATCTCCATTTGAAGAGACTCTTCAGCAGGGCTTCGTCGGCCAGACTTGGGGAGCTTTTCGATTTCCTCCTTCCCTTGGGCGGCCAACTTCCTGAGTGACTCGAGATCTGTACTCTCAAAGCGCCGTTTGCCGCCCTTTTGTTCTGGACCACGACCACCAGTCATCATGCCAGTCTTGTGGATGACCAAACCGTCGAGCGTGACCGTCTTGACGGGGATGCGCTTCTCATATGATATGAGCTTCGCAATCTTCTCGCTGTCACACACCACCGAGCTACCGCATGCGTAGGCCATGGCGCGTTCGTAGACCGCATCAAAGTCGATCGTGTCGATGGTCAAGCGTGCCCCTGTGATGCCCTTGATGGAAGAGTTGACAGCGTTCACCTTGATGTTATCCAACGGGATGAACGTCATAGGCGCGAAGCGCTGATCTTTGAGATACTGGACGCAATCGTGACCAGTCCTCTCAGTGTCGACGACAACAGAGTCGAAATCTCGGCCGAGGGCAATGATGACGGCCTCATCGTACTTTTTCTGTTTGGGCTTGCAGAGATCGCCCACTCTGCCCTTGACCCCTGGATACAGTCGCTTCAGGTTGTTCACCATTTCCTTCATTCTGACTTCGCGATCATTCTGTCGTCGGCCGTCGTCGGCTTCTCGAAGCTGCTTGGCGACTTGCTCTAGCTTCTCCTCTAACTCGGTGCGCCTCTGACTGGTGCGAACACGCTCGGACTGCATCTGGTGGTATTGCTTCTTCTTCTGATCGATCTCCTTGGATAAAGCCTTGATGGTGTCTTCCACGGCCGACTTGCGCTCGCCTGTGGTCTCCAGTTCGCCTTCGAACTTCTCAAGGGCTGCAGTAATGGTATCGACCTTGCCCTTGAGAGTATTGACAGTCACTTCGTCCGTTTTTTGTTGTCGGATCAGGTTATCGAGTTTTGATTGATTCGCAGCGCATCTTGCAATAACCTGGGAACGCAGTTCACTGTACTCTTTACGGTCATCGTCGCTTAGTTCCTTGCCCTGCTTTTTCAGGCGGTCCCGGTGCTGCTTCTCGAAGTGTTGCTGGGTCTTTTCAAGAGTCTTGAGTCGGCTCTCGTCCTCCTTGATGAGCTCAGCCTGCCTATCGCGGTCTTTTCGGACAGGTTCGATGCGCGAACGGCACTGTGCGATGTTGCGGGTCTTCTCCTCAATCTTTGCATCAACAGGAATCAACTGGTGCTCCAACTCGTCAAAGGCCCTTTTTTTGGCGTTGATGGACTTCTCGACAACATTGACCTCTTTTGCCGCTGCCGTCTGCTCCTTTTGGGCCACTCCCAGCTTCCGCTTATATGACTCAAGATTGCGTTGGAACTCCTGCATATCTTGCTGATGCTCATGTATTTTGTCTGTCGACTGGTCCATACCACGTTGAAAATGGTAGAGCTTCCATAGAGCGTGTTTGACGATGGCTGCGTCTCTGTCCTCTGTTTTCCTCTGAAAGGTGTCGGCCTCCTTCTTTTGCTCCTGATACTGCTTGATCTCTGAGTTAATGCCGCGTCTTCGATGTAGCTGGAAGCTTTGGTTCTCGGCGGCCTGTTCAGCTTCGGCCTGCAATTTTTCGTATTCGGCCTTGTAATCCAAGCTTCCCGAGATCTGTTCAATCAGGCGCGTGAGATCCTGCGGGGACTGCGCTGCGATAGCCTCGACGTCTCCTTGGAAAACAAGAAAGTTTCTGGCTTTGATGAGGATGTTCTCGGTCTCGAGGGCTTCGTTATATTGCTGGGCGGTAACGACGCGATCGTTGATCCGATATTCGCTGGATCCTTGGCTTGTGATGGATCGCTTCCATTTCTGTTCGTCGCCAGCGTCGTCCTCGTATACGGCCATGACCCATGCGGTCTTAGGGTCGTTGCGAGAGGCCTTTTGTGACAAGTCGTCGCCATCTCCGTCTGCGTGTCCATTTGTTCGCTCATTGGCTTCGGCAGAGCTGTCGTCGTTGAGTTTGGACGTTTTGAGAACGCGACCGCGATAGACGAGATCTTTGAGATGGGCCGATCTGAGATGGGATGATTTGATTCCTAGTACGAAGGATATTGCATCCATGCTTTCGCGAGCGTTCTGTCAGCTGGCTGCTAATGACTACATGTACAACGCAGTAGGTCTTGGGGCGAACTTACGAGTTGGACTTGCCGGATCCATTGGGGCCTATGATGGAAGTAAAGTAGGAGTCGCCAAAGAGCAGGACGTGGTGGCCTTTGTAAGACTTGAAGTCTGGAAGGGGGAAGGTCAGCAAGGCGACGCGTGTCAAGGGTACCTTAGCACGACGTACTGAAAAGTTCAAGACGGATGAGCTTTCCCATCTTATCAACGGGACAGCCGCGGAAGCGCGACAACGGTTTGGGGCTTTCGATCCGTGTAGTAGCAGGACTGAAAAGGGCCGAGTTTCGTCGCAAACGCGATCAATGGGCGCGAGTATCGAGCTGATAACGATTGACGCCTGAGTGACAGCGGCGCGCGGGCAGGTTCGCTGCGGGCGTAGACACTATGAAAGATTCAGAGATTCGGATGTGATGAGCCTCGAGGTGGCCAGGCGCATCGCGAAACATTCGAGAGAGTGTCTGTGGATTAAGCAGGTAAGGTAAGCATACAGCATGCGTGCAACACGGATTTCCCTCTGCGCGTCTAATGTGTATGAGGGACAGTGCTCGACGCAACATGCTAAAGTGGGCCTCGGCAACTTCGTGTCCTATAGGCCTCAGGTTGTAATCATGGGATATGCATTATGTCAGAAATAACGCGCTCGAGAGGCAGAGTTTTGCACCGGCTAAACCTCGGGCGCCGGCGCTATCTCCACAGGCCTCACCCCACTTAAACCGCTTGAAGGAGAGCCTCATATAGCACGTGTAGCCATATTTAGTTACATATAATACACACCAGATTTTACCCCCTAATTATATATAATAATTAAGAGTCTTATAATACTAAAGAACTACTAGGCTAAATATATATATTATAATAATTTAATATATTTTAAATATTAAGATATCTACTAAAAATACTTTTTTTAATCCTTAAGGAAGCTAATTAGTAATTAATTTAATATAATATTTTTTAAGTAGAAGTTAAACCTTATAATTTATAGGATTATTTTAACTTTAAAGTAACTACTTATTAAAACTTCTTTTTAAAACTTCTTTAAAAGTTACTCTTAAGTAACTTTCTAAAAACTAAGAAGTACTAATAAGTTATTAAGATATTTAAATTAAATACTCTTAAAAGCTTTATTCCTATAGAGATAGATTATAAAGAAGATTAATAATTCTTTATAAATATTATTAAAAAAGTTTATATAAGAGATATTATAGATTTTATAGAGAAAAATCTAAAAGCTTATATAGCTTTCTATAGTTTCTATATTTTAAAAGTTTAAGAATACTAATATAAATAGTTAAATTAAATTTATATAATAATTTAAATCTTTAGGTATATAAATAAAGTATTCTAATATTAATATTACTATATAGAAAAAGATATAATAATATAAACTACTAATTTCTATAATTACTTTAATATTATAAATAATTTATACTTCTAAAATACTATTTTAATATATTATAAAATATTTTAGTCTCCTAGACTTAAATATTTAAATATAAAAATAGTAATTAAAATATAATTTTAGAAATAGTAAGATACTATATATAAAACTTAAATAATTAATTATACTCCTTTTATTATTAAAATACTTTAAATTTATAACTTTATAATTTTATTAGTTTTCTTACTAATTAATTCCTATATATAAAATTATATATTTATAATTTAAAACTACTTAAACTCTATACTTCTAAATAAGATTATTTTAACTATTATAGAAGTAATTTAGTATCTCTCTAAAGCTTTTTTATATAATAAGATTAACTATAGTATTTTTAATATTATTATAAAAGTTCTAACTATTATTTCGAATTCTTAAAGTAATAAAAAATACTTCTAGAATTTAGATAAATTCCTATATTTTCTAAAATATAAGTTAAATTATATTTTAATATATTATTACTATATATACCTTTAATTAGCTTATAAAAGCTAGATGTTAAATATTTTAACTAAAAAGAAAATTAAATAGTTACTAACCTTAAATCTAGATTTCTTTAAGAAGATTTAAACTTTTAGGTAATAATAACTATATAGCTAGCTTTCTAGTTAAAATAGCTATAATATTGTATAGTAAATATATTATAAAGAAAGACCTTAGTAATACTTTTTCTAAAACTCTTCTATCCTTAATTTAAATACTTTAGTTTATATCTTCTAAGATATAAAACATTTTATAATTTTTTAGAAAATTCCTATAGGAGATTATATTTAGTATAATATAAAACTTATACTTATTAAAAACTATAGAAATACTAAGATTTTTATTATAATTAGTAAAAGTAAAAAAATTTAACTATACTTATATAATATTACTTTCTATATTATACTGATTATAAACCTTTTCTTTTTTTAATAATTATAAAAATAAAACTATTAGTAAGATATTAGGTTAAACTATTTATTTTAACTATAGAGAAGTAATTATTCTGAAATTATAGTTATTAATATTTAATATAACTAGTAAGTCTTTAAATACTATATACTTTATAAGAAATTAACTATACTAATAGTATAATTAGTAAAATATAAACTTTCTTCTAGATATTATTACTACTAGTAGTATATTATAGATACTATTTAAAAACTTCTAAAAAGTAATAAATAGTTCTAGTATTAATAGTTAGAGTATCTTAATAGAAAGCTTCTTAACTATCTAATTCAACTATATAAAGTATTTATATTACTAATAATTATTTAAAATATAATAAGTATTAATTTATTTAAGAAGTATATAAGGTTTATAGTATTAGTAAGATAAAATAAAAGATCTACTATACAAAATATGAGAATACTTTATATACTACCCCTAAAAATATATTATTTTTAATTTCTACTTTTATTATTAAAATTATAATAACTATACTTTAATTTTAATATTTATAGATAGAACTATTAATTACTCCTAAGATTTCTATTTTATTAATTATATTAAAACTATTATTATAAAAGTATTTAAGAATTTTATTATACTGCTTAAGTATTAGTATAGTATTAATATTAGAGTTTTTAAATATAATAATAAGATTCCTAAATATAAGAGTCTGAAATACAATCTAACTTCTTAAAATATATATTTTAAGCTATCTACTCTATATACTTAGAACTAAAATAGAAATACTAAATATATTAAAGTAATTATTAAACTATATATAAGAGCTATAAGGTATAGGAGTAAACTACTTTATAAATTCTAGCCTAAAACCCTATAAGTAGTAGTATTTCTTTAAAACTAAATACTAATATACTTTTTAGGCTAGTAAATACTATATTAGAAGTTTTATAAAACTACTTAAAGAGATAATATTATAAGGCTAGACTTAGCCTACTTCTATACCTATAGCTATAAATACTTGATTCTTATTATAAATATAAAACTTAAGTATAACTATTGAGTATACCTTAAGAAATATACTTTTATTAACTTTTTAATTAACTATA
>AMCV02000013.1:1850662-1866023 GCA_000350065.2 Colletotrichum orbiculare MAFF 240422
CTATATAGCCTATAGAAATCTCCCTTTTTATAATAATACTATTTAGAAATAAGCTTTAAATATCTTAATTTTAAACTTATTATAAGAGAACTATATTACTAATTTAAGAAGTATATCATCTTCTTCTTCTATATTAATAACTATATATTCTTATTCTCCTTAGAAGATATATTTAAAATACTTATATTATTAGTAGACCTTTAAAAAAAATATTACTTTAAGGGAAATAAAGACTTATAGTAGTTTCTTAATATTAAAGTTATTTAAAATTAAATAGTATAATAATTATACTTTTTATAAGTAGTATATATTAAAAAGCTCCTTAAGTACCTCACGAAATATATATAATATATTAAATACTTTAAAATCTTTCTGAAAACTAAAAAACTCTTATTATAATATAATTAAATGTCTTATATAGAGATTAAATACTACTAATAAGATATTAGTTTTATTAATTATATTATAGTTATAATAAGACTAGATATTAATTATATAGTAAGCTAATTATTATATTTTAACTAAAGCTTTTCAGATAACTACTATATAGAAATTAAATAAATAATATAATACTTTAATAAGATAAAAAACTTATTTTAAATTTAGCTATAAAGCTAGAGATCTATTTAATAGCTTTATAGTTACTATAAATATTAGTTTTATAGATAATAATACTAATTAAAAGAACTCTTAAGTATATACTATATATTTCTTTAGAAGCCTAATTATATAGTAAGCTAATAAATAAAATATTATTACTATTTTAATAATTAAAATAGAATTTTTAGTATTATTCTAAACTACTTAAGAAGTTATTTTTTTTAATTGCTTTATTATTATACTCTAAATAAACCTTATAATAAATATATTTAGTAGAAGTAAGATATATAAGCTTTGACTTACTATCTAAATCTAATATAATAATTAGTAAACTATATACTTTATAACTACTAAAATAGTATAACTATATATAAAGCTATAATATATAGATATTTATAACTATTAATTATAATAAGAAGTTATATAAGAGTATTTTAAAATTAAGCATATATTTTTAAGAAACCTTATAGCTAATAGTTTTATAAAATTTCTCTAAAACTACTAATTTAGTATTTTTATTATTTAGATTAATATAATAAATTAATTAAACTATTTAAAATTATAGTAAGAAGAAGAACTTTAAGAAGAATTCCTAATATTTAAAAATCTTAATAAAATTTATAATAATTAGTTAGAATTTATAAATCCTAAGCTATAATAATAATAAAATTAAATAAAAAACTTAGGAGTACTAGAAGTACTTTCTAATTAATAAGAAGTATCTAAATAGCTTATAAATAGTATTATTCTTCCTATTATAAAAATAGAGGTTTAATAAAAATAATAGGGTAATAAAAAGAATTTCTTACGAGATATAAATAGAAGGTTTAACTAGTATTATTCAAAAAAGCTAGTTTATAGGCGGAGTTTTTAAAACTAAAGGGGTATATTAAAAATAATTTACTTAAGAAGCAGAGTTTTATACTAACTAAACCTTAGGCGTTAGCATTATCTCTATAAGTTTTACCCTATTTAAACTACTTGAAATAGAGCTTTACGTAATACGTGTAACTACATTTAGTTATATATAATATATACTAGATTTTGCCCCCTAATTACATACAACACATTATTTATAGATACTAGTATTAGGAATTATTAGATTGAGAGAGATATACGTAATATATATACTTCGTAAGATTATATTAATACGCTTCTACTAAGTATCTAGTACTTCTATAGCTTCTTCAGTGATTTGAGACTTTAAAATAATAATATGATTGATTTAATAATTAAATATCCTATATTGTAATAGGCCTAGGTAGCCACGGGGCTACTGGGCCGTATAGACATTTATATAGCCACTAGCCGTACGGAAGGCTATAGCTCTCTACAGCTATATATTTAGCTATAGTATAGCCAGCCAGTTTTACAGTAGCAACTCAAGCCAGTTTTACCTTTTATTTTTACCCCCTTTTAGTATAGCCATATAGCTATATAGCTATATAGCTATACTTACAACTTTCTTTTTAGAGTTTTCTTTTAATTTTTACTATTTCTCTTTACCCTATTTCAATAGAATCTTAATCTAGGATTCATACCTATTTCTTCCTTTTTATTAAAGCTGAAATAGGTAGATACTTCTATACTATCCAAACAGATCTACCACTAGGCCTATAGACTAACCTATTTACAAACCAACACTATCAACTACATTCAAATACAACTATTTATTTAATAGCTATTGATACTACAATTATATGGGCTATAGCTATATAGGCTATAGTTATAGCTACACATATAGCAAAAGCGTCAAAAATCAACAAAAGTAACAACAAGAGGGCTAGCCACATATACTACTACTACATATACCACAGCTACATAAACCACAAAAGCCACTAATCCCACTAATACTACTATTACTACAAATCTCACAAATCCCTCGAAAAAACCCCCAAAAATCACAAAAACAACAGCTACAGCCATTTCAATCAATTCACAAGCCTACAGCAACACATACAGCCCTCTATATACCACAGCTATATACACCACAGCTACATAGGCTACAGCTACATTACAGCCACAACTACATTACAGCAATATATATACCACCCTAGAGCCCTCAAAACCTCACAAAAAAGAAGGAAACCCAACCAGATATAGCCTTATAATTATAACATTTTTATTTAATTATTATATATATAATACTATACTAAAAATACCTAGATTTTATACAAATTAACTATTCTAGAGAAATAAGTTAAAAAGGTATAATATCTCTAGGAGAAGTTAGAAGAAAGTTTCTACTTAA
This sequence comes from Colletotrichum orbiculare MAFF 240422, assembly GCA_000350065.2. Lineage (NCBI taxonomy): Eukaryota > Fungi > Ascomycota > Sordariomycetes > Glomerellales > Glomerellaceae > Colletotrichum > Colletotrichum orbiculare. The sequence continues at coordinate 1,853,514 of AMCV02000013.1, forward strand.
GAGAAGTTATTTTTAGATTTATAGCTTATTTAAACTACTTTTAATTATTAAACCTTAGGTTTAATAGTAGAAGACTACTTTAGAAGGATTATTAAACCTTACCTTCTATTAGATAGAAGGCTTCCTACTAGGAGAAATATAATAATTATACTTCTATTATAACTAAGAGATATATATATTTATTAAAATAGCTTAGTTAATATAACTAATTAATACTACTATAGCCTAAAGGTTATATATATATATATACATATAGCCTATAGCTATAGTTTAAATCCTATTTTTCAACTTTTTTTTTACCCTATAGGGCTAGTTTAATTTTAGTTATTTTGGTTATTGTTTTAGTTGTTGTTTTTTATTCCTTTTTCTTTTGTGATTTTTGAATGGATAGGGGCGCTTAGGCTTTCAAAAATAGAGAGGATTATAATAGGCCTGGGTAGCTATGGGGCTACTAGGCTATATAGACGTTTATATAGCTACTAGCTATATAGAGGACTATAGCCCTCTATAGCTATATATTTAGCTATAGTATAGCTAGCTAGTTTTATAGTAGCAACTCAAGCCAATTTTACCCTTTATTTTTACCCCCTTTTAGTATAGCTATATGGCTATATAGCTATATAGCTATACTTATAGCTTCTTTTTTAAAGTTTTCTTTTAGTTTTTACTGTTCCTCTTTACCCTATTTCAATATATATAATAAAGAATTATCTAAATTAGAAACTTTCTAAAATTTAGAAGAAAACAATATTTGTTTAAAGAAAATTTGTTTTAAATAATTTAAAAAATTAGATTTTCTCAATTAATTAAATTGAATTTCTATACTAATCTTATAGTTTTTTAAGTTCTATAGATTTTTTATTTTATAGTAAAGTTTTTATAATAAAATATAAGGGTTTATAGCTAAAAGTCTAGCGAAAGAAAGCGTAATAGTCAAAAGTAAGTCTCTATAAGTTGTAAGACTTCAATTTAGTAGGCTAATTAGTAGTAATTATAAGAAGGCTTTTATCTTACAGTAACTTCAGGCTACTATATTATATAATATATAATAATTCTAGCTATTCTAGCTCTCTATATAGGCTATATAGTATATATTTTTATGATTATCCCCCTTTTTTAGAAGCCTTAAGCTCTAAAGCCTATAAATACTATGTTGCTACTTTTATAGCTTTACTAGCTGTTTACTAACTATTTATAGTTGAAAAATAGAAAGGTTCTTCCTATATATATATTAATAGATAAAGCTCTTCCTATATATATATATATATATATATATATTAATATATAAAGCTCTTCTTATATATATATTAATACATAAGGCTTTTATTACGATATTAAATTAATAAGGTTTTCTATAGGTTCTTTATCAACCTATAAGATTTCCTACTTATTAGCGAGGCTTTAGTATATTAACTAGTAAAGTTAGTATATTAACTAGGATTTATAAGTTAAATTAGAATATCTAACTCCTTCTTATTAAATATAAGACTTCTTATAAGGTATCTTATTACTAATTAGATATTTAGAGCTTCTTATAGTTAATTAGATTACTAAAATATTAGTATAAGTTTACTAGTTAGTTACTTTTAAAAATACTTTTACGATATTATAGTTTTCTAGTTTTGACTTTAATATAATTTTAAGGACTCTTTAGTAAACCTTTAGTAATAAAATACTTATAGTAAACCCTTATAGTGTAGCCTAACTTCTAGTAAAATATATAGAACTCATTATAGTAATAAGTAGTTATAATATAATTTAACTTACTATATATTTTATATAAGAAGTAGTTTCTAAAATATAACTTCTTTATTAGAAAGCCTTCTAGAATATTAATCCCTTTATAATACTTAGGTGCTAACCTTTTAGTCGTAATACTCTTAATACTACTAAAGCCTTCCTCTTAGAGATCTTTGTAAGGATTATATAGAATCTCCTAAAAATACTTAACTACTAGAGCTATTATTCTAAATACTAATTATTAAACTTCTAATACTATAAATACTATTATAATCTAACCTTAAAATAATAAAAGAAGGGAAAAGTATGAAACCTTAAAGCCTCTAAATTCAAAGTATTTAAAGCTTTATAAATTACTAACTATTTGATATAAAACTTCAGTAGGGGCTAGCCCTCATACTGAAGTATATAAAGTATATTATATAGGTATAACTCTTATAGAATAAGATTAATTAAGAAATAGCGAGTAAATACTATGAAATCAGCCTATATAGGGTCTAGTAATAGCATATAGTAATAATTATACTACTAGGTCTAGAAGCTATATACTTACTTTATTATAACTTACTAAAACTTATATATTTCAAAGATTTATAACTATAACATATAGCTATCTAAAATCGCTATTAACTAATCCTCGATTTTATATAGGGTAGTACTTTTATAAAAGAAGCTATAGGGATAATTAGGAGGTTTCGAGTAATCTTTATAATTAGGGGTAGGTATTAAAGTCTCTAGTATTTATAGTACTAGAGTTACTAATAGTTCAATACTAAGTAGCTATGCCGATATAATCTCTATAAAGGATAACTACTATTTAAAAAAGCGTATAAGTATTACTATAGTAGTATTACTTTAATTAGTAGTTATTATATTATTTAATCTACTAGTAGCTAAAAAGGTTAGTCCTAATAGTATAAATATTACTATATACTTACTAGTAGTTTCAGAAGGTGTAGCTACTTAGGATACTACCATAAATACTACTATAGGAATTATATATTTAGATACTAAGTATTGAGATACTAAGTGTTTAATAGTTATTTATTATAATAGAGCTATTACTAAGATCTTAGCCTTACCCCTCTAAGAAGTAGAAATTAAAGAATTATAAAGGCCTATAGTTAAAGGTTTAGTAAGAGAAAGTAAAATAGTAAAAGGTAGATTTCTATAAATTATAAAACTTTAACTTAATAGGCTAACTAGTAGTAGTTATAAGAAGGCTTTGATCTTATAGTACTTTCAAGCTACTATATTATATAATATATAATAATCTTAGCTATCCTAGCTTTCTATATAAGCTATAGGATATATATCTTTATATAAGGTTTAGTGAAAAATATATAGAACTTACTATTAAAGTAAGGACTCTTAGGATTTTCAGTTATTTTCTAAAAGCTTAAAGATTAATATAAATCTTATTTTAGTTTTAAATTATGCCCTTAAAGGTTAGAAACATATGGGGATTATTCTAAGTATAAGAAATATTATTTTATAAATTATAGTTGTCAAACACTTCTCAACTATTAATATAGTTTTCTATAAAAGAATAAAAATTAAATCTTTAGGTTAAAATATATTATAAGGGAGTAAGAAGAATATAAGTAATATAAAGATATATTAAAAATATAGTTTCTCTAGATTTCCTGTGATATTCTTATAATATAATATAATATCTTAATATTGAATTATTTAAATTCAAAAGTTATAATGTAGTATTAATATATTATATATTCAGCCTCCTACCTAATGAGTAGCCTTATACAACACCTAGTATTAAATCTCTATAATAAAAAAAACTAGTAATATACTATAGCTTATATATATCTCTATAAGTAAATATAGTAAAAAGGACTTAGTAGTATAGCATTTAGTTCAAACCTAGCTCCAACCTAGAAATCAGTATAAGCTATATAATAGTTTCTATAGTAAGTTGTAGCCTAATATATTAATAGTAGCTTTAAAGTATCAAACTTACTATAGTAGTACTTAAAATATTATTTAAAGATAAACTTCCTTCTTAGTAAAACCTAATTTGTAATAATTAGAACCTAGTATAATGATCTCGACATAATAAATGTAATCTACGAAGGATTTATAAAACTTTAAATTTATTTAAAATATGTGAATATTTATAATTATCGGTTTTGCTAAAAAGTTTCTAAAAAGAAACTATTAGTTACTTATATTCCTTTGGTTAATCTAGTAATAAGTAACTAGTAAAAGGTTCAGAAGAATTAACAACTATTAAGTATTAAAGAATAAGTCATTTAGAGTAATATCTAAAAATAGTATTCATATTAATATAAATCGTAATAATAATAGGAAGTTCGGATTCAATAAGAAGTAGGAAATTTCATAGTATTAATATCTAAATAGAGTTTATTTTTAGAAAAGGTATTTTTATATTATATAGAGCTTTTAGCTCTATTACAACTAAGCTACTAAGGAGTCTATTAGAGAAATATTCTAATTTTATAATTTGGTTAATCTAGAGTATAAATGATTGAAATGGTATAATCTTAACTCTAATAGTTAATTGTCTATAATAAATAGAAAGTATAGAGTTATAAGAATAATAGAGAATACTTAAGCCTTTATTTCCTTAACATTGGTTATTTGGATAAATATAATCAATCACAAAATAGCTAGAATTCTAATATCCCCCCTTAAAGTATATAAGATAAATAAATCTTTTATAACTTAAAAAGTAGTAAAGACTCTAAAGGTTATATAGAAAAAATAGAGAAATTTTACAGGATTCAAATCTAAAAAACCTAGAATTTCGAAAGGATTTGAAGAAAAAGACTTACAAATAGATTAAGAATTAGGAGAAATCAGAAAAACCTAAAACTATTAAAAGGTTAAATATAAAGATTAATCCTCAGAAAATAGACTATGAAGACTATTTCCTCTATAAGAAGGCTAAATATTAAAATTATTCTATAGAATCTTCTTAATATTATTATTAAGTTTAACTCAACCTAAAGGTTTTATCAAAAAGCTAGTAATATTATTATTCATATTAAAATAATAGAGATTAATCTGATTATTTCGAAGAAGATCTCGGATATAATCATAATCAATATCAATATACTTAGCCTTTGATAGAATTTAGTATTTTAAGTAAGCTTTTTAGCTAATTCATTATCTATAAAGATAACTAGCTTATTGATAGCTTTATATTATAAAGTTTTATCAATAAAGCTATAATTATTATATAAGTAAACACCTGTTTTAGAAATATCTATTAGAATTATTTACTAAATTATCAAAATAGATAAAACTACTATTTCTTTATTTAATTAGACTATAATTAATATTATTATCAGATTCTAAATAAAGTATATAAACTAAACTAGACTTTCTATTATCAATATTTCTAGTTTAATCTAAATCTATGAATCTAAGTAGATTAAAAGAATTAATATAATGATAATTATAAGGTAATTTATAATTAGAATTTGTTTTCGAATAATCCTATATCTTATTAGAAAAAGATTCTTTAGAGAGGTTTAAACAAGATTAAGAATAAGTAGGAGTAGCTAGAGTAGTATCTAACTTAGCTTTTAAAGTAAAATAGAACAAAGTTCTTATTTCTCTTTAATACTCTAATATTTCTTCTCTTGAACTATTATTCTTATTAATGAAGAATTTAGCTTTCTTATTAATTGGAATATTAAAATTATAGATATTGTTTTTATTAAACTTAGTAAGGATATTATTAGTATATTTAGATTAATTTATTTCTATGCTTTTATTCTTCTAATTAATAATTAAATTATTACTTAAAAATGTACTAAGCTCTTTTAAGTCTCAAATCTTAATATCCTTCTTAGGACTATAATAAATATATTCTAAAGTAGTAGAATTATTAACTCCTAATAGTATATTGTAAATATAATATATAGAAATAGCTAAATCTTTACTTTTATTGAGAGTAAGATTAAAAATAAGTATTCCTTTGTTATAAAGGGATACTTCAAAACCAATCCTATATATAATATATTTAAAATATAAATACTATAGTCTAAGGCTCTATTTTAATTTATATAAAACCTTCTTTAATAAGTAAATAAGAAGCTAATTCTTATAGTTAGTACTATAAACTAAACTTTTGGAACTTTTATTATAAATATAACTAGTAGGTAATTGAATATATATCTTTTAGCTACTTTTATATAAATAAATATAGTAGTAATATTATACTGAATTGAGTTCCAATTTTAATAAATAGATATAGTAAATATATATCTATAACTTTCAAATCTATATGTAGTATTAAAAGTCTCTAAAGAACCAATACTAAAGTATTAGTTCAAACTTTAAGTAATCTATTTAATTTTATATATAGGATTACTAGGATTCTGACTATCAGGTTCTATTTCATAAACCTATCTACTTCTTAATATACTAATATCATTCTTTTTAATAAAAGGTATATTCAATAGTAGAATAACTATATAAGCATTTATAGACTTTATAGACTTAATCTCTTTGTTCCTAGCTTAAATCTAATTATTACTAAATTGAAAACCTATAGCTTTTAAAAAAGTAGTTAGTTTATCTAGAGTATTAACTAATAATATATATTTAGTAGTTTATAAACTACTATCCTTATTAATAAATACATTATTATTATAATTATATTAGTTATAACTAATATAAAGAACTAAAGAAAGATAGTTTATCATTATAAAAAGTATATCATCCTTATATAAATACTCTTTATAGTTCTTTTTAATCTTTAGACTTAAATAAGGAATTGCTATAGATATAGTAGACTTTATATTAAAATCCCTAATACTATATCTAATTCTATTAAGATAAGTTATAAAATAACTACTGAGTTCTTTATGAGGAAAAAGATTTAAGTTACTATTACTATTATTAACTTTGTTTAGAAGAAGAAAATAACCATTATTCTTAGTAGAATTATAAACTTTACTAAGCTTAATGATAATTAGATTCTAAAAGGAATTATTGGAATTAAATTAGTTAGACTTATTTTCTTTACTAAATTTATTAAACTCAATAGTTACAATATTATTAAAAATAGATAATTCTTCCTATTATTAAGAATCAAATCAGTTTTTAAGAATATTTATATTTCTAGATTGAATAGTATTATAAGTTTGAAGATTCTAAATTAAATAAATACTATAACTTAAAATAACTATAACATCTTTTTTCACTTTCACATTAAGTATCTTAAAATATTAACTCTTAAGCTTATAGTAATAAAAATAACTTTCAACTTTTATATTAATAATAAAAAACTTCTTTTTATTCTCCAGCTTATATAGAATTTTAAACTTAATAGAAGAATAAGGTATTGTATTATAAATATAGATAGAGACTAACATAGCTAATCTTGGAAAAGAAAAAAGTAAATTAGAGTTATAGAAGAATATTCTAATCTGATTAATTATAGATTTTATAGTTTTCCTAATCAAACTATTAGGCTTATAAGTCTGAAATAGTCTTATATTATAAATAATACTATTATGAAAATAGATGACTTTTATTCTATTATTAGAAGGCTTAAGGCTACTATTTATATTGACTTCCTTAATTCTCTTATTACGATTATTATTATTAACTATATTCATAAATTCTTTAGAAGCTAAAGTAATCTTTTTAGAGCTTTTTACTTCTTAATAACTTTCTTTAGATAGATTTCTTATATTTATCTATAAATAGGATTAAGTATTAAAAGTAATTATAAGTCTCTGGTGAAATAAGTCTATAAACATCTGAATCAATATAATTCAGATATTTAAATCTTTTAAAAATATTTAAATTTCTATTAACTCTTTTAGTAAACTTGCTTTCAAAAGAAGCTTCATAAGTAGGTAGCTTATTACTTTTAGAATAGTTATAGCTAATCTTATTCATTCTATTTCTATTTGATTTAATAATATTCTTAGTATAGCTTATTTTATTATACTATTATTTTAAGTTATTAATAATAGAAACATGAATATATAAAACTGAATATCTTCATTTAATAGAGATTTTACACTTATAGAAGTTGTTAATATTATTTTTATAAGTGGGAGTTAATTCTATATAATATTATATAGTAAAAGTATCTTAAAGAAAACAGATAATATTTTAGTAAATTAAGTTTAGACTGATTTAATGAGTTAATATCCAGTTATAATATATGATAAATATTATATAGGGGATATTTATTATTATTCAAAATAGGTTTCAAATTACTTTTTATACTTAAATAATTATTTAAGTATTTCCCTTTTTGATAAGAAAAGAGCTTTAGTTTTAATGATTAAAAAATTGTAATCTTCAATAATACAAATAGTAGTTTTAATATTAATCAAGATTAAAATAGGTTTAATCTATTCAATAGAATTCCTATTTTACTAAATCCTTTTAGAAATCAAAATATTTATAGTCTTTTTAACAATAATTCTTTTAGGAGAAAGTTAGGTTAGAATTATGTTTTTAAACTTAATATGTTCTTTCTTATCTTCTTCTTCTCTTTCTTCTTTAGTATTAAAATTAAATTATATAAGGTTTTTAAATATATTATAAGAGATGCTTTGAATTATTTCCTCTTTAGGTAAAGTAATATTAACTAATTCGAAGTTATCCGTTTTCTTTTGTTTTTTGTAGAAGACTTAGGAAGACTTTATTAACTTTAGAATCTTTTTAAATAGGAGTTTCTTTAAGATGAAGACTAAAATAGTTCTCTTTGATATAGTTAGTTCTTTTATAGTAGTTATAGAAAATACCTTTATATTTCTTTTGGGGTTTCTTAATAACTTCAAGAGAAGACTATTTAATAATTCTACTTTTAAGGTGTTTCTTAATTATAAAATTAATTAAAGAAATCTAGGGTTTCCTTTTAAATCTATTTAATAAATTAGAAAATGAAGAATCCAATTTTATTAAAAGTCTTATTAAATATAGAACTCTAAATAATTAAAATAGTAAATCCTTTATTATTATTATCTGAATTATATATAGAATAGAAGTAATAATAATTTGCTTAGATAGTTTAACTTTATTATAAGAGAACTTATTAATAGGCTTTTTAATCTTATTTACATATTCTTCTATAGATTTAAAATTACTAAGAGTAATATTGAAGAGCTTTTTATAAGTGAGGAATTTATTAGAAAAACTAATGAGTTTATATAGCTTTCTTTAAATAACTAAATATATAAAAAGTATTAGTATTACTTATAGTAACTCTGAAAGGATTATATTTATAATTTAGCTACATATAATTAACATTTCATTATATTCTTGAGTATTAGGTTTAGTGATAGGCTTAGTTAAATCTAAAAGGATATATTTCGTAATAAGTAAAGCCTCTTTATAAATAGATTAAATATTAAATTTTAAGTCCCTTTCAACTTAGAAATAAAATATAATTTAGAGTTGCTCATATTTCTAACTAAGAATTTAAAAATGTAAAGTAGTTAATTAATAAAGAATCCATCTCCATTTTAAAGTAGAATTGAAATATTCAGACTCTAGCTTTAGTAAACTATGAATAGTTTAATATTTAAGAGCAATATAGCCTAATAGTTAATTAATAGATTAATATATTCATAATTTATAGTAGTCTAAGGTTTAAATCGTATGAGCGATGCTCCTTTATAAAGGTTAGAGCAAATTTAAAGTTCTAATTTATAAAGGCCTTAATAGACTAAAGATTCCCATCTTATAAAAGTTTTAGTAGACTCAAGAGTTAGTTTATAAAGGGCTTTAGTAGACGTAAGGGCTAGTTTATAAAAAGTCTTATAAAACTTAAAATATAAGAAACTTTTAGCTTCTACTACTTAAGTATCTTTTTTGTTAGTCTAAGAGTAACCTTACTATTCTAATTAGTATAATCTCTCTATAAGTTTATCTAATATCAAACTGATTAATTGATAAGAAGAATTATTTAATTTATTAAAATAAATATAGAAGGAAAAGGCTATTAAGTTTTATAGAAATAGTTAAAAGAGGTTTTTTATAGATAAATAAGTAAAAGAAGGTTTAGGATTAATTAGTATAATCTCTAGTATAGTCTAAATAAGTGTTGATAAAGATATGAGTGTTGATATTAATAATAAGTATAGGTAAAGATATAATATAAAAAGACAAGTTAATATAAAGCTAGACTTATGATTTACTAAATTAGTAATAAGTTATTAGTGAAAGGTTAAGAGGGATTGATAATTCTAAATTATTAAAGAGTAAGTTATTTAGAGTAATATTTGAAAATAGTACTAATATTAATATAAAGAGTAATAATAATAGGAAGCTTGAATTCTATACGAAGAAGGGAACTTTATAGTATGAATATCTAAATAGAATTTATTTTTAAAAAGGTTAATCTTATATTATATATAGCCTTGAGCTCTATTATACTTAGGCTAATAAGTAGTCTATTTATGAAATATTCTAATATTATAGTTTGATTAATATAGAGTATAAATAATTAAAGTAGAATAACCTCAACTCTCATAGTTGATTTTCTATAATAAATAGAAAATATAGGATCATGAAAGTAATAGAGAATACTTAAACTTTTATTTACCTGAAGTAAGTTATGAGGATAAATATAAGTAACAGCTAAATAGCTAGAACCCTAACACTTTGAATATAATTAATAGTAAATAGTTTTACTAAAGTCCTACTAATATGATTATTGAAGAATTGCTAAAAGTAACTAGATTTGAGTTATAAATAGGATTTCGTTAAGAGAAACTATATAAATAATTTTAGAAAAATAAAAAGCTTAATTTGAATTCTCTTAAGTAGAATGGGTATAAGATATAGAGAGGTAATAAACTAAACGGAATTACTATTAAAACTAAAAATATAAAAGAGTAAAGTTTCTTTCAATTGTAAACTATAATCTAAAAATAAAGAAGTATCTAAAGGTATAAAATCTATAAAGTAAAGTTAATCCTCTGGAGCTAAGACTTAAAATACTAAATTAAATTACTATATCACTATTCTTAAAGATTATTATAATAAGTAACGTATTTATAAGGATTAAGAAGCAACTTAAAGTAAATTTTAGAAGTATAATTATTTAGGTAGAGTAAAAGAAGAAATTATGAAAATAATATCAACTAGTAATTTACCTTCGCCTTAAAAGAAGCAAAGTAATACTACTAGTACTACTTATAAAGAGATTACTTAAAAAGGCTATAGTAATAGTAGGAATTATAAAGACTATAAATATTATAGATAGAATATAAAGAGTAAGTATACAAATTAAGTAACTTGTAGTATAATTAGTATAAATAGTAGTAACAGTATTATAAAACTCCTAATACTTGATAGTAACTATTTAAAAGTATATAAACTGGGATAACTAATTAGGAAGTTATATAAAAGATATTATTTATAAGTTTAATATTCTTATTAGTATAAATAATAGAACATTTAGTATAAAGATAGAAAGTCTTTTCTATATGTAATTTATAAATACTACTGATTGAATAGTACTTCTAGTAGTAATGAGGATTTTGATAATAAGTCTTAAGAATATTATAACTTTTAATGTAAGAGAATAAGTAATTAAAATAAGGATTATATAGCTGTTGGTTTATCGGGAGGGTAATATATACTACATGTAATCTTACTATATAGATGTAAAGTAGTATTCTAGTTATTTATTGTTATTATTCTTATATTATATAATATGAGGTATTATATAAAGCTCTAGATCTATAGTATAGTTATTACTTATTAATTACTATATAATTAATTACAACTAGTACTAAGTATTTAATATCTATTACTAGGGGGTATAGAAGGTATATTACTATATATATAGTAATATATATAATTACTATATACCTTAGGGTATAGTATAACTAATACTAGTAACTTTTCTTCTTACTATATACCTTTATATCTATCTATTTATATAAAAGATAACACCTTTAGTAATCTAGACTTTTTTATTTAATAATATTTAAATACCTATTTATTTATTATATTTAAAATATTTATCTTTCTATTTAAATAGTTATATAGTTTAAACTAATAAATCTCTTGAAAGTATAGTTTAATATACTCTTTATAAAGATATTAGTAATATTATTACTTCTATTAATCTATTATACTTTATAGAACTTATAATATTTATATAAATATCTTAATATTATAATATTAATTATAAGGTATTTTTCTTTAGTAGTATTAAGTTTTATAANNGTACTTATAAAGGAAGTATGAATTAATATATATTATAGTTAGAATCTAGAGGATTTTTTAATATTAGAAGATCTTTTTAAATAATATACCTATAGTATAAGTAAAGTCTATACTAATTATTATAATACAAATCTCTAAGATAAATATACTCTTAATAATTCTCTTACTTTTTATAGAAGAATAATATATAAAGTTCCTATAGAAGTTAAATTAGTTATTACTAATAGTAATCTTTTAACTTAAAATTATTATAAATCCTAATTAAAATCAAGAATTAGTATTATTTATAAATAAACTGTTAATATAAGTATAAAAATATACTTTAGAGAAATCAAGTAGTATAAAGTTAAGATTATAATTAAAATACTTAATTTACTACTTGAGATATTTATTAAGTATAGTAGTATTATTACTTAAGGGTTGTTATTTTTATATTATATAAGAGAAGTTTAATAATACGTTAGGCTAATATATTAAAGTAAGATATATTTTATATATATACTGTTTAATATATATCTTTTTAAATACTTTAGGTATTATATATATATATTAATAAGAGTAAGTCTTTACTTTTAA
>AMCV02000013.1:1886270-1897651 GCA_000350065.2 Colletotrichum orbiculare MAFF 240422
CATTTCAGCTTTATATATATAAAGTAGATAGCTTGAGGTATATACCTTATGAGGTTAGATTATAATTTAGATTATTATATTTAGAGACCTTATTATTATATTTAAAGACTTTAATATTAATATTATATTAGTATTTAAAGAGTATAATAATACTTTTGAATATTCTTATAATGATAGCTTTAGTATAGTTAATAAAATAAAAGTCCTAAGAATAATTATTAGCTTTATTTATTAATATTAGAGCTAAGGTATAGTTACTATAGTTTTAGTAATAAGAATAGAAATTAAAAGTAATATATTCCTTAGGGGTAGTATATAAGGTATTTTTATATTCTATATATTAAATCTTATGTTTTATCTTATCAATATTATAAGCTTTATATACCCTTTGAATAAGCTAGTATTTATTATACTTTAAGTAGCTATCAGTAGTATAAATATTTTATATAGCTAAGATAAAATAGTTAAGAAGCTTTCTATTAAGATATCCTAACTATTAGTAGTAGAACTATTTATTCTTTTTTTAGGTGTTTTTAAATAGTATTTATAGTATACTACTAATAGTAGTAATATTTAGGAGAAACTTTATATTATACTAATTATATAGCTAAAGTAGTTAACCTTTTACAAAATATATAATATTTAGAGATTTACTAGTTATATTGAATATTAATAGTAGTAATTTCAGAGTAATTATTCTTCTATAATTAAGATAGGTAATTTAACTTAGTATCCTATTAGTAGTTTTATTTTTATATCTATTAAAAACAGATAAAGTTTATAGTTAAAATAGTATAAAAAGTAATATTATATAGATATAATTTAATTTATTTGATTCTACTAATTATAATAAAAATCTTAGTATTTCTATAGTTTCTAATAAGTATAAGCTTTATATAATTTCAAATTTAATTTCCTAAAGAAGCTTCTTAAAAAGTTATAAAATACTTTATATCTTAGAAGATATAAATTAAAATACTTAAATTAAAGATAAAAGAGTCTTAGAGAGAATATTATTAAGATCCTTCTTTATAATATACTTACTATATAGTATTATATGTATTTTAGTTAGAAAGCTAGTTAAATAATTACTATTATTTAAAACTCTAAATCTTTCTTAAGAGGTTTAGATTTAAGGTTAGTAATTATTTAATTGTCTTTTTAATTAGAATATTGAATACTTAGCTCTTATAAGCTAACTAAGAGTATATATAATAATAATATATTAAGTTATAGCTTAATTTATACTTTAGAAAGTATAGAAGTTTATCTAAATTCTAAAAATATTTCTCATTATTTTAAGAATTTAAAGTAGTAGTTAAAGCTTCTAATATAATATTAGAAATACTATAGCTAATCTTACTATATTAGAAGATTTTAAGGAAATATTATATTATTTATTTAATAGTTAAAATAACTTTACTTAGAAGTATAAAGTCTAAATAGCTTTAAACTATAAATATATAGTTTCATATATAGGATTTAATTAGTAAGAAAACTAATGAAATTATAAGATTTTAAATCTAAAATATTTTAATAATAGCAAAAATATAATTAATTATCCAAGTTTTATATATAGTATCTTACTATTTCTAATATTCTATTTTAGTTATTGTTTTATAGTTAGATATTTAAGTCTAGAAGACTAAAGTATCTTATATTATATTAAGGTAATATTTTAGAAATATAAGTTATTTATAATACTAAAGTAGTTATAGAAATTAATAGTTTATACTACTTTATCTTCTTTTATATAATAGTATTAATATTAGAATACCTTATTTATATAGTTAAAGATCTAAGTTATTATATAGATTTATATTAACTATTTATATTAGTATTCTTAAGTCTTTGAAATATAGAAACTATAGAAAGCTATATAGATCTTTAGATATTCCTCTATAAAATTTATAATATTTCTTATATGAATTTCTTTAGTTATATCTATAAAGAACTATTAATTTTCTTTATAGTCTATTTCTATCAGAATAAAGCCCTTAAGAAAACCTAATTCTAATATTTTAAAAGTTTATTAGTATTTGTTTAGTGTTTAGAAAATTACTTAAGAGTACTTCTTAAAGAAAACTTAAAAAGAGGTTTTAATAAGTAGTTATTTAAGAATTAAAATAATTTATAAGTTATAAACTTTAGTTTTCTTTTAAAAAGTATTATCTTAAATTAGCTATTGATTAGCTTTTTGAAAGATTAAAAGAAGTATCTTCTTAGTAGATATCTTAATCTTTGAGATATATTAAATTATTATAGTATATATATTTAGCTTAATAGTTCTGTAGTATTATAAAACTCTTAATTATTATATATAAGTAGGAAGTAAAATCTAATATATATTATTTATAATTAAATATAAATATATATACCATATAAAACTTTATTTTAAATAGTTTAAATAGGGTGAGGCTTATAGAGATAGTACTAGCACTTAGGGTTTAACTAATACTATTAGTTTATCTAGAGGGTATTACATACTATATATAATCTTACTATATAGATATAAAGTGGTATTCTGGTTATTTATTATTATTATTCCTATATTATTTAATATGAGGCGCTATATAAGACTCAAGATCTATAATATAATAATTACTTATTAATTCCTATATAATTAGCTATAGCTAGTATTAGATACATAGTACTTATTACTAGTAGGATATAGAAGATATACTACTATATATATAGTAATATATATAATTACTATATATCTTATAGTATAATATAATTAATACTAGTAACTTTTCTTTTTACTATATATTCTAATATCTATTTATTTATATAAAATATAGTCCCTTTAGTAATCTATATCTTTTTACTTCAATAGTATTTAAATACTTATTTATCTATTCTATTCAAGTTATTTATCCTTTTATTTAAATAGTTATATAGTTCAAATTAATAAATCTCCTAAGAATATAGTTTAATATACCTTTTATTAAAGTATTAGTAATATTATTATCTCTATTAATCTATTATATCTTATAAAACTTATAGTACTTATTAAACTAGTAATAGGTAACTAGTAAAAGGTCAAGGGGAATTAATAACTCTTAATTATTAGAGAATAGGTCATTCAAAATAGTATCTAAAAATAATACTGATATTAATATAAATAGTGATAATGATGGGAAGTTCGGATTCTATAGGAA
This sequence comes from Colletotrichum orbiculare MAFF 240422, assembly GCA_000350065.2. Classification (NCBI taxonomy): domain Eukaryota; kingdom Fungi; phylum Ascomycota; class Sordariomycetes; order Glomerellales; family Glomerellaceae; genus Colletotrichum; species Colletotrichum orbiculare. Next base: position 1,889,432 of record AMCV02000013.1, read on the forward strand.
GTAGGGAACTTCGTAGTATTAATATCTAAATAGAGTTTATTTTCAGAAAGGTTAACCTCACGTTATATAGAGCTTTCAGCTCTATTACACTCAGGCCACCAAGTGGTCTATTTACTAAATATTCTAATATTATAGTTTAGTTAATTTAGAGTATAAATAATTAAGGTATTATAACCTTAACTCTAATAATTGATTTTCTATAATAAATAGAAAATATAGGGTTATAAGAGTAAAAGAGAATACTTAAGCCTTTAAATACTTAGAATGGGTTATTAGGATAAATATAAGTAATAACTAAATAGCTAGAACTCTAACATCCCCCCTTAAGATATATAAGATAAACAGATCTTTTATAACTTAAAAAGCAGTGAAAACTATAAAAACTATATAGGAAAAATAGAGAAGAATCTTTAAAAGATTAAAGTCTAAAAAACTTAAAACCTAGAAAACATTTAAAAGAAAAGACTTTAAAATAAAGTTAAAAGAAAATTAGGAAGAATTAGAAAAATCTAAAACTAGTAAAGGGTTGAAAGAAAAGATTAATCCTCGGAAAATAGACTATTAAAACTATTTCTTTTATAAGAGGGCTAAATATGAAAATTATTCTGTAAAATCCTCTTAATAATATTATTAAATTTAACTTAACCTAAAGGCTTTGTTAAAAAATCAGGTACATTATTATTCGTATTAATATAATAGAGATTAATCTAATTATCTCAAATAAGATTTCTAATATAATGATAATAAATATTAATATACTTAGCTTTTTTACAAAATTCAGTATTTTCAGCAAGCTTTTTAGCTAATTAATTATCTATAAAGATAATTAGCTTATTAATAACTTTAAATCCTAAAGTTTTATTAATAAAACTATAGTTATTATATAAGTAAATAGCCTTTTTAGTAGTATCTACTAGAGCTATATACTCAACTTTATAAGTAAATAAAACTACTATTTTTTACTTAGTTAAGCTATAACTTATAATATCATAAAAATCTAGGCAAAATATATATACTAAAGTAGATGTTCTATTATTAATATCTCTAGTCTAATCTGAATCTATAAATCTAAATAAATTAAAAAGATTAATATTATTTTAGTTATAAATTAATCTATAATTAGAGGTCTTTTTTAAATAACCCTATATCCTATTAAAAATAATAAAATGTTCTTTAGAAGGATTTAAAGAAAATTGAGAATAAGTAGTAATAGCTAGAGTAATATCTAGCCTAGTTTTTAAGGCTAAATATAATAAAACCCCTACTTCTTTTTAATATTCTAATATCTCTTCTTTAGTAGTATTATCCTTATTAATAAAGGATTTAGTTTTATTATCTATTAGAATATTAAAACTATAGATATTCTTTTTATTAAACTTAGTAAGAATTTTATTAGTATATTTAAACTAATTTATTTCTATACTTTTATTCTTATAGTTAATAATTAAATTATTATTTAAAAAACTATTAAGCTTTCCTAGATCTTAGATTTCTATATCCTTTTTAAAACTACTATAAATATACTCTAAGATAGTAGAATTATTAACTCCTAATAGTATATTATTAATATAATATATTAAAGTAGCTAAATATTTACTTTTATTAAGAATAATAATAGGTATAAATATTCTTTTATTATAAAGAGATACTTTAAAACTAATTTTATATAAGATAGATTTAAAGTATAAATACTAAAGCTTAAAGCTCTATTTTAACCTATATAAAGCCTTATTTAATAGATAAATAAAAGGCTAATTCTTATAGTTAGTATTATAAACTAAACTTTTCAAACCTTTATTATAAACATAACTAGTAAATAATTTAATATATATCTTTTTATCTACTTTTAAATAAATAAACATAATAGTAATATTATACTAAATTAAAATCTAGTTATAATAAATAGATATAATTAATATATATTTATAACTTTCAGACTTATAAGTAGTACTAAAGGTTTCTAAATAATTAATACCAAAATACTAGTTGAAACTTTAAATAACCTATCTAGCTTTATATATAAGATTACTAAGATCCTAATTATTAGGCTTTATTTTATAAACCTATCTACCCCCTAATATATTAATATTATTCCTTTTAATAAAAGAAATATTAAGTAGTAGTATAATAGCCTAAACTTCTATAAATTCAATAGACTTAACTTCTTTATTTATAATTTAAATCTAGTTATTATTAAACTAAGAACTTATAGTTTTTAAAAAGGTAATTAGTTCCTCTAGAGTATTAACTAATAATATATACTTAATAATATAACAATTATTATATTTATTAATAAATAAGTTATTATTATAATTATATTAATTATAGTTAGTATAAAAAACTAAAGAAGGATAGTCTTTAATTATAAGGAATATACTCTTTTTATATAAATACTATTTATAGTCTTTTTTAACTTCTAAACTTAAAAAAAGAATCTCTATAGATATAGTACATTTTTTATTAAAGTTCTTATTACTATTTATAATTTTATTAGGATGAATTATAGAAGAACTACTTAGTTTTTTATTAAGAGAAGAATCTAAGTTATTATTACTATTATTAACTTTATTAGGAGGAAGAAAATAACTAGTATTTTTAGTAGAATTATAAATTCTACTAAACTTAATAATAACTAGATTTTAAGAAGAAGTATTAGAATTAAGTTAGTTAGACTTATTCTTTTTACTAAGTTAACTAAACCTAGTAGTTATAATATTATTAAAAATAGATAATTCTTCTTTTTATTAAGAATTAAATTAGTTTTCTAGAATATTTATATCTCTAGACTATATAGTATTATAGGCTTGAAAATCCCCAACTAAATAGGTATTATAGCTATAAGTAATTATAATACCCTTTTTTACTTTTAAATTAAACTTCTTAGAATACTTATTTTTAACTTTATAGTAATAAATACTACCCTAAACCTTTATATTACTAATAAAAGGTTTCTTTTTATTTTTTAACTTATATAGAGTTTTGAATTTAATAGAAAAATAAGGCGTTTTATTATAAATATAAATAGAAGCTGATATAGTTAACCCCTAAAAGTATAAAAGTAAACTAGGGTTATAAAGAAGGGTTCTAGCTTTATTAACTATAGTTCTTATAGTTTTCTTAATTAAACTATTAGGCTTATAAGTATAACGTAGTTTTGTATTATGAATAATACTATTATTAAGATAAATGATTTTTATTCTATTATTAGAGAACTTAAGGCTACTATTTATATTGATTTTCTTAATTCTCTTATTACTATTATTATTATTAGTTATATTAATAAACTCTTTAAAAGCTAAAGTAACTTCTTTAGAGTTTTTATTTTTCAATAATTTTCCTTAGATAAATCTACTATATTTATCTCTAAATAACATAAAGTATTTATAGTAATTATAAGTTTCTAGTAAAATAAGTCTATATGGATCTAAATTAATATAATTAAGATATTTCAACTTCTTAAAAGTATTTAAATCTCTATTAACTTTATTAGTAAACTTACTTTTAAGATAGATTTTACAAATAAGTAGTTTATTACCTTTTAAATACTTATAACTAATATTATTTATTATATTCTTAATCAACTTAATAATATGACTAGTATAACTTATTCTATTATATTATAGTTTTAAATTGTTAATATTAGTAAAATTAGTATAAAGAACTATTTGCCTTAGTTAAATAGGAATTCTAAACTTATAGAGGTTATTAACCTTAGTTCCTATAAGTAAGAATTTATCTTATTTAATATTATATAGTATAGGTTTATTAAAGAAGATAGATAATATTCTTATTAAGTTAAGTTTAGACTAACTTAATAGATTAATACCTAGTTATAATATATAATACATATTATATAAAAGATAGTTAATATTATTTAAGATAATTTTTAAATTACTTTTTATAATGAAAGTAATCTTTTTAGTATTTCCCTACTTAATAAGTAAAAGAGTTTTAGTTTTATTAACTAAAAGATTGTGATTTTCAACTATATAAATAGTAGTTCTAATATTAATAAAGAATAAAATAGTTTTAATTTATTTAATAGAACTTCTAACTTACTAAATCTTCTTAGAGATTAAAGTATTTAGAGTTTTCTTAGTAAAACTCTTTTTAAGAGAAGGTTAAATTAGAGTTATATTTTTAAATTTAATACCTTCTTCCTTATCTTTAGTTTCTTTAGTATTAGAATTAAGTTATATAAGAGTTTTAGTTATATTAGTAGAGATTTCTTTAACTATTTCCTCAATTAAAATAATATTAACTAACTCTAAGTTCTTATTTTTTTATCTTTTTTCTTCTTAGAAGACTTAGGAGGATTCTTATTAACTTTAGATTTTATCTAAATAGGAGTTTTTTTAGAATAAAGATTAAAATAGTTTTCCTTAGTATAATTGGTCTTTTTATAGTAGTTATAATAAATACCTTTCTGCTTTTTCTAAAGTTTCTTAACAACCTTAAAAAAAGACTACTTAATAACTTTATTTTTAAAGTTTTTTTAACTATAAAATTAACTAAAAAAATCTAGGTTTTCCTTCTAAACTTATCTAATAAATTAAAAAATAAAGAATTCAACTTATAAGAATCCTTATTAGATCTAAGATTTTAAATAATTAAAATAATAAAACTTTTATAACTTTTATCTAGACTATTTAGAATATAAGTAATAACAACTTAATTAAGTAATTTAACTTTATTATAAAAAAGGTTATTAATAAATTCTTTTATCTTATTTAGATATTTTTCTATAGACTTAAAGTTACTAAGAATAATATTAAAGAATTCTTTATAAATAAGAAACTTATTAGAAAGACTAATTAGTTTATAAAATCATTTTAAATAACTAAATATATTGAAAGTATTAGTATTATTCTTAATAACTCTTAAGAAATTATCTTTATAATTTAACTATATATAACTAAAAGCTTTATTATACTTATTAGTATTATTTCTAGAAATAGGCTTAATTAAATCTATGAAAATATCTTTACTAGTAAGTAAAACTTTTATATAGATAGACTAAATATTATAATTCTAAGTCTTTTTTAACTTAAAGATAAAGTATAACTTAGAGTTACTTATATTTTTAAATAATAACTTAAGAAAAAAAAATTATTTAATAAAGAATTAATTAAAATCTTAAAGTAGAATTAAAATACTTAGGGTCTAACTCCAGTAAACTATTATTAACTGAAAAATCAATAATAGTATAGCTTAATAGTTGAATAATAGATTAATACTCCTATAACCTATAGTAATTTAAGGTTTAAATCTTATGAGAAATACTGTTTTATAAAGATCAGACACGACTTAAAATTCTAATTTATAAAGGCTTTAGTAGACCTAAGAACTAGTTTATAGAAGGTTTTAGTAAACCTAAAAACTAGTTTATAAAAAGTCTTAGTAGATTTAAAAGCTAGTTTATAAAAGGTTTTAGTAGACTTAAGATATAAGAGACTTTTAGTTTCTACTAGTTAATTATCTTTTTTACTAGCCTAATAGTAAGCCTATTATTCTAACTAGTATAATCTCTTTATAGATTTATCTAGTACTAAACTGATTAATGAATAAGAGGAATTGATTAGTTAGTTGTAGTAAGTATAAAAGGAATAAGCTATAGAGTTTTATAAAAGTAGTTAAGAGAAGTTTTATATAGATAAATAGGTATAAAAAAACTTAGGGTTAGTTAGTATAGTTTTTAGTATAATTTGAATAGGTATTAATAAAGATATAGATATTAATATTAATAATACGTATAGATAGGGATATAATATAAAAAGAAAAGTTGGTATAAAGCTAGGCTTATAACTTGTTGAATTAGTAATAAATAACTAGTAAAAAGTTAAAAAGAATTAATAACTCTTAATTATTAGAAAATAGGTTATTTAAAATAGTATCTAAAAATAATACTAATATTAATATAAATAGTAATAATAATAGGAAGTTCGGGTTTTATAAGAAGTAGGGAACTTCGTAGTATTAATATCTAAATAGAGTTTATTTTTAGAAAGGTTAATTTTATGTTATATAGAGCTTTTAGTTCTGTTATGCTTAGGCTACTAAGTGGTCTGTTTACTAAATATTCTAATAGTATAATTTGGTCAATATAGAGTATAAATGATTAAGGTATTATAACCTTAACTCTAATAATTGATTTTCTACAATAAATAGAAAACATAGGGTTATGAGAGTAAAAGAGAATACTCAAGCCTTTAAATACCTAAAATGGGTTATTAGGATAAATATGAGTAATAGCTAAATAGCTAGAACTCTAACAGTACTTATATAACTATTTTAATATTATAATATTAATTATAAGGTACTTTTCTTTAGTAATATTAAGTTTTATAAAATATTTATAGAGTAAGTATAAATTAGTATATAAAATAATTAGGATGTAAAGGAGCTTTTAGTATTAGAAGATCTTTTTAAATAATATAGTTATAATATAGATAAAATCTATACTACTTATTATAATATATATTTCTAAAGTAAATATACTCCTAATAATTCTTTTATTTTTAAAAGAAAAATAATATATAAAGTTGCTATAGAAGTTAAACTAGTTATTATTAATAGTAGCTTTTTAATTTAGAATTATTATAAATCTTAGTTAAAATAAGAAGTTAGTATTATTAATAAATAAGCTATTAATAAAAGTATAAAAGTATATTTTAAAGAAGTTAAATAGTATAAAGTTAAAAATATAATTAATATATTCAATTTACTACTTAAGGTATTTATTAAATATAACAATATTATCACCTAAGGGTTATTACTCTTATGCTATATAGGAGAAGTTGAATAATACTTCAAGCTAGTATATTAAAATAAGGTATATTTTGTATATATATTATTTAATATATACCTTTTTAAATACTTTAGGTATTATATATATATATTAATAAAGATGAGTTATTACTCTTAATACTTTTCATATAAATAGAAAGCATTATTATTAAATAATAAGATACTTCTATTAAATACTAATAATATTACTTTTAAGAGAACTATATCAAGTTTAATTTTAAATAAAACTTTTTAGAACTATTTATCTTTATAATATAAAAAAGTAATATTTAAAAGGTTAAGAGTATTATTAAGTTATATATTTATAAAGCTAAACGTATTCTTTTTAAGATATAAAATGAAGAAGTATAAGTTATATATTAATATTTCTATTTATAACTACTCCTTATAATATTTAGAATAAATGACTGATTAATAAGTATTAGTTTTAGTAAAACTATATAAACATTTAATAATAATTATAATAGAACTAGAGAAATATTAATTCTTAAGATATAAGAATAATTTGATTATAATATATCTTATAAGTTTTATTTTAATTTAAATATAAATTTATATATTATTATAAAACTATATTATTATATTAGTATATTAGAATATTGTTAGAATTATAGTTAGAATTAATTACTCGTTATTCTATTAAATCATTAGTGATTATATTAATATCTCAAACTTATTATTAGTTCTAGAATTTCAAATTATAAGTTTCAACTTCTTATATATCTTATTAATATTTTTATTCTTAATTTTATTAATAATATAAAACTTAAAATACTTATAAGTCTTATAGAAGATAGAGTTGTATTAAATAATCTCTATAATACTATTAGTAATAATATTTTTAACTTCTTTTTTAATTAATCTTTTAAATAATAGTTTAAATATTATAATAATATTTGTTTTATAGAAGTTAAATATTAATATTATATCAAACTATTTTTTAATTATAAGATATATTATAAAATAAAGCTTTTAATTAAAATCTAAAGAAGGTAAGTTATTCTTGTATATTATAAAGTTTAAAATTAGTTAGATTTAAAATATTTAAAATTAAAGTAGTATATTACTAATTATTTAAATAGAAAGGGAATTACTATTATTAATAGTAGTACTATTACTATTATTTATAACAATAATAGCTTATAATATTTACTAAATATTCTAAAGTTTTATAGAAATAACTATAAATAAAACTAGAGTACTACTATGGGAATATATATTTCTATATAATATTAAGTCTCTTATTATAATAATACTAATTCCTATAGATTTCTTATAAATACTTTTAAATATTAGTATTTTAAAAGATATTAATATTTTAAAAATATAACTTAATAAGATATCTTAATTATTATTTTTAAAGTATAGTTTTATAACTATTAATTAAAGTTCTTAAGAATTATAAAAAAGCTT
>AMCV02000013.1:1905393-1917555 GCA_000350065.2 Colletotrichum orbiculare MAFF 240422
TTAAGTAGTTTTATAGAGGATTCTAATTATTTATATATAAAGAAGAAGATATATAATAAGATAATAGGATTTTATTAGAGTATATTTTAATAGGAATTTTAAAGAAGATATCTATATATAGATATTCTTACTACTTAATGAATATTTTAGAAATCCAAAATACTCTTATTATATTAAAATGACTAGTTATTATACTAATTTAAACTAAGTTATCTAATTATAATAAGTACTATATAGTTTTAGATAAAGAAATTAATAATAATAATAGAAACTTAAGGAAATCTTAATATAAATAAGTTTTAAAGTTTTATTATTAGATAATACTATATATTATAATCATAAGTTAAAAGTTATAATAATTATTTATATTAATAATATATTAATTATTAGACTAATTGAGAATATTACTAGGATTTTCTTATAAATCAAATAGAATATTAAGATAAACGACTTAGGAATACTAAATTCTTTCTTAAAGATTTACTTATAGTTTAATAAAAATAAAATAATAATCTTATAAAAGAGTTATCTAAAGGAAATATCTGAGGAATTTAAAGAATTCTTCTATTTAATTACTATTTTAATAGAAGTAGGGGCTTAAAATTTCGCTATATTAATAGAAAGATAAGTTAATAAAGTATTATAATAGTAATATTATTAAGTATTTAGAAAATTCTAATTTGTTATATAGATAATATAACTAGACTTATTATTTAATTATAAGTTATAAATAAGATTCTTATATAACTCTAGAGATTTTTATAAGAAAAGAATACTATAGTTTTTTTAGTATATTAAAATATATAATAAGTATTATATTTATTATATTAAGAAGGATAGAAATAACTTAGAATTTTATAGATATATAAATAGTAATTATACTAATTATATAGTTATATCTAAATTAATAATTAGATAGATATTCTTTATAGCTAGAAGCTTAATATTATAGAGATTTTAATATTAGATTATTATAGTAAAATTATCTATAGAAATTAAATATTATATAGAATTTAATATTATTTCTAAAGTTATATAGATTTAAAACTTCTTTAGTAAATTAGGAGAAATAATTATTAAATTTATATTAATATAAATAGATAATATTAGATTAATTATACTTACTAGAAGAGAAAGTTTGAATAATAAAGTAAAATATATATAGGTTTATAATTATTTTATAAGAAAAGTAATAAGTTAAAATAAAATAATTTTTAAATATATAGAAACTACTAATAATATTACTAATAGCTTTATAAAACCCTTTAGAAAACTACTATTTAAATAAATTAGAAGTTTTATAAACCTTAAGAAGTATAAAAACCTAGGAAATAATATTAAAATAGTAGAATTATCATTTTAATAAAGAGGGGTATAATAAAAGGATCCTAGGGTATTCTATAGAAATCCTAGAGATTTCCTAGAGAAATATTTTTCTAGAAAGTTTTATAAAAAAGCTATGAAACCCTTATAATAAGAGTATAATAGTTTAAACCTTAGTAATAAATATAAGGTTTATAGCTATAAGGGTATATAGTATTACTATTAAGGTTATACTATATAACTATATAAGAAGGGAGCTTATCCCCTATATATAGTATTGAATAGACTATGCCTATTGTATTAGTAACTACTTCGTATTCCTGATCCCTGTTTGTAGCCTCTGTTATATCAAATTTGTGTACTTACTTATTTTGGACTATGGGTAACGGTTGAATTACGCGTTTTCTCTCTCGTTTCGGCCCACGCGCACGGTCTTGTTGCAGTCGGTCTTCTGGAGTCGTGGGCATGACATCGAGCTTCGGCCGGTCGATATTTGTGATGATCAATCGAGTCAAATGCATTTAAATGGGAAGAAAGGGAGTCTTCAAGAAAAGCAGATGTTCTGAGTTATGAGACTGTTGAATATGTTCAGTACGAGCGTGGTATCATCTCAATACTCATGCATGCCATATTGTTCCAGCCTAAGAGCACCGAATTGTTATAGCACGGCAGAGTCAAGTAGGTACTGAAGGTGTCCAAGGCAGTTTGGCAGTGGTTAGATCTACACAACCTGACAACCAAACAACTCGCTGTGATGTCTCGCCCTTGTGACTTGTTGATTGGGCTCGTTACTTGACTCATTACTCCCAGGTCGTCACGGCTGGTGTCGTCGGCGGCGCGCCTTGATTTCTACAAGTCGCATACATACGGACATGGCAGAGGAGATCCTCTCTCTGCGACGCACTTCCTCGGAAGGGCATGGTGACCGTAGATCATAGTGACAAAGTGACTGCTCCAGACTGGTTGAGCAGCAGCAGCAGCAGCTTCGGTCGTATCGTACGTGCCCTAATCAAGGCCTCAAAAAAGCTGAGCAGTGGCTGCAGCTTCAGCTCGACTTCCACTTCGACTCGATGCAACTTAGTCCGCAAACAAATTTGACCGTTTCCGGAGTCAACTAGGCGCACTGCACCGGCACGCCGTGGCCGCTATCGTCTTTACCACGATTGTCTCGTCTTCTCCGTCCGCATCGTTCTCGCCGTTATCGTCAACCGCAGTTCGCTCATTCCATTCACAGCTGTCCTGATCCGACCGGTAGAGCTTTACCTGCCTTGCCTGCCTGCACCTACAATGTCGCCATAGCCGGCAAGATGCGAATGCAATAAGCCGGTGAGATTTGATTGCCTCTCGTCGCACATCTTCAACAGATTTTCGCATCCGCATCCGCATCGCATTGCATCGCATCGCATCGCATCGCATCGCCTCGCCTCGCCTCGCCTCGCATCGCATCGCACCGCTTTGAAGCTATGCTGGGCAAGGTGCGGCGCGGTGCGGCGCGGCACGCGGCATAACTGCACCGAATATTGCACAAATGTTGCACCGGTGCATATTCGTGGGGCTTAGGCAGCCGTGGTGCCAGGCCGTGTCAGAGAAGGATTTTTGCCCAGTCAGATTTCTTTGGTCCTCAGTGTACGCGGCGCACGTCGTCTGTACTGGATGCTGGCCTGATCTCGCCACCAGTCATCTTGACAGGATTGACAGGGCATCAACAAGACCAGAGGTAGGTCCAAACTCTGTCTGTGCCTCTGCCTGTGCCCGCGTTGCTTTGGCCGTATCAGTACATCCGCACCTTGTATAAGAGAAAGAGAGCAAGGCGAGTATATTGTTCAATCTTGGAGCCTTGGCATGTCATTCAACCCGTCGGAGGGAACAGACTCGAGAGACCCGACTTCTTCTTTCTCGGCAAGGCAGAGACCACGGATTCGCCCGCGTCCTATACCAATACGATATGGAATTGCCTTGTCGAGTGCGAACGTCATGGGAATGCCGTGACATTTGAAGCCCGACTGTGGCAATTCGTTCGCCCATCAGCACACCACATTGTCGCCGCGGTTGATCGCGCACAGGCGGCGGTGTCCTCCTGAGCTTGGATGCTACATCTTTCGCAGCCGAATGCGCCTGGCTGCTTTCGTCGGGTTCGCTGAGGAAGCAATCGTACTTCCAAATTCGGCCGGCCAGCTGGCTCAGGGTGCTGTGATTTCGGAAAAGGATTGTGTGTGTGTCGTTATCCTGTGTCATGCTAGGTCCGTCGTCATAGTCAGTCACGAACGGCCTGGCCTATGCAGACCGGGAGTGACCGTCTCCCATTAACCACCATCTTCAGGCTAACTAACCTCTTCCGTCTGTCCGGCTACGCCTAATGCCAGCAACTGGACGCACCCTGGTATCATCCTGGCGTCGGATCAGAAAATCGCTGGGACCACAGCAGGCTGTGCGGGTTGCGGCTTTCTCGCGGCCGGTACTGAACAGGGGCCAGGGGAGGGCACTGCACGGGACGGATGCCAGGACAGGGGCATGGGTGATGACAAGGGACTAGGGTGGCGACGACAGTCGGGACCAGGACTAAAAGACCCGTGGACGTGAACAAGGGTATGGCTTCGACAGTCAACAAGTCCGGTTCAGGGTTAGTTCGGAGCTAGGGCCAAGACTAGGGTCAGGTCCAGGTCCAGGTCTAGGTCCAGGGAGCGTCTGGTTCTGATGGAAAGAGCCGTAAGTCAGTCACAGTCACCACTTTGATCTGGGCCTCTCCGAGTGGTGTGTCTGCAATCCTACCCGTTACGTGTGCTACAAGTACTGAAGAGCAAGCGACGGATATAGTTGGGCTGACTTACTATGTACACACTATCAGTCCTTTGACTCCACAAGCATCTGATGTACTACCCCCTCTTCAGGTATCTCGCGGTAACGACCAGGCGCACTCGGCGCCAGAGCGTGTACTTCTAGCTGATCCGGATATCGGCGTAGGTATGTCTTCTCGTGTACATGGTCGACAGTTCAGCTTCGATTATGCACCGACACCCTCCATGGTCCGCTCTCTCTCTCTTTCTCTATTTCTCACCACATTAGGAAAGGCGCTTCTGATCCTTCTGGTGCCTCCATCGGATCGTGCTTTCGAGCTGCATCTAGCCCCTTGCTGTCTGCTACCTCACAGCTGGTACTCGGAATTTACAAGAACGACCCCATCGCTCCGCTCGAGATGGCTGTTGGTTTCCCGTCTTTCATGCTTACATACATCCTTTCTACCCTTAAACCTAGCCTCAAATTTTCTTATTCCCATATTATATCAAACCCTCTAATCTTGTTCCTGTTCCCACGCTTCTCTTTGCCAGAATAAAGCCTCTCTTCACCTTGTCTCTCGCCCACGCCCGCTATCACCTGCTCGACTACATATACACGCAGGCAATCCACGCCTCACCCAGACTCAACTGGCCATTAATTCACCTCGTCGACTTCTTCCTGGCGCCGAACTAGACACACAACAAATAACAAAACACCTGCCCGCAGACATATCTACAGCTCTCCTTCAGTCCAAACTCAGTCATTGGCCTGCATCGTCCGATCAAACCATTCCGTCCTTTCGATTCTACGCACACGACATCCCCACAATGGCTCAACGGAGAGGACCGTGGTCTCAACAAGAAGATGTCTATCTTATGCAGCTCGTCGGCGAACAGGGACCCTTGAACTGGGTGCGCATTGCCCAGGCCCTCGGTTCTCGCACGCCCAAGCAATGCAGGGAACGATTTCACCAAAATCTCAAGCCTACCCTCAACCACCAGCCCATCACGCCTGAAGAGGGTGCCCAGATTGAGGTTCTTGTTAACGAGATCGGAAAAAGATGGGCTGAGATTGCACGTCGTCTTCACGGACGCAGCGATAATGCTGTCAAGAATTGGTGGAACGGAAGTCAAAACCGCCGCAAGCGTCATGATCGTCGCAGAACCACAACCAGCGGTGCCTCCGGCAACTACGTGGACAGAAGATACGGTCCATCTTCCTTCCAGCGTCCTACTCTGACCCTCGACCCACATTCTTCGGCTCTCCCGCTTCCTCGACACGGGGTCTCCTCTCCTTCATCGCCGTTATTTTATAATTACGGCCAAGGCCATAGCTACTACTATCTCGAATCCCCTCTTTCGTCCCCTTGCTCTACGGCATCCCCAGGCAGCGATGCCCTTGATGGCGAGGCTTCGACCGTATCTGATGCGGCATCCAGCTACACGACGTCTCCGCAATGTGTCTCGAGAGGGACTTCGCCATCATTGAATCTCCCGCCTCTTCGAACTGACGGCAATTCTCAGCCCCGTTCGCTCCCAGGCTTCGGATCTCTCCTCCATGCGCCAGAGGAAAATCGGGAGCTTGGTTACTCTAGGTTCTCAATGAAATCCCATCTTCCTACCGCGCCCAATTCGCCAGCGCTGAGCACAGCTTCACAAATATTTTCACCGACATCGCCACCAGGAACAGACAAGGATGCTAGGATGGATGTATCGGCGCTCCTTCTTTAGAATCTTGAGCATGTCGGACGGAAACCAGCAGTTCACCAGGTAACTGAATACCCTTTTAAGTACGGGGTGCGACACAATAAATGCCCGTGGGAATTTTCTTTGCACGATGACCGGCACGCGCCGGTGCAGGTGCATCCCTCGCGCATTTGGGGTCCCAGGGGGGGGGGGGGGGGGGGGGGAGGCGTTTGGAAGGCGTGACAGTTGGTGCGCAGTCAATAGGCTGGCCTTGTATCATACATCGTTCGTTCCCACGATGGGTCGGCTGTTTGGGGAAACGGCGCTTGGGGATGCTCAATAATAGAGCAGTCAAGAAAAAGGAATAAGGCGGGTCAATGGACCTTGTTTCCAAGGGCAAAAGTTCTCAGCATATAGTTTATATGAGCGTTTTAGAGTGAACTCTTAAACATTGCCCTAAGTTTAGAAGGGTGTCAATCTACTAACGGCGTAATTAGGAACAAAACCTAGGTTTAAATCAAAGTAATTGAGTAGAGATTTCTAATTTAAGAATAAATATTGAAAAACATATTATCTTTTTTCATACATATATAATGGTAATAGATATAATCTAGCTATATAAGTTTAAAGTAAATTTATTATTAATTATCTAAAGAATAACTATTAGTTTATCTAAAGAATAATATATACTATATTTAATTTTACTATATAGATCCAAAGTAGTATTCTGATTATTAACTATTATTATTAGTATGTTATATAGTATATAGTATTTTATAGGCTTCTAGACTTATAATATAATAATTACTTATTAATTACTATATATTTAGCTATAGCTAGTATTAAATACATAGTATTTATTAATAGTAAAGTATAAAAGATATATTACTATATATATAGTAGTATAAATAAATATTCTTTACCTTATTGTATAATATGACTAATACTAGTAACATTTTCTTTTTACTATATACTTTAATATGTATCTATCTATAAAGAGATAATACTTGTAGTATAAAGGAGTATCCTAAAAGATATTACTATAAATGCTAAGACTTTAATATCAGATTGACCTATTAATATTATTAATATATAGTAGTATATAAGAATAGATTAACTAATACTAGAGTCTTACTATAAGTTAAAAATATTTATAGAATAATGAATAAGAATATTCCCTATATAGGCTAGATATTCCAAGCCTATAGTAATATTATAAAAGCGGTAAGATCTTTTAGCATACTCCTCTGTAATCTATACCCTTATACCTTAATAATACTTAGATATTTATTTATCTACTATATTTAAATTACCTATCTCTTTATCTAAGTAGTAATATAATTTAAGGTTATAAATGTCTTAAAATTATAATTTGATATACTTTTGTAAAAGTCTAAGTAATATTAGTATTTCTATTAATCGACTATACTTTATAGAACTTATAATATTTATATGATTACTTTAATATTATAATATCTAGTATAAAGTATTGTTCTTTAGTATTACTAAGTTTTATATAGTATTTATAGAGTAAGTATAAGTTGATATGTATAATAATTGAAATTTAAGAGAACTTTTAATATTAGAGAATCTTTTTCAGTAATATAGTTATAGTATAGATAAAGTCTATACTAGCTATTATAGCATAAAGGTCTAATATAAGTATATTCCTAATAGTTCTTTTATTTTTAATAGAAGAATAATATATAAGATTGCTGTAGAAGTTGAATTAATATTTACAAATAGTAATCTCTAAGCCTGAGATTATGAAAGATTATGAAAGATTCTGATTAAGATAAAAAGTTAATATGATTAGTAAATGAAGTATTAATGAAGATATATGAATATATCTTAGGAAGATTAAGTAATATAAAGTTAAAGCTATAATTAAAACTTTTTTTACCATTTCAGATACTTATTAAATATAGTAGTATTATTACTTAAGGGTTATTATTCTTATACCATACAGGAGAGATTAAATAATACTTCTAGTTAGTATATTAAAGTAAAGTATATTATATATATATATTATTTGATATATACTTTCTTAAGTATCTTAAGTATTACATATCTATTAATAAGGGCTAGCTTTTATTCTTAGTGTTTTTTAGTATAAGTAGAAAGTATTATTATTCATAGATAAAATATTCCTATTAAATATTAAAGATATTATTTTTAGAGACCTATCTTAAGCTTAACTTGAAATAAACCTTTTGGAATCTCTCAGTTTTATAATATAAGAAGGTAATATTTGAGAAGGTAAGGGTATTATCAGTTTATATACCTATAAAGCTGAAATATTGTTTTTAAAATATAAAGCAAAAAGCTATAAACTAGATATTAATATTTCTATTTATAACTACTCCTTATATTATTTAGAATCAGTTACTTATTAGTAAGGATTAGTCTTAATAAAACTATATAGTAATCTCATAATAATTATAATAAAGCCTAGAGAATGATACTCTTTAAACTATAAAGATAATTTAGCAATAATATACTTCATAAGCTTTATTCTAGCCTAAATGTAGGCTTAGATACTATTATAGAGTTATATCTTTATACTATTATTCTAGAAGAAAGCTAAAGCTATAATTGGAATTATTTACTAATTACATTATTAGATTATTATTAATTATATTAATTTCTGAAATTTACTATTATTGCTGAAGTCTTAAATTATAAGTCTTAACTTCTGATATATCTTATTACTATGTTTATTTTTGACTTTATCAATAATCTAAGATTTAACATATCTATAACTTCAATAGCGAATAGACTTTGATTAAATAATTTTAATAGAGAATAGAGTTTGGATGAATAATCTCTTTGATCCTAATAATAATAATATTCTTAACCTCTTTTTTAATTAACTATTTGAATAATAATCTAAGTATTATAATACTAACCTTTTATAGAAGTTGAGTATTAATACTATATTTAACCTTTTCGTAGTTATAAGATTTATTATGAGATAAGGCTCTTAGCTAAAATCTAAAACAAATAAGTTAATCTTATAAATTATATAAGTTAAAGATATAGTGACTTTACAGCGTATTTATAATTAAGGTAATATATTACTAATATTTAAAAAAGTAAAGCATTATTATTTTTTATAGTAGAAGTATCCTATAGTGTTTATGATATATTTAAAAGCTTGGGGATAAATGTAGATAAATCTATAGTTATTAAATTAAATTATAAGTCTTATTTTACTATAAGGTTATCATTCAATTTCCAAGTAAGTAAAAAGATAGAACATAAAGTTAATACTTATAGTTTTAAGAATATTATAATATTATTTAATATTTCTAATTTCTTTTTAAGAATCAGTATAAAAGCTAGTAAACAAAAGTTTCTAATTAGTAAGATAGGTAGCATTGCTAAATATTCTTAGCTTTATATTAATCTTACACATTATGAGACTTTGAATTATGATATTACTGTTATATTAGGATAAAAGGATATCATTAGGAGTATTCTAAGTTAAAATAATTATTTAGATATCTTATAATATTTATTGAATATTCTTATCTTTAGAGATAATTATAGACAAGATAAGTATATCTATCTAGAATGATGAAATCTTCTTTAATTCTTTATTGTTTTACAGTCTTGAAAATATTTGAAGTTATTATTTATAATAATTATAAATGCTATAAGTTATTCTATTGGAATATAAGGAATGACTTTGAAGTATAGCTTTATAGTAATAGATTTGAATCTTTAAAGGTTATAAGAAAGGTTAAGAGTATATATTTCATTATGGGTAATAAGGAAGTAGTATAGCGTTTACTAGTTATTTCTCTCCTAAAAAATATATATATAAGGGATTAGAATGAAAGGGTTATAATGTAAGAAATATTAGGACTATTCTATATTAGCAAAATAATATTAATAAGATATTCGATATACTTATAATAGATTTCCTCTATAGTTTACTATATAATATAAGTCTGGGTAATAGGATTAAGAGAAAAAGCTGATTATTATATGAAATAAAGATATATTGTTAGAATAAGTAGAATAGATATCAGGCTATTTAATTTAATAGTATGATTAATTACTTTATATACTACTTAAATAGATATCTTCTAAGTAATAAGAGGTATTCTATTAAAGTAAATCTTATAGATATAATAGAAAGGTATATAGTAATATTTAACTTTACTAATATTTTTATATATTTTAATAGAAGTAATATAAAATAGCAATTTTTTCATTTTTACTTCTAATTTGAAGTCTTTAGATCAAAATATTATTTCTATATTAATAATAATATAATTAGAAAAACTTTAGTATATATTTATTTGATATACTTTAAAAGCTTTCTTTATTACTTTGTTTGAGATATTAAGTAAGAATTAAGTGAAAAATAAATTTTATTATAGTATTAATAATATAGAATATAGGGTACTTATGAATATAGATAATATTAATAATAATCTTGAAATTCAAGTTAAGATTACTATGAATAATAAAATGAAGAAATAAAAGAGTTATATTATATATTTAGTATTAATAGTAGTATTCTTAAGTCTCTTAAAGATATAGTATTTAACTAGATATCTTATTTTATTAAAGATGATATTATAAAGATATATAATAGCTAGATTCCCAAAGTAATAATAGAGCTTCTATATTTCTATTTCTATAAGATATATAGAAGTAATTATTCTTTCTTTATTGAAGACTATGTATAGATATTTCTATTTTTAAATAACTAGTAGAAATTCCCTGCTTTAGTAGACTTATTTATAAGTATTATTCAATATACTACTAAAGTAATTTATTCTTATTAGTTTACAACTAGTAAATATCATAATCGATTACGTATATAAATAGTGTGTATTTAGTTATCCCTATTCGTAATATCTATATTTATATTATAGTATATATATATATATATATATATATATATATATATATATACTATANATATATATATATATATATATATATATATATATATATATATATATACTATATACTATAGGAGTAAATATTCATAATAATCCTTCTATTCCTATTAGGCTAAATAAGTAAGTTTACTACTTCGTTACTTATTACTATAACCTTAGCTATCTTAGTACTATATTTAACTTGATATTAGTAATATTCTCTTTTATAATTAAAGTATATAAGATATTAAATTAGTATAAAATATAAAAGTAGTATAAAATATAAAAGTAATATAAAATATAAAAGTGGTATAAAATATAAAAGTACTATAAAATATAAAAACAGTACAAAATTACCTCTTATTATATAGATCCTTTGAATTATAATAGAAATATAAGAATATAGCTAAAAGCTTTAATTAGGAAAGGTTTAGATATATAAATAAGGTCTATATTACTATATAAACTAATACTTAAAAGATCTAAGTTATAATCTTTTAGCTAAAAACTCTTTTTAGTATTTTAGTAATTATAGCTAGCTAGTTATTAGGTATACTATATAATCTTATTAATATATCCTTATAACTATCTCCCCTTCTAAGAGTTTTAATCCTTAAGGCTATAATTATATGCTTCTTAATATTTATTATAAAACTTATATATAATTACTAACTATCTATTATATAAAATACCTTTTTAATACTAATAATTATTCTACTATAGTACTATTATTTATTTAGGTGATTTTTTATGGTTTAAATAATAGAACTAATTTGTATTATTATTATTATTAGATTCCTATTCATTCTTTCTATTGTTTTTAAATATATTTATTATTATTCTGGCGATATATTAATACTTTTAAACTTTATAGTATTATTCTAATAAGAATAAATTTTTCAAATTCTACTAAAATCCTTTATATTACTTCGCTATACATTTAATAAGTATTATCTTTTTCTCCTATGTATATTTTATTATCTTCTATACTTTTATTTATATTATTTATATCTTTTTAATACCCTTTTATATTATCTTACTAATTATTCCTAGCTTATTATTTTTCTCTTTTCCTTCTTCTTTTTCTTCTTTTCTTTTAATATATTATATATTCTATAAAAATATCCCATTTTACTATTATTATTATTCTTCTTTAGATGTTTATTTATAATAGTCAAAAAACTACTAATAAAATTTTCTTCTATTTAAAGTCTAGTAACAATTTATTTTATTTTAATTATTTATTCTTACTTTATTTTGATATAAAAAACCTACTCTATATTACTAGTAACTATATATTAAAGTATCTCTTTTATAAAAGAAATAAGTAGAAATATTATAATATAAATTATTTTTTTACTATATACTTACGTTTTTTATTACTTTTTACTTTTTAGGTTTTATATAAGTTATATAATACTATTTTAATAATATAGAACTAGCCTATTATTTATTCCTAAATACTTAAATAAAAAGCC
>AMCV02000013.1:1957820-1967852 GCA_000350065.2 Colletotrichum orbiculare MAFF 240422
AATAATAATATAATATTATACTAATAGTCTTATTATATACTTCTATTAATTTAAGTATTAATTATTAGGGTTTATTAAGGCTTATATTAAGTCTATACTTCTAAAATAACTATTCTCTATAAAAGTAAATACTATTTGATATTCTTACTTATACTAGATATTTAAAAGATTAAACAGAAGTAATAGAATTATAAAAATATAGCTAAAAGCTTTAATTAAGAAAAGTTTAAATATCTAGATAGAATCTATATTACTATATAGATTATTACTTAAAAAAACCAAATTATAATCTTTTAGCTAAAAACTCTTTCTAATACTATAATAGCTATAACTAGCTAGTTACTAAGTATACTATATAGTCCTATTGAAATATCCTTATAAAAAACCATAAAAATACTATAAATAGTACTTCTCTATAAAAAGACACCTCTTATTTAATACTATATTAAATATCTTATATTTTACTATAATATATATCTCTCTCTTTCTTTTACCTTCTTCTTATTATCCTATATATTTCCTTTATATTCTTATCTCCTCTTCTTCTTATTACTAATAGCTCTTATAATCTATTTTTTATCTATATTACTATTTCATTTATTATTATAAATCCCTCTAAGATTTAATTATTAGATTCTTTAATTATACTATCTATAAGATTATCTTTATTATTAATTTCATAAATCTCAAGGATTTCCCTTTACTTATATAATTATTAGAATACTATAATATAAATTATATAATACTTCTCTTGAAAAACATCTAATTTAGTAAAATACTTATAAAGAAAGTATAAACTAACATATATTACTATTAGTATTATTAATGTCTTTAGGTATTTAATTACTTATTTAAGAATAGTAGAAATTTCATACTTTATATTAATTCTTCTAGTTATATTATAAACTATAGAAATTAGTATACTTTATATAATATACTTTAATTTAATAGAGGAGAAGTAAATACTATTATTATTAAATCTAAAGATATTATTATCTTTATTATTTTCCTCTATCCTTAGAATAGTAGCAAATTCTACTTAATATACTATATCTTTATTATTAATAAAAGATCTATTTATAAATATATAGAGCTTTATCTCTTTAATATTAATAGTAATAATTACTAAGTCTTACTTTAAGTCATTTTTTATTATATAAAATACTTATTAAGTTTCCTAATATTTTCTTTCATTAAATCTTAGTATCAAGCTATAGTTGAAAAGTTAAAATATACTTCTAATTAGTATATAGAGGTTATATATACTTCTTATATTTACTATTTAATATATACCGATTTTACTCTATTAAGTATATAGTTAATAGGTTTAATCTTTTTATCTTAGTTTTTAAATAAGGGTTACATTACTATTATTCTTAAGGATTATTATAGTTCTATTAAATATATAAAGCTAGTTATTTATAAGTATTAACTTTAGTTTTATTATAAATCCTTCTTATTAGAACTTTTCCTCTTCTTTACTATTGAATTTAAAAAAGTAGAAATAAAGTATATTATCTATTTATAGATTTAAAATACTAACATATAAGTTATTTAATCTAGAGATTATAAAGTACAAATTATATAATAACATTTTTATTCTTGATCTATCCTTATAGTAATTAGTATACATTATATATTAATATATATTTAACTCTAAAAAACTATATAATAATTAGATAATAAGAATAATAATACTTTCTAAATATACTTATTATAAGCTAGTAAGTAGCTTTATTTATATGAAGTAGTTTAGCTATATCTCTATTTATATCTCTATTTAAGTAATATTATAGAAATAAACTATTATCAGGATATTAGATTGTAGTATTATTAATAGTATTAATAGTATTAACATGAAGTAATTATTAACTTATTATACTATTAGTAACTATATAAAAATATTAATTATTTCCTAATTATTAAATCTCTTAATAACTAGTTATAACTCCTTATATAATATATTATAAATAATTTTAATCTTATAAATAAATCTAAAGCTAAAAATCTTTATTTATTTATATTTTTAAATATTAAAATACTTCAGATATAATATTCCTTTTATTAATAGGATTTCCTACTATTATATTTAATTAGACGGTAAAATCTAGTATGTATACTATATAACTAAATATAACTATACGCTACATAAGGCTTTATTTCAAGTAGTTTAAATAAGGCGAGACTTATAGAGATAGAACTAATATTTAAAGTTTAGTTAGTATAAATTCTACCTCTTAAATATATTATTCCTAATATACTTCTTTAGTCTTAAAAGCTCTACTTATAAATTAGCCTTTTTAAATAATATTAGTTAAACCTTCTATTTTTATCTTACAAGAATCTCTTACTATTATATATAATTAGGAGGTAAAATCTAATATATATTATATATAACTTAATATAGCTATATACTACATAAGGCTTTATTTTAAATGATTTAAATAGAATAAAGCCTATAGAGATAGTACTAATATTTAAAGTTTAATTAGTATAAATTCTACTCTTTAAATATATTATTCCTAATATATCCCCCTAGCCTTAAAGGCTCTATTTATAAGCTTGCTTTTTTGAATAATACTAATTAAACCTTTTATTTATATCTTATAAGAAGCTCCTTCTATTACTTTATTATTCTTATTAAATTTCTAATTTTAGAATAAGGAGAAAAGTAGTATTTATAGGCTAATTAGATACTTCTTACTAACTAAGAAAAACTTCTAAGATTATGAAGCCTTTTAGTTAATCTTATTATTATTATAACTTAGGATTTATAGATTTCAACTAATAGTTAAGAACTTTATTAAGATTTCTAAATATTAGAAGTTTCTATTAAAGTTCTTCTCCTTATTATAAATTTCAGTAATTTAACTAGTCTATTATATTAATTTGAATAATAAAAGTATTAAATTAGTAATTCTAAAAAGGCTTTATAAGGTTATTAATTATAAGGTTTCTTAAGAATATATATTTAGTTTTAAAATATTCTTAGAGTTTTATATATTTAGCCCCCCGCTTAATAAGTAGCTTTATATAATATCTAGTAAATAATCTCTATAATAGGAAAATACCTAGTTATATACTATAGTTTGTATATATCTCTATAGGTAAATATAATTCAAAAAACCTAGTAGTATAACTACTAGTTTAAACCTAGTTTTAACCTAGAAGTAAGAATTAATAAGTAATAGAATAATAATTAGATATACAAACTTATTAATATAAGCCCTATAATAATTAGTAGTAGCTTTAAAGTATTAAACTTACTATAATAATACTTATAATATTAACTTATACTAACTAGATATTAATAATACTACTAGTATATTTTAATAATACTAGCTGTAGATATAAAAGAGAGTAATAGAAGACTAGCTGACTATTTTATAAAAATACTACTAATAATAATAATAATAATAAGAATTATTATTATACTTTACTCCTATAATCTTAATATAAATATTAATTTTATAAAAGTTGTTAATAATTATAAAAACTATAATTAATTTTATAAAAGCTTAAAGGAGCTAGTTTTATATAAAAGTAACTTTATTATTCTTTCTAATTCTTTTAAAATAGCTATAATTATATTTAGCCTTAATATATTATTAGAAAATAAAACTATTAGTAGAGCTAAAAAAAATAAAATTAAAGTAATAAAAAAGAATCTAGTGCTTAAAAGTAGGATATCTAAAGGTAATTCTGAATACTTTAAATATATCTTAGAAGTAGCCTATTAAATATCTAAAAAAATATATATATTGAAGTCTGTAATTTGTAGAAGTCGTTATTAGCTAATAGTAGGGAAGGTATGACCTAAGGTTAAATATGTCGTGTAATATTTAAAAACCTAAAGTAATTATAGTCATAGCTGTTAGTATAGGGTAGGTTAAGATATAAGTTCTAGCTAGGAGCTAAATATTCTCTATGTAAAGTTAAAGACTTTTAAAATATTCTTATAAAGCTTCTTATTATAATTACTATTTATAAATATTTATATATTATAATTTTATATATAGAAATATATTTTTAGTAGTTATAAGGTATATTATTTACTAATTATTATATTAGATTTTAATAGTAAGGTGAAGTTTATATATCTTATTTCTATTAAATATATTTATTATAAAGTCTACTTAGAATATCATAATAAGGCTACTAGTAAACCTATTCTCTTAAATAACTTAAAATATAATTCAAGTTTTATTTTAATTCTTAAATAGTAATAATATCTTTTTTATTAACGTGTTATATCCTTACGCTTCTAAAGAGATATATAATATATACTTAAGAGCCTTATTAACTATTATTATTATCTAAAAAACTAGTATTTATAGTAATTATAAACATATTAAATAGACTACTAGCCTTATAAAAATTGAAATAGGGGCTTTTTATCTTATAAAAATTTTATATTATTTATTTAACTTCTATATAGTAATTATCTAAGGGGCTTTAGTTAAAATATAATAATTAGCTTACTCTATAAGTAATACCTAGTTTTATTATAATTTTAGTATAATCAATAAAATTGATATCTTATAAGTAGTATTCAATTTATATAGAAAAAGCTTGATTATATTATAATTAGAATTCTTTAGTATTTAGAGGTTTAATAAGGTATTTACTATACTATATATATTTTATAACGCGTCTAAGGAGTTTCTAAATATATATTACCTATAACAATTATATTTATCAAACTATTTAATTTTAAATAATTTTAATACTAAGAAATTAGTATAAGTCTTTACCTCTTTTAAAGTAATATTTCTATTAAAGTCCTCTTAAATATATAAGTATTTTAAATATATCTTCTAAAGAGAAAGAAAGTATATAATTATTAATATAAAAGAAGAAGATAATATATCTCTTAAATTAGTAATATAGCTTTTTTATAATAAGTTTAAAATTAAAATACTTAAAGCCTACTTCTAAATAGTATTACTATAAGAGAAGAGACTTGTAAAAGTTATATAGTATTTTACTAAAATAATAGGTTTTACCTAGTATTTAGTCATTTAGTAGTATTTCAATATAAATATCTTTACTAAGGATTATATATATAAATATATTAATTATATTGTATTTAAGTAGTTTGAAATTAAAGTAGTTAGGAATTACTATAAAAACTTAAAATAATATATTTTTTAGAATAGTTATATAAGTCTTCTAATTACTTTATAGCTTTTGACTTATCAAGATTATAGATAATTAGTTTAATTTTAATTTTTAGGAAGTATTTATACTTATTAAGCTTATAGGTATAAGTTTAGTAGTATTTTAAAACTTTTAAATCTTTTATAAGAATCTTATTAATCTTCCTTTAAAAGTATGATTTAATAAAATCTTTAAGATAAATCTATTTAGTTATTATTATAACTTTAATATATAGATAAGTAAGTACTTTTAAGTAAGATATAAATAATAATAATAATCTTTACTATAAGACTTTTAGAATAGGAATTTCTACTTTCTTATATTTTAAATACTTTCTAATATTTAATTTACCTTATAGTTAAAATTTATCATTACAACTTATAATTTTAATTTTCAGAGTTTTCAAAAGGCTTAAATTCTTAGGATTTTTTTAGTTAACTATTTATATTACCTTATAGCTATAAGTAGGGATATTTTAAAGTATTTTAAAATAACTAAAAAGCGCTAGTTAAAGAAATAGCTTTAAATAAAGATTTCCTAGTTAGTTTAATATATTATTTTATCTATTTCTTATATTTAACTTCTTCAGGAGATATTTAGGTTTTTCGTTTTTCTATAGTCTTATTTATATAAATAGGATTATAGAAGAATATAGTAGGTTATTCTAGAGGGATTATTAATATATATTTTATAGCTTGAAATAGTGCTTTATAAAGCTGTAAATTGGTTATTATATAGATATAAGACTTCAAATTATTATAACTACTTCTAATTTTAATTTAAATTCTTTTATTAGGCTTTTTACTAATCTTAAGTAGGTAGTTAAATTAATTTTCAATAGCTTTATTATAATTATCTACTTTTATAATTAGTAAGAAATTTTATTAGAATTAAAATATTTAAAGTTATCTTATAGAGAGGTTAAACCTTTATTGAAAAAAAGGTTTTATTAAAAGAGATATTATGAGTTATTATAATTTCTTTTTAAAGTAAGTTTTAAATTTAATATTCATTAGTTAAAGTATAATAAACTAAAAAGCTGATAAAAGTATATATCTTGAAGTATATTAATTAATTATACTTAAGCTTTATATCTATAGTAAGAATAAAGTGTTTATAACTATAAGTATAGAAATAAGCTAAGTTTAATCTTATAGTATTATTCTTTTAAGTAGTATTATAAAGTCTCTAATATATTCATCATAAGCCTAAGAGATATATTAATATTTAGTTATAGAGAAATACTACTACTTATAGGATTTTAAATTAGAATCTATAAAGTAATTTATTTTTATATTTTATAATCTTTATATATACTTTAATAATTGTTCTGATATATTTAGTATTTCGATTTTAGCTTTAGATATATAGAGTAGATAACTTAAACTATATATCTTAAGAAGTCAGATTATATTTTAGACTCTTATATCTAGAGACTTTATTATTATATTTGAAAACCTTAATATTAATATTATACTAGTACTTCAGGACTATAATAAAGCTTTTAAATATGCTTATGAAACCAGCTTCAGTATAGTTAATAAGGTATAAATCTTAAGAGTAGTTAGTAGTTCTATCTATAAATATTGGAGTTGAAATATAGCTACTATAGTTTTAATAATAAGAGTAGAAGTTAAAAATAATATATTCCTTAGGGATAAAATATAAAGTATTCTTATATTTAATATAGTAGATTCTATATTTTCTTTTATTAATATTATAAGTCTTATATATCTCCTAAGTAGGCTAGTATTTATTATATTTTAAATAGCTATTAGTAATATAAATACTTTATATAATTAAGATGAAGTAGTTAAGAGGCTTTCTTTTAAGATATCCTAATTATTAGTATTAGAGCTATTAATGATTTTTAAGAGGTTTCAAATAATATTTATAATATATTACTAGTAGTAGCAATATCTAGGAGAAACCTTATTTTATATTAATTATACTATTACAATAGTTTATTTCTTATACAATATATATAGTATTTAAAAACTTACTAATTATATTAAGGATTAATAGTCATAAATTAATAATAATTATTCTTCTATAGTTAAAATAGGTAGTTTGGCTTAATGTCTTATTAGTAGCCTTATTTCTATAATTATAAAAAAGAGATAAGGTTTATAGTTAGAATAATATAAAAAGTAATATAATATAAGTATAATTTGACTTCTTTACTTTTATTAATTATAATAAAAATCTTAGTATCTCTATAGTCTTTAATAAGTTTAGGTTTTATATAATATTAAATATAATCTCCTATAGGAGTTTTTAAGGATATTATGAAGTATCTTATATTTGAGAAGATATTAATTGAAGTATATAGATTAAAGATAAAAGAGTTTTAAAGAGAATATTATTAAAACCCTTTTTATAATATAATTATTATATAGTATTATAATCTTTTTAATTAAAAAGCTAATTATCTAATAATTATTATTTCAGATTTTAAACTTTTCTTAAGAGGTTTAGTTCAAAAGTAGTAATTATTTCATTCTTCTTTTAATAAAGGGATTTAGTATTAAGTCTCTATATATTAACTAAAAGTATATATAATAACAATAATTTAAAGCATAACTTAGTCTATATTTAAAACAGTATAGAGCTTTATCTGAATTTTCAAAGTATTTCTTATTATTTCAAATTTTTGAAGTAATAGCTAGAGTTTCTATTATAATATTAAAAGTATTATAGCTAATCTTATTATATAAGAAAGCTTTAGGGATATATTATCTTACTTATACAATAGTTAAAATAATTCTATTTAATAATATAGAATTTAAATATTTTCAAGTTATAAATATATAATTTTATATATAGGATTTAATTAGTAAGAAAGCTCATAAAGTTATAAAAATTATAAATCTAAAGTATTTTGATAATAGAAAGAATATAATTTACTATTTAAGTCTCATATATGATATCTTACTATATCTAAAATTATATATTTATTATTATTCCTATAATAAGGTATTTAAGTCTAAAAGATTAAAATATCTTATAATATATTAAAGTAGTATTTTAGAAGTATAAGTTATGTATAATATTAAAATAATTATAGAAATTAGTAGTTTCTATTATTATATCTTTTTTGTATAGTAGTGTTAATATTAGAATATTTTATTTATATTTAAAGATCTAAGTTATTGTATAGGTTTAGCTTAACTACTTATATTAATATTCTTAAGTTTTAAGAATATTAAAACTATAGAAAACTATATAGGCTTTTAGACCTTTTTCTATAACGTCTATAATATATTCTATAGAAATCTTTTTAATAACATCTATGAGCAATTATTAATTTCTTTTATAATCTATTTCTATAGAAGCAGAATTTCTAAGAATATATAATTTAAGTATTTGAAAAACTTATTAATAGTACTTAAATTTTAAAAGCGCATTTAAAAGCAATCTTTAAAGAGGTTTTAAAAAGAGGTTTTAGTAAATAGTTATTTTAAGATTAAGATAATCCTATAAGTTATAAATTTTAACTTCTATTGAAAAAGTATTATATTAAGTAAGCTCTTAATTAGGCTTCTTAATAATTAAACGAAGGGTATTTTTAATAAATATCGTAATATTGAAAATACGTTAAATTATTGTAATATATATATTTTAGCCTAATAGCTTTTTAGTATTATAAGACTCTTAATTCTTATATATAACTAGGAGGTAAAATCTAATATATATTATATATAATTATATATAGCTATATATATTATATAAGACTCTATTTTAAATAGTTTTAAAAATATAAGGCTTATAGAAATAGCGCTAGCGTCTAAGGTTTAACTAGTGTAAATTCTACCTGTTAAGTATATTATTCCTAATACTTTCTTTTACCTTATCACTCTTATTAAGTTTCTATTCTCCTAATAAGAAGAATAGTACTACTTATAAGCTATTTAGATACTTCTTATTAGTTAGAGTATACTTCTAATACTTCTAAGCTATTTCTTTAATCTTATTATTATTATAATTTAAGATCTATAGATTTCAACTGATAGTTAAAAGGTTTATTAAGATTTTTGAATATTAGAAACTCTTCTTAAAATTCCTCTTCTTACTATAATTCTATCTAGTTCAATTAGTCTATTATATTAATCTTAATAATAATACTATTAAATTAGTAATCCTAGGGAAATCTTATAAAACTACTAGTTATAAAGTCTCCTAAAAATAAATATTTAATTTTAAAATATTTATATTAGACTTCTTATTATAATCAATAGTTATAAATATCTATATATTATAATTTTATATATAGTTATATTATTTTAATAATTATAAAGCATACTATTTACTAGTTATTATATTAGATTTAAATAGTAAAATAAGGTTTATTTATCTTACCTCTATTAAATATATTTACTATAAAGCCTATTTAGAATATAATAAGAAGGTGGCTAATAGAAATAACTTCTTAAATAGCTTAAAATAGTACTAAAAGCTTTATTTAAGTTATTTGAATAGTAATAATATTTTATTTATTAACTTAGTATACAATTAAATGTCTAAGAATATATATAATGTATATTTAAGAATTCTTTTAATTATTATTTATATCTATAAACTTAGTATTTATAGTAATTATAAAACTATTAGATATAGTATTAGTCTTATATTTAAACTTAATATAAAGGTCTTTCATCTTATAAAAATATTATATTATCTATTTAGCTTCTATATAGTAGTTATCTTAAGGATTTTATTTAAGATATAATAATTAACTTACTATATAAACAACATCTAGGCTTATTGTAATTACAATCTGATTAATAAAGCTGACGTCTTATTTGTAATACTTAACTTCTATATGAGAAGCTTAATTATATTATAATAAGAATTCTTTAAGTTTTAAAAGGA
>AMCV02000013.1:1974876-1990114 GCA_000350065.2 Colletotrichum orbiculare MAFF 240422
AAATATATATCTTACTATATATAGTAATAAGATAGTATAGGCCTTACTAGTTATTTCTCTCTTACTATTTTTATATAAAAGATTAAAATAAGAGGTTTCTAATATATAAAGTATTAGAATTATTATATATTATGAAAGTAGTATTAATAATATACTTAGTATATTTATAATAGATCTCTTTAGTAGCTTTATATATAGTATAAACCTAAGTAATAATATTTAGAAAAAGAGCTAAATCTTCTATAAAATAGGAGTATACTTTAAAAATAAATAGAATAAGTATAAAGTTATTTAGCTTAATAGTATTATTAATTATTTTATATACTACTTAAAAAGATACTTCTCAAGTAGTAGTAAGTATCTTATTATATACCAAATCTTATATATATAGTAGAAGAATATATANGTATTATTCAACCTTACTAATATTATTATATACCTCAAAAAGAATAATATAAACTATTAACTTTATTATTTTTACTTCTAATCTAAAGTCTTTAGATTGAAGTATTATATTTATATTAATTATAATAAAATTAGAAAGGCTTTAATATATATCAATCTAGTATATTTTAGGTACTTCCTACATTACTTTTATTAAGATATTTATTAAGAACTAAGTTGTATTAAATATACTTATAACATTAATAATATAAAGTATAAAGCGGCTATTAATATAGATAATATTAACAATAACTTTAAAGTTAATATTAATATCGCTATAAATAGTGAAATAAAAATATAAAAGAGTTATGCTATATATTTACTATTAGTAATAGCACTTCTTAAGTACTTTGAAAGTATGATCTTTAATTAAGTATCCTGTTTTATTAAAATATTATAGTGATATATAATAGCTAGGTTTTTAAATTAGTAATAAAATCTGTATATTTCTATTTCTATAAAGTATATAGAAGTTATTATTCTCTTTTTATTAAAAAGTATCTATAGATATTTCTTCTTTTAAATAATTAGTATAACTTTTTTATTTTAGTAGAATTAGTCATAAGTATTATTAAATATAATATTAAGGCGATTTATATCTATAGAATAAAATGAAGAGGAAGTATTATATAATACTATAAAAGATATAATAATATTAAGAAGTATAAATATATTAATTATTCTAAGTATAGTAATCATAGAAGTATTACTAAAATATATTATTACTAATTTACCTTATAGAAGTATAAAAGCTATAAAAAAGTTAACTATTTATTTAAATATAGTAAACTGAGAATACTTAATAGTTGAGAAGTTAGTAAGACTTAAGTTAAATAAGATATTTTGAAAAATAATGCTTAAGTAATTGGCTTTAAGTATAAATATAAATAAAAGAGCTAAAATATTATTTTTCTTAGTAATTCTACTATTAGAAGTATTACTATAAATAAAAGTATAAAGTATTACTTAGTTTTAGAAAATCCTTTCAATTTTACTTCTATTAAAAGTAATAAAGTTCTTATTAAAATATAATATTAAAAACTATTTAGAAAGAAGAGCAGTTTTATCTTTAAAGTTATATTACGCTTAGTATTATATAATAATACTATTAAACTTATTATCTTGAAGAGAATCCTTAAAGTTATTATTTAAGTTATTAATACTTTTGGAATCTATAAAGAAGGTTTAGTATACTATTATAAAGTATATCCTAAAGTCTATATTTAACTTATAATAATTAAAATAAGTATACTTCTCTTTAAAGATATACTTTATAAACTAGTAATTTATTTTACTATATATATAGTACTTCTTATTTAAATAGCTATATATAATTATAAGAAAAAAGTAAATTCTATTTAATATAGATGAGTATAAGTATTATAAAGTAGTATAGATAGAATATTAAGTATTTTGTAATATGGCGTTTTAGAAATAGTTTTAAAAATGTTATATCTATAGTTAATTTATAATTAACTATTAATTTATTTCCAATTGTTATTTCTATTGTTCTAAATATATTATAATTTTAAAATTAATAGAGTATTATTTATAACTAATTTTAACTAATTATAAAAACTCTAAGATATTACTATAAAACTAAAGAAAGCTAATCAGTATTTAAATATACTATAATATATACTTATAGGCTAGAAGTAGAATATTATATTTATATAGGAGTTTAATAAGAAGGCTTTCTAGATATATATAAACTTAAGTATCAAGGTTTTAAAAGGTTTCTTTAATCTTTCTTAGGGTTTTTAATTATAATACTTTAAAAAATATAACTTTACTAATCAAAAGGATATAACTATTAATATTTATGATTCTTAAAATAGGTTTTGATATAGCGAGTTTTCTATTCGAACTATAAGTTAAAATGAAAATTATTTCAATACTTAAAATAATACTTAAGAATTTAATCTTTTAATATAATTAGATATGTTTTGATTTATATATAGTATAAAATACTAAGCTTAAAGTAGTAATTATAAAAGATATAAATCTTTATCTTAGATATATTATATAAGTTTCTACTATACTTCATACTTTTATTATATAGCTTTATAAGGTTTGTAATATATTTAATCGAAGTACTATGAAAAGAGTAGTAGAAGTAATATATAAGGGGTATTAAAACTACTTTAAAAACTATAATTTATTATATTTATAGTTTACTTCTTATATATAGAGAAGTTTTATATGAGAAGAATTATATACTTATAAGACTAATAAGAAGTATCATATTAATATTAAGAGTATAAAAACTAACTAGTTATATTACTACTATCTTTCTTCTATTCTTTATAAGAAAGCTATAATAAGTTTAATCTATTAAACTTTAGGTTTACCTTTATAGAAATATATTACAATCTTCTATTCCTTTTTTATAAAATCTTTAAACTCTTTTAAGAACTTCTTAAAGTTTTACTTAAAAGTATTAAAATATTTACTAGTTTTAGTAATCTCTTTAGATATTTAAAAAGTAAATAGATCTTATTAAGTAATTTAATATAAAATACTAAAGGTTTTTTTATTATTTATATTGATCTTAATATTATAAAAGAAGAAATAGTTTTAAGTATATTAAATAATTTGAATATTTATAAGTTATCAAGTTATAAGAAGTCAGCTTTTAAAATTATTTTTAAATATTTTAAAAAGTTGATAGTTATATAGTTTTAAATAGTAGTAAAGTGTTATTAAGTCTTTGACTTCACATAGAGAATATTTAGCTTCTAGCTAGGACTTATATTCTAACCTATTTTATACTAACAGCTATAGCTATAGTTACTTCAGGCTTTTAAATATCATATAACAAGGTTGTACTAATGGTATATAATGTAATATATTTAACCTTAGGTTATACTTTCCTTACTATTAGCTAATAACAACCTCTATAATAAACTTCAATATATATATCTTTTTAAATACCTAACAGGCTACCTCTAAGATATATTTAAAGTATTTAGAATTATTTTTGAATACTCTACTTTTTAGTATTAGATTCTTCTTTATTACTTTAATTTTATTTTTTTTTAGTTCTACTGATAGCTTTATCTTCTAATAATATATCAAGGTTAAATATAATTATAGTTATTTCAAAGAGGCTAGAGAGAATAGTAAAATTACTCTTATATAAAATTAACCTCTTTAGTTTTTTATAAAAATAGTTGTAGTTCTTATAGTTGTTAATAACCTTTATAAGGTTGATATTTGTATTAAGGTTGTAGGGGTTGAATATAGTAATAGTAAGTAGTTCTTATTATTATTATTAGTAGTAGTTTTATTATAAGACGGTCAGCTAGTCTTCTATTGTTCTTATTTATATCTATAGCTGGTATTATTAAGATGTACTAGTAGTATTATATCCAGCTAGTATGAGTTAATATTATGAGTATTATTATAATAAGTTTAATATTTTGAAGCTACTACTAATTATCATAGGGCTTATACTGGTAAGTTTGTATACCTAGTTATTACTCTATCACCTATTAGCTCTTATATACTTCTAGATTAAAGCTAGGTTTGAACTAATAGTTATACTACTAGGTCCTTTTAATTATATTTACCTATAGAGATATATATAGGCTATAGTATATAACTAGGTATTTTCCTATTATAGAGATTATTTACTAAGCGTTATATAAGACTACCCACTAAGCGGGGGGGCTAAACATATAAAACTCTAACTTTAATAAAGTGTTATTTAGTATATTAAATATGTTGAAATTATAAAGGTACTTTTATTTATAATATTATTATAATTGATATTTTAAATCTATCTAAATAGTATAAAAGCTAAATATTAGTAGATTTCTTTATGTATAGGAATATTACTTAGTATTACTATAATAGTTAAAAAGCTACTTGGAATAAGTAATATTCTAAGAGTTAGTGATTTAGATATTATTATAAAAGAAAGAGGGGTATTAGGAGAGTTTTTAAGAATTTATATAAGTTTCTTAAAAGGTTAAGACTAAAGATACTATAAATCTCTGGTATTATAAAAGTCTAATAAAACTTAATGAAATTTGTTATATTATTAAGTATATTTTAATAAGTAATAATTAAAAGTATATAGTTAAATTATTTAAAGAATATTATAAAGAACATTTTAATTTAATTAGAATGAGAGGTTTAATATAATATTACTACTTACGTCTTATAAAAGCCTCCTTAAAATATTAGTAAATACTTCAAAGTCTCCTAACTAAGGTCTTAGGATAAAAAGAGTCTAAAGTATCTAAATAGTTATTCTTCTAATCTTTCGTCTTATATAAACTTTAAGTATAGTTTTTTATAATTACTTCTTCTATTATAAAAAGCCTTCCTAATTTATAATCTAGTAGTAATAGAAAGGTTAATTATTTATTAGTACTAGTTTATCTAGACAGTAAGATATACTATATATTATCTTACTATATAAATTTAAAGTAGTATTCTTGTTATTTATTATTATTACTATTATATTGTAAGAATAAGTATAGTATAGAGTCTGCCAGGTAGTTATACTAGGATTATATAAAGCCTAACTATTCTATTTATATATATTTAACTATTTCGCTCTAGTTTAAATAGATTATATTTTTTAACAATTTATATTCAGACTATATACTATATTATTTATTCATTATAGTTATAAACCTAAGAATATTAAATTACTCTCTAAACTACTCTTAAGTAATAAATATAAAGAAAATCCTTTTTATTCTATTATATTAGTTCTTTTACAAACTAGTTAAAAATAATATATTTAACTATTGGTAGCTTTAATATGGCAGTAAAGCTATTTAAGAGCTCTAATTTCAACTATTAATATATTATATTATAATTCTATATAATTAAGTAAGATATTTAGAACTATATTAATCTAGATATCAAACTAGATCTTAATATCTTAAAATTAATTAATCTACTCAACTTTAATAAATAATTCATCTAAGAAAATACTACTTACTAATTATCTAGAGATATTAAACTTTTTACTCTTTTAATTAAAGGTATTATTAATTACTATATAATAGATCTCAAACTTTATATAGTCTAAGAATCTAATTATAAAGAAATAAAAGAGTATTATAATATAAGTTAAATATAAGTTAATATAACTATTAATAATTACCTATTAATACCTATTCAAATAGAATTCTTTAATAATAATAATATCTACTTTTGAATTCTTCTAAAAGTTCTGAAATAGTAATATACTTAGAATAACTTAATTATATAATAATAAATTATAGTGGAATATAAGAAAATCCTTAAGAGAAGTAATTTAAATATTTCTAATTTAGTATAATATAATAAGTAGTATACTATCTATTTTGAAATAGTTATACATTAAATTCTTAAAATCTAAAGAATTCTTACTATTAAACAATAGTTTTAAATATTTAGTTAATATATTCTATTTAGTTAAATTATAATTTAGTATTAGAATATTATTAAGAGAAGCTTTTTAAACTTAAATATTAATAATCTAGCTAAATACGAAGAAGTATTTTCTACTTTATTTTATACTAATAGAATCATAATAAGAAGCTATAGTAAAATACTATCTATATCAAGTATTCTTATAAAAAGTTAGATAGAATATCTCAGTTGAAATTAAAATACTTATATAATTTCAGAAGCTCTTTATACTTTCTAAAAAACTATAAGTATATTAAGTATTCTATAATAAGCTTATATATTATATTCCTATATATTTAGATAGTAATGACTATTTAAAATAGTATTATAAATAGAATAAATTACCTAGAGCTTTATATTTTCTATTAGAAGTTAGTAATAAAAAGATAGCTAAATTCTAAAAGATATACTAATAAAACTGAAGAAGTACTTTTAGATATTCTAAAAATTAAAATAACTTTTTTAAATAATAAGTCTAAAAGTAATAACTACTATTTCTCTAATTTAATATATATTAGTATTAATCCTTCCCTTCCTAAGAAATTAACTAAAGTTCCTTTTAAGATCTTTTTAACTATTTAAAGATTTTACTTATTTTTAGTAAGTATAGTATTTAATAGTTATAGAGTAATCTATATTACCTATTTAAGAAACTTCTTTAAAAAGAGATCTTTTAAATCAAATAATAAAATAGATATAGTTTAATATAGTTTAGTTAACTTCTCTATAGTTAGATAAAGTAAATAAATAATTAAGAATAATTTAATAGTTTAACTAAAAAGAATATACTAGACCTAATATTTAGTAATATAGTTTATATTGAAAATTTGTATATTAATAGTATTTTAAAAACTCTACTTTTCAATAAAACTAAAATTTAATATATAAGTTTTAATTATACCCTCAAATTAAGCCTAATTAATTGATCTTTTATTATGAGATAGTTACTTATAAAGCATACCTTTATAGTCTTTAAAAATAAGCTAGGTTTCAACTATCTTATAGTCTATTTAAATAACTTAAATATTATTATAGAATCTCTAAATATACTATTCTTTCAGCTTCTCTTAAAAGTAGTTCTCTTAGAAATATAATTAAATAATACTTATATATAATACCTTTAAGTAAGATACTTTAAATAGAATACTCTTTAATACTCAATTTTTAATACTTAAGGGGTAAAAATTGTAAAGTTAAAATAACTAGATTACTCTTACTAAATAAAAACCTGTTCTTAATAAATTATCTCTAGATAAACTTTAGAATTACATTTAGTTTACCTATTTTACTATATTACCTAGGATCTATTTAACTTTCCTAAAACCTTTATAGATAACTCTTGAGTATATATTATTAAAAATAAATTCTCAAATTTTCTCCTTATATTTTATTACTTAATAGAACCTATAATTTAATCTTTTAATAATTAAAAATATTTCAAAGTTAGATAAAATAATAGAGAAGTCTTTTAATATATAAAGTTTAAGAAGATATCAAAAAGCTTCAATAATAATTAATAAAGAAACTAATTATTAAATATAAATAATAAAAAAAGAGATCAATTTTAAAATATCTCCCTCTTATATTAAAAGGCTAGTTAGAATAAGTAGGTATATTAGAAAGAAACTAATTACCTAAGGAATAAGAATATAAGAAACTATAAGACTATTATTCAAATGCTAAATAGAATTAATTCAAATAGTAATTATACTATATAATATATCTCTTAATATTTAGAATAATTAGAAATTATTATATAAAGTTAAAGAAGCCTAATTCAAATAGTAGTTTTATTTATAAGTATTAAAATATACTTTAAATTTCTCTTAAGATTTAGAACCTTACCAGGGATAAATTTATACTTATAGATATTAAGTATACTTACTTAAGAAAAACTATAAATAAAACATTATTAAAAGGTTATTTAAAATTAAACCTAAGGGATATATTGAATACCTAGTAAGCTATATTTTAAATACTTATAATCTATATAAAATCCAGATTCCTACTCTTCAAGAATTATTATCACTTAGAATAATGAATTTAATAAGATAGAATTTTACTTAGAATAAGATTTATATAAAGTACTTATAAAAGGAACAATAAAACTACTAGTTAACTTAATTACTAAATAAGATAAAAACCTTATATTTAAAATACTTAGAACTTTTAAAATGATAAGAATATTTAATAAAGAAGTTTTTCTTCTACTAACTATCCTATTAGTACTAGAAATAATTTAAAATATTAAACTAAACCTAGAGTTAATCTTAAAGACTCATAAAAAGGGTTTAATTATATTTAAACTAATACTTAAATTATTTAGATTAGTCTAAGATTCTAATTAATTTCAACTAGAAGAAGTAATTCCTAATAGTAATTAGACCTTGAAAAGTGAACTAATAATAAGAAGATTAAATAGTATACTTGAAATTAGAAATCTAACTAATGAAAAAGGGATACTTATTTCAAATAAATATAGAAATAAATATCTTAAGACCTCTATTTAACTAATTTAAAAAGATTAAGGTATAGCTTTAGATTTCAACTAATGAGAATAATAAATTCAACTACTTGGAGAATAAACTAATAATATAAGAGTAAATAATCATAGTTACCTCAGCTAGACATTAATATTAATAACTATATAATACTCTTAAAAGAATATAATAATAGTATTTTATACTTAATAGAATATAAATAAATTAGTTTTACTAATATTTACATATCTCATAACTAATAGAAATTTAATAAAGATAGTTTAAACCTTATAATAGTATTCTTTATTATCTAAGATATAATATTAAGGAGGGGCTAATAGCTCGCTTTCTACTGCGACTATTAGTAGATATATTACCTCCTAAAGTATAATTTTAGTCCTCCTACCCCCCTACTAACTACTATAGCTAGCCTTTAGTTAATCTAAGGCTAAACCCCTTACGGCTATAATAGTTAGTATACCCGCCTTATATCAACTTTTTTAATAATAAATAACCGATAACTCTTTCTATAATAACCTTACGCCTTTACGCCTTTATAGCTACGTATAATTTAAATATCTCGAGATATTTAATTACTACTAACTATAGGTATTCTATTTAAATATTTATTATAACTTTAATATCTATAACCTTAATATCCTTATTATAGACTAAGCCTTACTTACCCCTAAAATAAAACTTTATATTATTAATATAAAAGTTCTCTATTACTAATATAAGTTAACTTATAATTTCTATATAAGTATAATAGGATTCAATTTACTCTTATTAGTAAATAATCTTAATATGTTAATTAAGTATAACTAACATACAAATAATACTTATATAGATATAGATATTTCTAGTATAACTAAATAGCTTTTAAAACCTCTATAATTATATTATTATAATATTCTAAAATATCTAGTGATTAGTATTATAATAATATATTAATATTAAGATATTATCTAATTAATACTTAATCCTTAATATTATTAGTTTAGTATAATAAGTTATAGGTTAGTTAGATAATACTTTTTTAAATATCTATAAGCTATTTATTAATTATAGTATTTAGGATAATTTTACTAAGGTTTATTCTAATAAAGTAATAGTTTTAGTTATAATAGTTATAATTAGATATTTCTATATTTATTCTATAGTATTTTTTTTATAAGTAGCTATATAGATTTCGAGGAGATTTTAGTTTTATTGTAAAAGATATAGAAGAGTGATAGATTATGGAATATTTAGTTCTTATAGGTATTCTATTTTATTCTATTTTTAAGAGGTTTATAAAAGTTCTTAATCTTATGATTTTAGTAGTTACTTTTAGTTATATATATTAAGTTTTAGTTTTAATAAGGCTTTCCCTAATTATTATTACGAGGTCTTCTACTATTATAGGGTTGAATGTTAGAACTAGGGGTATAATTATCTATAATAATAAGTAATTTCATTATTATTTTAACTAGTTGTAAGTTAGTATTAGTATAAATGCTGTTATTAGGTAAGATTTATAGTTAAATCTATATATAGGGTATAGAGCTTAGATATTATTCTAGATATAGAGTAAAAGTAACTAAATAAAGATATAATATTAAAGAAGGAAGATCTTTCTACTAAAATTCTAAAATATATTATTTAACTAATTATACTATTCAAAACTTAGAAAGATATTACTAAGTTATTAAAACTACTATAAAAGTTCTTTATTAAAATAGTAAGAATTAAAGTCATAAAGTTAAAAGAGAAAGATACCTAGTAAGAAATAAATTACTAAGATACTAAAACTAAACCCCTTCTTTTTAAATAAGCTTTTACTTATAAAATAGATATAAATAATTATTTAAAATAATATAAAATAACCATTTATATATATAGAGATATATAATTAATCAATTTATTATAAATTATATATATAGTAATACTAACTATTTAAATATTTGGGATAGTTATGATAATTATAATATAATTTAATCTTAAAATCCTATAGTTTGATATTATTATTATATTTCTAAATACTATAAGAAACCTTAATAAACTTCTAATAATAATTAAACTTTTAGGTAGACTTAGAATTATGAAGAAATATACTAAGTTTAAATAAGCGTTTTACAAACTTTAAAATATACCCCTTGTTTAATAAAAGACCTTTTATATTGCTCTTAAGTAATTAAAACACTTACTATATCTAAAAAAGCTTTATCTATTTAAGAATAAAAGTTCAAATATCTATATCTTCTTCTATATGGATAATATTATTCTCTTATATTATAAAATAACTAAAAAGATACTTTTAATATTATTATAAATATAAAGTATACCTATAAACTCAAAGAATAAAGTCTTATTAAATACTTCTTAAGAGTTTAAATAATAAGAAATTAAAGGTATCAGAAGATTTATTTAATTTATAATACATATATTATGAAACAGATAGAATACTTCAATTTTAAATATAGATAAATACTTATAATACTACTATTAGTTATACTATGCTATAAGGCATGTGGTAATTATACGTATTACTATATATATAGTAGTATGCCTTCTACATCTTACTAGTAATAAGTATCAAGTATCTAGTGCTAGCTATAGCTAATTATATAGCAATTAGTAAGTAATTACTATACTATAGATCTAGAGCTTTATATAGCATCTTTTATTATATAATATAATAATAATAAGAATAAGTAACTAGAACACTACTTTGCACCTATATAGTAAGATTATATATAATATATATTATCTTTTAGATAAACTAATACTAATTAATAATCAACCTTTTTATTATATTATTATACTATAGATTAATAAGGCTTATTATAATAGAAGAGGTAATTATAAACCTTATACTTAAGGTCTATATAAAACATAGGATTATAAGATTTATTATTTAGATATTTTAAACCCTCTTTATTCTAAGATCTCACTAAGAGCTTCTGAATTATATACTAATTCTTTATAAATAACTATTATTATAATACTAATAACTATATTCAATTTAGTTTTAAAATAAAGTATTTTCTAATAGCTACTATTAAGAGGTTAATAACTACTCTCACTTTTTACTTATAGAAGTATATTTAGTAAATATAATAACCTTCTTTCAATAATTATTAGAGTTTTAATACTAGAGATTTATAATATCTCTAGTTTTAACTTCTTAAGAGATTTATATAGCTTCTTGAAAACTCTTTAAATACCCCCCTACTTTTATAATAATATCTAGATTAACCCTTATAAATAAGATGCTTATTATAATTATTCTTATAGTTATAATAATAATACTTTTAAGTATCCCTATCCTTATAAAACTATACTATTACTTCAATCTAATACTTTTTAACTAAATCTCTAATTTTAACTATAAGAATATTATAAATAA
This sequence comes from Colletotrichum orbiculare MAFF 240422, assembly GCA_000350065.2. Classification (NCBI taxonomy): domain Eukaryota; kingdom Fungi; phylum Ascomycota; class Sordariomycetes; order Glomerellales; family Glomerellaceae; genus Colletotrichum; species Colletotrichum orbiculare. The sequence continues at coordinate 1,986,607 of AMCV02000013.1, forward strand.
AGACTCTATAAGAATCTCTATTTATATAGTATACTAAGTAGCCTTTTATATATACATAAAACTTTGTAACTTTAAACTTTTTTAGATATTTAAAAGTAACTTTAAAGATTAACTTCTAGTAATTTGGCAACTTATCAGTATTCTTATATTATACTATTTTAAAGACTACTTTATAGTATATAATATCAAAGTTGATATAAATAGTAATTGAATCTTTATAATACTATACTAACTATTTTAATAATAAGAGTTTACTCTATAGATTTTAAAATAAGTACGAGCTGCTTGGGCTGAAACAACTAAAATAAATAAATAAAACAACCTCTTCTAAACCCAATCCTATAGCAATAGAAAATAGGGGGAAAAATCTAGAAAAGTATATTAAATAAAGAATACTATATTCGTAGATTTATAGTATAAGAAGTACCTTAATTACAAAAGTAGTACTCTGAAATCTAAAGAATAGAATAATATATGAATTATATATCTCTTATCATTATTCACAAAATAAATACTATAGATATAAAGCTATAGCCTATATATACATACTACTTATATAACAAAAGAAGCCTTAGGTTTAAACCTATTATAATCTTCTCCTTAGACTTATTAAAAGCTTTATATAATAAGTTTAACTAAAAAGAAAGTCTATTTATACTATTATAATTATTATTAGTCTAACTACTTGAAATCCTCTATTTCTAACCTTATTTCTACTAGTTAATCTTATTTATTCATTATTTACCTATTAATAATTATCCTAGATTAATTTCTAAATAAATTATAACTAGCCTTTCTATATTAGAAACTATAAGAATATATAGACTGTTAACCTAATAAGAATATTCCATTCAATTTAAACCTAATAATCAACTTACTAGCTTATAAATTGCTCTTTTATATAACTAGAAGGATCTATATAATTATATAAATTAGAATAATTAATATAAAATAGAATATTAATTTGAAATTATAGAAGTAACATTAGAAGGATTTAACAAACTAGTATTAGAAGAATAGGTTTAGGTGGAATATATACTTACAGTTTATTTTGAAAGCTCTAGTATAGTATTTATATCAATATTAAGTCAATCTAATAAATCTTATTCTATAATATTCTCTAAAACCTAGATATTAACTTCTCTAATCTTAATACTTTTAATTATTATTAGGATAGTTATCTAACTAGTATTTAGCCTTATAAATACCCTCTTAATACTAATAGTAAATTATTATTAAAAATAGATAAGAAATAACCTATTATCTTATAATCTTTATAAATCTAAATTATTCTCTATATTAATTAGTTTCTATAGATATTATTATAAAATCCAAAATATTTACTTATAACTAATAATTAATATAAAACTAGAAGAACTTCACCTTTATACCTATATTACTTATCTACTAAAACTTATAGCAAATTCATAATATTGAATACTCTATCTTAAATAAACACTTTAGATTATTCTATTACTTAAAAACTATAAGTAAACTAGTTATACTAAGGGTTTATTAGTACTATCTAAATATTAACTTAAAATAACTTAATTATATTAAGCAAAGTTCTTATATTAATACAGAATTATAACAATTATTCTACTATTTTAACAAAATAGTTATTATTAGAATCTTCCCATATAGAGTTAAAATAAAAAATCCTCTTTATTATCTAATTAACTATAAGATTAACTTAATAGATATTACTATTACTAATAAGGAATATAGTAACATTAGCTTCCTATAGGTTTATTAACAAGTTATTTACTAGTTACTACTTATACCTAAGCAGATTACTATTAATATTATAGCTACTATTAATATACTATAGATTTACTTTTTTAGATATCTAGTAAATAATAAAGCTACCTTATAGATCTAAATAGAGAAATATATTAAAGTCTTAAAAATCTAAATAATCTATTACTTATAATATACTCTTAATATTGAAGAAATAAACCTCTTATTTAACCATTTTTTACTATATTATAGAATCTTATTAATTAATCTCTAGGCTTATACTATAGCAACTTAAGAAATAATTTTATATAAATTTACTACTAAGATATTAGTCTTCTATTAAAAAAAGATACTTATTATCTAATATTAACTTAAACCTTTCTCTTAATATCTCAACTATAACTCCTAGTCTATCAGCTTTACTAAAGTAGAACTTTCTATGAAATCTTTAATTATAAAAGCTAGGAATGAAATAAAATAACTTCTCTATATTTTAATTCTTTTATATATAGTTTCCTATAAATACTTATAGAAGTTTTTTAATTTTAACTTTAAAAAGATTGCCTTAATAAACAGTATTTCAAATAATATTAATAATGGTTTTTATAAAAAGATTAAGCTTAATAAGTAGTTAAAAAGTCTATAAATATTTTACTAAGAACTTTCTTACTACCTAAAGCTTATTTACTAAAGTGAAATTAGATATTACTTCTAATACTATAGCAAGTAGATATTTCTTTATAATATTAATTTCAAAATACTAGAAAAATTGTATTATATTCTAAGTATCTAATTCCTCTTATTAATTTTATTATTATATTAATAATCTGTTTCCTATATATTTTATATAGTTCTATTTAGTATAAATAATTCACTAAGTAGTAACAAGCTTTAAAATTCCTAAGTAAATTTAGCTTACTAATTATTTATTATATACTTATCATTATATCTTCTGAATAAAGTCTTTATAATAATAAGAATTTATTATACTTAGTTAAAAAGTATTAATATTAATACCTATTTGGGGTATTATATAACTAGTATAATATAAATTTATTAAATTATTAAATACTATAGCTCTTTTTTATTTCTTCTTATATATAGGTCTATAAATCTTAAAGTATTAATAAACCTCTCCTCCCTATATTTATCAGCTTATTATATATCATAATACTATATATAGCTTTACTATTAGTTTATTAGGAGATTTATCTAGATTACTATATTACCTCTATAAAAATAGAATACAAGTATAGAATATTCCTTTATATATTACTAGTTATATTATTTAACTTCTTCTTTAAAATTATTACTTATACTTATATAGAAAATTAGAATATCTACTATATAATCTTATATAACTTATATAAAATTTATTAACTAAGTATTTCAAACTAGTATTTCTTACTATTTAATCTAACTAATAAAGTTATATAGTTTAACTAGAAATTTTATAAAGTTATCTTAGTTTATGATATAGTTATTTCTAATAACTATAATTTAAAAGTAGCTGAATAAATATTCTATTATTATTAGCCTTCCTAATTTAAACTAGTAAAGAAGTTGTTTCTATAGAAATTTAATATTAATATTAAAATATTTAAACTACTTATTATATATAGCTATATAAAGAAGAAGATAGTTATTATAACTTTCTAAATATACTTAATAGAACTAGCTTCTAGAAGGTATTATAAAAACTAGATTTATTTTATTCTATAAGTCTAAAAATAAATAAGAAGTTTCTAATTCTATATTTTACTAATAA
>AMCV02000013.1:2011794-2022719 GCA_000350065.2 Colletotrichum orbiculare MAFF 240422
TATATTCTTCTACTAATAAGATAGTTCTTAAGTAATTATAATACTTTTCTTTCTATTCTATTAAAATATATTTCTTCTTAATTTTAAAAGGTTTCTTAATAAGTATCTTATAAATCTTTAAAATAGAGGTTTTATGCTTTTTATATTTATATATCATAATAAATATATATATTATTAATATTTATATTTCTACTAAAAGGTATAACTTATTCTCCTTACTATTTAGATATAATCTTCTAATATATACTAACTAATATCTTTATTCTAATTTATTAGAATACTTTCTTATATTTGTTAGTATAAACTATTATATTCTAATTATTTTACATTTCTCTAGGACTACTTATAAGATCTAGTAAAGAAGATATAATTTAATATAATAAATTAGAAGATTATTTATAGTTAGTATAATCTTACTATATTTTAGTTATAGGTATTTCCCTAAGAGTTATGACTTTAGAAGTATATATACTTATTAAATAAATTATAACTATTAGGTAGAAATTTCCTTCTAGTAGAACTTTATATATATCTCTTAATCTAAGCTTTCAATATATTCTTAACAATTTCTTAAGATACACTTCTATCTAGTTGTTATACTTAATAATATACTTAATAACATATATAGGATAATATTATTAGTTAGAACTAAAGAAGAAGTTGTTATAATTATCAAGCTAATAGTATAATTATATATTATAGCTATATAAATATACTGCTAGTAGTAAATAGAAATAATAGGAGATAGAAAAATTGAATATTGCAAGTTGTTATTATATATAGTAATTAGTAAATAGAGTAGTACTTTGTTTTAGTATTTTATAGAGAATAGCTTTAAAAGTAATAGCTATTATACCTATTAGGTAGGTAGTAATATCTATTTTATTAAATAAATATATAGTAATATCTTTTCATACTAACTCTTATATTTATCTTCTTTTTTATATTTTAAGCCTTACTATTAGTTATCAGGAGTTTTCTCTTTTTAATCTCTTTTTTAGTAACTATATTTAGCTAAGCAGTAGTACATCTTAGTATCTATTTAATTCTTCTTATATTATTTAATAAGTAATATCTATTAGTCTTCTTATAGTATTAGTATACTAGTAGATATTTAAAAAAGTAAATATTTAGAGAATACTTAAGGATAGAAGTAGTAAATAATAATTTTATAGAACTTTTAGCTTTAATATTACTTATTATAATATTATAAACGTACTAGTTCTCTAAATATCCTTAAAAGGTACTTACGATAAATACATATTATATAAAGAGAATATATTTTAAATATAATTATTACTTTCATATTGCTAGCTTCTCTATATTGCTTCTTAAGATCTCCTTACTAAATAAAATAAGCCTTTTTGGAAATCCTTTTTATTTTATTAGTTGTAATTTAAATTTTAAAAGCTAAATTGAGTCTTAAATATTGTTCCTTAGATTATTCCTATTAAGAAAAGGTTTATTATATTATTATAATTATTAAATTAACTTCTTATTATCTTTCTATCTACTAAATATATATAAGATATTAAAGGATAGTAGTAAGGGATAGCAATTTACTATACATCTTCTCTCTTATTTATATTAATCTTATTATATTTTCTATTATACTTTTACTTCAATAAGTTAGTAGGAATTTTAGTTATTAGTATATTATATAATAAATATAAATAATATTGAATTAATAGATTGTTATAAATCTGTCTTCCTTCCCTATTTTTATTATATAAGCTTCTAGAAGTTATACTACTATTTTAATATAATATATAGTTATAATAGTTTGAAGTCTATCTATTTTTACTATATAAGCTTCTAGAGACTTTCTTAAGAGGTATTATAATCTCATCTCTTTAGATTATTTCTTGTTAATTTATAGTTAGATAGTAGTAAATAATATTAGTAATAGTAAAATACTATTAATTAGTATTAGTTTATAATTAGTAAATACTGTAATGAATTAATTATATAAATAGTATATAATTAGTTGTTTTTATTTCTAATATCTATATCTAGGTTATAATTTATAAATATATGCTATATACTATAGAGATAAATCTATATAATTATCCTTCTATTTTTATTAGTTGAAATAAATAGGTTGACTACTTAGTTACTTATTACTATAGTTTTAGTCATCTTAGTGCTATATTTAACTTAATAATACTTTTAAAAATATTTAATTCTAACAAACTTCTTTATTATAATAATAATCTTCTTTAAAATATTAATTTTAATACTACTAATTTTAAACATTTTACAAGTTTAATATAAAAATGAAAATATTAAGTATTTGTAAGAAATCGAAGAAGCTACTTAAAAAGGCTTCTAAGCATTATATAGAGGGTATATGAGGAAGCAAAATAGCTTTTATTATTACTATTAAAATATAGAATATATAAAATATTTAAACCTTTAAAACATCCCTTTAGAATATAACTTGAAGTCTAATTTCTATAGTTTATATACTATATCTATTTTATCACATAGCCCCCTAGGTATTAGATATAGTCAACAGCTAGAGGAAGCTATGCCTAGTAATTTTTAAATATAAAAAAGCATTCAAATAACATTTTTAAGTATTTAAAGTATTTAAATAACTATACTGAATAATTATTCTAAAGTAAGAATAATAGACCTCTTAAGCCTAAGTAAAAGTAATAAAGCTTTCTAACTTTAAATAATAAAAGTAATAATTCTAAATAGCTTCTACTATCTAGAAATAGCTTCTTCTATCCCTTCTGAATGTTCTTATAAAGGATAAAGAAATTCTAAATATAGCCTTTAAATATCTCTAGCACTCCTAATACTACTATTTTTTTATTATACTTTAAAGATATATAACTACTTAAGATTATTATCTAATAACTCCAAAGGTATACTATATAGAGTATAACTACTAAGCTAAATAAGATTATAAGATTTACCTTCTTTAGAATACTTCCTATTTATTATAATCCTTATACTTTTTATACTTTATCCTATTAGTAGTATAAAAGTATTATTTTAAGTATTTAATCTTAATAAGAACTAAAGTCTAGCTATTAAGCAACCTATATCTGTTTTAATATATAAAGCTTATTCTTATAATAACTTAGAAAGTATATACTTAAATAGTAATTAATTATTAAAATAACTACTTATTATTAAACTTATTATAAAAGAATAGACTTTTAATCCTTTCTAAATTATGAGGATTAGCTTCTTTTAAGGTTAATTCATTTCTACTATTTTAAGTATATGATTTAAATAATATTGTCTAAAAATATTAACTTTATTTTAATACTGAGTTCTATTAAATTAAATCTGTATCTAAATTCTTAAGCTTTTTCTATCCCTTTGGATATACTAAATAATATATGATACGTTTGAAAAGTAATTTGGACTTTTAACTACTATAAGCTAAGTTTATTATAGCTAAAGGAATACCATTTTAAATAATAGCTAATTGAAGTATAAATAGATTAAAAAGGTAAAGAGTAGAGTAAAGTTAAAAGAAGGAATAATAACTAGCTTGATAGTATAATATAAAGAAAGGTATTATAAAAATATCTTTAAGAAGTTAAGAAGCTAATATTATTAATATTAAAAGAAGTATTTAGGGGTATTTTGAAATAAGTAATATTATATATATACTAGAAGGAAGGATTGGAAAGAGGCTTTTATATATATAAGTATTTGAATTTTAGTGAAAAAAGGTTATTAAAGTTATTATAACTATTTGAGTTTTAGTAAAAAAAGGTTTAGGTACTTAGAAATACTAATAAATAAGGTGAAGCTAGATTTATAATTATGAGAAATTGAAGAGGTTATTTGAAGGAACTTCTAGGTATTATATAGAGGGTATATGTGGAAGTAAAATAGTTTATATTATTACTATTGAAATACGGAATATATAGGATATTTAAACTCTTGAAATATCCCTTTAGAGTATAGCCTGAAATTTAGTTTCTATAGCTTATATAGTTATATCTATTTTATTATATAGCCCTTTAAGTGTTAGATATAGTTAATAGCTATAAGAGGCTATTTTTAGTAATTTCTCAATATAAAAAAGTATTTAAATAATATTTTTAAGTATTTACAGTATTTGAATAATTGTATTGAATAACTATTTTAAAGTGAGAGTAATAAGGTTTTAAAGTTTGAATAAAAGAAATAAAACTTTTTAATTTTCAATAATAAAAGTAACAATTTTAAATAACTTCTACTATTTGAAAATAGCTTCTTCTATTCTTTTTAAATATTCTTATAAAAAGGAGGGGGATTTGAAATATAATTTTGAAATATCTCTAGTGCTTTTAATACTACTACCTTCTTATTTTACTTCAAGGATATATAGCTACTTGAGATTATTATTTAGTAGGCTTAAAAGTATATTATATAGAGTGTAGCTATTAAGCTGAATAAGATTATAGGATTTATTTTTTTTAGAGTACTTCTTATTTATTATAGCTTTTATATTTTCTATATACTATCTTATTAGTAATATAAAGGTATTACTCTAAGTACTTAATTTTAATAAGAACTGAAGTCTAGTTATTGAGTAATTTATATTTTTTTTAATATGTAAAGCTGGTTTTTATAATAGTTTAGAAGGTATATATTTAAGGAATAATTAGTTGTTAGGGTAACTACTTATTATTAAAGCTATTATAAAGAGATGGACTTTTAATTCTTTTCAGGTTATTAGGATTAGTTTCTTTTAAGGTTAGTTTGTTTCTACTATTTTAAATATGTAATTGAAATAATATTATTTAAAATATTAACTTTACTCTAATATTTAGTTCTATTGAATTAGATCTCTATATAGATTCTTAAATCTTGTCTACCCCTTTAAATATACTGAATAATATATAGTATATCTGAAAGGTAATTTAGATTTTCAACTACTATAAGCTGAATCTATTATTACTAAAGGAATACTATTTTAAATAAGATTTTATTAAAGTATAGATAAATTAAAGAAGTAAAGAATAGAATAAAGTTAAAAGAAGGAGTAATAGCTAGTTTAATAATATAATATAGAAACAAATACTATAGGAGTATCCTTAGAAAGTTGAAAAGTTAATATTATTAATATTAAAAAAGATATATAGAAGTACTTTAAGATAGGTAGTACTATATATATATTAGAAGGAAGGATTAAAAAGAAGTTCTCATATATATAGATACTTAGGTTTTAATAAAAGAGGGTTATTAAAATTATTATAATTATTCAATTGTTAATAAAAGAGGGTTTATATATTTGAAAATACTAATAAATAAGGTGAAGCTAGGCTTATATCTATAAGAAATTAAAGAAACTATCTAGAGAGGCTTCTAGGTATTATATAGAAGATATATAAGGAAGTAATATAACTTGTATTATTACTACTAAAATATAGAATATGTAGGATATTTGAACTCTTGAAATATCCCTTTAGAGTATAGTCTGAAGTCTAGTTTCTATAGCCTATATAGTTATATCTATTTCATTATAGTATTCTAATAACTTAAGAAATTTAATAGAATATAACTAAGTAAATAACTTAAATTAATATACTTTAATTTTATATTATTACTTATATATTAAATCTACCTCAACTAAATAAATACTTATAGTATTAGCAATCTAACTTTAAATCTTAAAAATCAAATAATTATAAATGAAATTAGTAAGATTAATAAGAATATTAATACGAAGAAACATAAGAGAAAAACAACAACTTTAAATTTAATTCAATAATATATAGTCTAAAAGACGTTACTAAATAAAATAAACCCCTTAAAAAAATAAAAGAAAGTTTTTAAATAAGAGAAATATTATGAGTAATAGAATAAGAATGGAAAATACTAATTATAACTTCAAAATACAATTTCTAAGTATTTTTCAAACTAGAATTAGTAAGCATCCCTTTAAACTAAGAGACAAATAAAGTAAAAACTAATATAAACTCACTTAATAAAGTGTTTAAATTAAAATATATTAAGAGATCAATAGTAATATTGAATGAATCATTATTAACTACTTTAACTTTAAGAAGTCTAAACTATTGAATATTAATAATGACTGAAACTTATTACTTATACTAGAAATTAATATATAGGATCTATATTATTAATATATACTACTAATAAGTATGAAGAAATAACTATTAAAAATATTGTTATATAAAAAAGAAAGAAACTAATAGGTAAATAAATAATAAAAGAGGTATTTATAATATTTAAAAATCAGTTAAATAACAATTTTTAAAAAAGCTAACTAATTACTCTCACTAAGAATAAAACAAAAGATAATTAGATATATAATATATCATAATAAATTCATTATAATAAATTATTTCTTTTATTTAAATACTCTAAAGCGTATTTTGGGAATATTTACCTATTTTCCTTTACAATAGCATATTATTTAAAATATTTATAACATATAAGGTTATCTCTAGTAGTTCTACTACTAGGGGGATATATAAGAATTAATATAGTATAGAGTCTACTAGGCGGTTATACTAAGATTATATAAAGTCTAACTACTCTATTTATATATATTGAAATACTTTATTCTAATTTGAATAGATCATACCCTTCAACAACTTATATTCAGACTATATACTATATTATTTATTCATTATATATATTATATAGCATGAAATATTATAGAAACCTCTAGATTTATAATATAGTAATCACTTACTAATTACTATTTAATTAGCTATAGCTAGCACTACATATCTAATACCTATTACTAGTAGAGCATAGAAGGCATACTACTATATATATTATAATATATATAGTTACTATATACCTTACAGTATGGCGTAAGTAATATATATAGTTATTTTTATTATCTTAGCCTTTCTTTAAATATTACTATTATAACTATCTCTTTTAGTAAAACTTCTTCTTTAGCCTTATTATTCTAAAATTTCTAATTATTAGTTTCTTTAACTCAAAGTTAATAATATAACTTAATTGTTATTATTTAAAAAGTATTAAATCTACTGTCTATCCCTATAGAATATATCTTACTATTAATTAAAATAAGTTTAGAAAGTCTAATCTAACTTTAGTATTCCTAATAGATATATATATTCAATTATAATAGGAATTAGTAGATAGAAATAATAGAAAGACTATTATATATACTTAAGGTATCTAAAACTTAATATTATAGATAAATCTTATATATTTCTTCTATTATCTTTTAGATAATTACTATATATCTTAAGATATTTAAAAATAGTAATAAGAATATATTAAGATATAAATATACTCTAAAGATATATAGAATTAATATAAAGCTATTAAGGCTATTTATATTATTAATTATTTTGATTATACTTTAGAATACTTCTTCTCTTAATATTCCTAATATCTTATTATATATAATCTTATAAGCCTTCTATAAGATGATATAGTATTATTTAACCTTATCAATATTGTTATAAACTTCAATTAGTATAATTTATATCTCACTACTTATACTATTAATTTCTTTTTTGAAGCTTTTAATAATAAAGTTATATTTTATATTAATAATAATTCTATTTAAGAGATCGTAATATAAATTAATATAATATATCTTTAGTATATATTATATATCTTCTATAGAAATATTCTTTATATATTTTATAACTATAAATACTATTAATATATTAACTATATATAGTATAGTCTTCTTACTATTAAAATATATAATATTAATAATAATCTCTATATTAAACCTATAGCTATCTTTAAAGCTAAATTGAAATTGATATAGTATTTTACTATTTATTTAATATTAATAGTAGTTTTGTATAATTACTTCAATCTTATTAATAATAACTATTTAGCTTACTTGCTTAAAAACCTTATTTAATCTTTTAATATTAAAGTAGCTAAACTCTTTATAATATTATTATATTTCTATTTCTATAAGAAAGTTAATAGCCTTATTATAAAGAGTTTCCTAAATTAAAAACTATGAGTATTTATTATATCTCTCTAGAAGTAAAAATACTCCTTCTTATTTAATTTCATTATTAGAATTTTTAAACCGTATTTAGAGTTAATTTATACTAAAGAGACTGAGAAGAAATAGGATAGCTATTAGTATAATATGAAAACTAATATTTCTAAAAGATTATAAATATTTAAATTAAATTAAAACCTATAAAGCCTGATATACCTTTAAACCTTATTATTATTTTTAGAATAATCTTATTAAACTAAATATTAATAATAATCTTCTAAAAAGCTTTTAATTATTATATACTTCTTATAAATATTCTTCTTATTCTTATATCTAAAACATATTCTTGAATATAACTTTAAACAACTTTGCAATTAAGAGAATCTCTAATCTAATTAATAATTAAAATAATAATAACTATAGTTTTAAAGGATTTCTATAAGCCTCTTAGAATTAACTATTCCAATCTTACTATTAATAATTATAAAATAGACTATTATAACATCTACTGTTGATCTTACTTATGTTTCTATATAATATCTCTAATATTATCTCTATTAATATCATATTATTAAGATATATAGTAATTTCAATTATTAATTTTGTATTCATAATAAATTCTTTTAGAAATATAGTATTATTATTCTATGTTCCTCAGTAGTATACTTTTTTCAATTAGTATTGTACTATTCGTCTTAAATATACTTGGTATTTATTATATATATCTCTACCTCAAGGTTTCTTATAAAATTACTTTAGAATATCACTATTACCTAATTAATATAAACCTTAATATAATTATTAGTAGTTAAAATCCTAATTATAGCCTTAGCTATTATATAGATAATTATTCAGAAATTAATTATAACTTATAATATAATTACGCTTATACTTAAATTATTATTATTAGCTTCTAAAGATTTCTACTATCTATTTATATAACCTATTAATAATTAGCTTTACCTTATTAATAGTATTATAGAAAATATGAATTATGTTATATACTTAGTATATAATTATATATATCTCTTTATTAACCTTCCCTTAGAAGTCTTATCAATTTAAAAAGATATATCCAAATAGATTAATCCTCATTACTATTATTTCAAATTTGAACTATATTAATATAATTATAATCTTTAGTAAGTATTTCAAAATTTATATTCTCTTATTCTTTATAATAATTATAATAAGGTATCAGAGCTTTCAACTTATTTCTAATTATAATAGCTATTTAAGTAATTAAGAAGTTATTTTAAGTTAATAAAACTAATATTCTATATAATATATATACCTAGTTAATATACTTTTAAATATTCTTCTACTAGAATCCTATCTAGTATTATAACTAATATATTTAGTAATAAATATCTATGTCTTATTTTTGAAGATATTATAACTCTTACTTATGTATTATTATTTTATTAGTATATCTTATTGAATAATACTTTGCCTTTCTTATAAAGTTAGCTAAAGATAATATATGACTTTAGAAATATCTAAAAGCTTCTTTTAAAATATATATAAAACCTTAAAAATCCTTATAATTTCCATTATTATTCCTTTTAATTAAAACTATCTATTATAATAGAACTTTATATAAATATAATTATCTAAGCGTTTAGTTTAGCTAGCTATGAACTTAATACTAATATACTCCTAATAGTTAATATTAATAGTATTCTTTAAATTAAAAACACTTGTATTCTTAAGCTTTTTAATATAAAAGATTATTATTTCTTAATAAGTATAGATCTTTTAACTTTTAAGAATTGTTCAATATATTTTAAATTCCTCTTAATCTTCTATTTTAAATAATAATAATTCCTCTACTTAATTTCAATACTTTCTTTTATCTATTAAGGTGATATATTTCCATTAAATACTTCTATAAATGTCTTCTTTATAATCTCTTTATTAATAAAAAAGTATATCTTTCTACTAATAAAGTAATTCTTAAGTAATTATAATATTATTCTTTCTATTATATCAAAACATATTTCTTCTTAGTTTTAGAAGACTTTTTAATAAATATCTTATAAATATTTAAAGTAGAAATCTTACCTCTTTTATATTTATATATAATAATAGATATATATATTTTTAATATTTTTATTTTTATAAGAAAGTATAACTTATACTCCCTACTATTTAGAAATAGCTTTTCCATATATACTAATATATATCCTTATTCAAGTTTACTATACTCCCCTATACTTATTAATATAAGTTACTATTTTTCAATTATTTTACACCTATTTAAGACTATTAATAAGATTTAGAAAGAAAGATATAATTTAGAATAATAAATTAGGAGAATATCTATAGTAAATATAATTTTACTATATTGTAATTAAGAGTATTTCTCCAAGAATTATAACTTTAGAAATATATCTACTTATTAGACAAATTATGATTATTAGGCAGAAGTCTTCTATTAATAGAATTCTATATATATCTTCTAATTTAAATTTTGAAGAATCTCCTAAAATAACTCATATCTATTTATTATACTTAATTATATAGATAAATGAACATAATTAGTAAGAGCTAAGAATAACACCAAAGCTAATATAATTATCAATCCAATTTGTTTAATTATAACTATATATTTTAACTATATGAATATACTATTAGTAAGAAATAGAAATAGCAAAAGATAAAATATAAGTACTATAAAGTATTATTATATATATCTACTTATATATAGAATAATACTTTCTCTTAATATATTATAAAAAGTAGGTTTAAAGTAAATACTTATTAATTTATCTAGAGGGCAATATATACTATATATAATCTTACTATATAAGTATAAAGTGGTATTCTAGTTATTTATTATTATTATTATATTATATAGTATAAGGCGCTATATAAAGCTCTAGATCTATAGTATAACAATTACTTACTAATTACTATACAATTAGTTATAGCTAGTACTAAATACCTAGTATTTATTACTAGTAAGATATTAAAAGTATACTAC
>AMCV02000013.1:2025941-2067236 GCA_000350065.2 Colletotrichum orbiculare MAFF 240422
ATTTATAAATATTCCTATTTCTAAATAACTAATATAATTATTTTATTTTAATAGAACTTATTATAAATATTATTCAATATGATATTGAAGTAATCTATATTTATAAAGTAGAATAGGAAAGAAGTATTATATAGTATAATATAAAATATAATAATACTAAGAAGTATAAATATATTAATTATTCTAAGTATAGTAATTAGAGAGGTTCTATTAAAGTTTATTATTATTAGTTTATTTTGTAGAAATATAAGAATTATAGAAGGATTAATATTCTATTTAAACATAGTAAACTAGGAATACTTAGTAGTTAAAAAGCTAGTAGTATTTAAGTTAGATAAGATATCTTGAAGAATAATACTTAAGTAATAGCTTTTAAGTATAAATATAGAAATAGAAGCTATAGTACTACTTTTCTTATTAATTTTACTATTAGAAGTATTATTTTAAATAAAAATATAAAATATTATTTAATCTTAGAAGATTCTTATAATTTTACTTCTATTAAGAATAATAGGGTNTTTTACTAAAGAATAATATTAAAAATTATTTAAAAGGAATAATAGTTTTATTTTTAAAGTTATACTATATTTAGTATTATATAATAGTATTATTAGGTTTATAATCTTAAGGGGGGTTTTTAAAATTATTATTTAAACTATTAATACTTTTATATTTTATAAAGAACACTTAGTATACTATTATAAAGTATACTTTAGAGTTGATATTTAATTTATACTAGTTAAATAAGGTATACCTCTCTTTAAAAGTATACTTTATAAACTAGTAACTTATTTTATTATATATATAGTATTTTGTATTTAAATAGCTATATATAGTTAGATAGGGGGGATAAGTACTATTTAGAGTAGGTAGTTATAAGTTCTATAAGACTGTAGAAGTAGAGTATTAAATATTATATAGTATAGTGTTTTAGGGGTATTCTTAAGGGGAGTTATATATATAATTAATTTAAAATTAATTATTAATCTACTTTTAGTTGTTATTTCTATTATTCTAAATATATTATAACTTTTAGATTGATATAATATTACTTATAGTTAATCTTAGTTGGTTGTAGAGATTCTGGAATATTGCTATAGGGTTAAAGAGGACTAATTAGTATTTAGATATACTATAATATATACTATAAAGGTTTTAAAAGCTTCTTTTTTATTCTTCTTAGGGTGTTTAGTTATAATACTTTGAAGTATAGTATTTTGATACTTAGAGAGGTATAGTTATTAATACTTATTATTTTTAAAATAGTTTTTAATATAATAAGTTA
Source organism: Colletotrichum orbiculare MAFF 240422 (assembly GCA_000350065.2). Lineage (NCBI taxonomy): Eukaryota > Fungi > Ascomycota > Sordariomycetes > Glomerellales > Glomerellaceae > Colletotrichum > Colletotrichum orbiculare. The sequence continues at coordinate 2,027,227 of AMCV02000013.1, forward strand.
TCTATTTGAACTATAGGTTGAAGCTAGAGTTACTTAAGTATTTAAAGTAGTATTTAAAGGTTTGATCTCTTAGTATAATTAAGAATATATTAGTTTATATATAATGTGGAATATTGAATTTAAGGTTGTAATTGTAAAAGATATAGATCTTAGTTTTAAATATCTTATATAGACTTCTATTATACTTTATATTTTTATTATATAGTTTTATAAGATTTATAGTATATTTAGTTGAAGTATTATTTAAAGGGGTAGTTAAAGTAATATATAAGGGGTATTTGAGTTGTTTTAATAGTTATAAGTTATTATATTTATAATTTGTCTTTTATATATAGGGAGGGTTTATACTAGAAGAATTATATACTAGTGAGGCTGATAAGGGGAATAAGGGGTATAATATTAATACTAAGGGTAAGAAGGCTAACTAGTTATATTATTATTATCTTTCTTTTATTTTTTATAGAGAAGCTAAAGTAGGTTTAACTTATTAGATTTTAGGTTTAATCTTATAGAGAGGTATTATAATTTCTTATTCTTTTTTTATAAGGTTTTTAAATTACTCTAGGAACTTCTTAAGGTTTTACTTGAAAGTATTATAGTATTTACTAGTTTTAGTAATTTCTTTAAGTATTTAAAGAGTAAATAGAACCTATTGAGTAATTTGGTGTAAAATACTAAAGATTTTTTTATTACTTATATTAATCTTAATACTATAGAAGAAGAAATAGTTTTAAATATACTAAGTAACTTAGGTATTTATAAGTTGTTAAATTATAAGAAGTTAATTTTTAAAAGTATTTGTAAGTATTTAGAAAAGCTTATAATTATATAGTTTTAAGTAGTTATAGAGTATTATTTAGTATGCTAAGTAGGTTGAGATTTTAAGGATATCTTTATTTATAATATTTATAAAGTTAATATTCTAGATCTATTTAAATAGTATGAGATTTAGGAATTAATAGATTTTTATTAATATACAGATATTACTAAGTATTACTATAATAGTTAAGGGGGTATTTAAAGTAGGTATTTCCTTAGGAGTTAGTAATTTAAATATTATTATAAAAGTGAGAAGGGTATTAGAAGAATTTTTAAGAAGTTATATAGGTCTTTTAAAGAGTTAAAATTAGAAATATTATAGATCTCTAGTACTATAAAAATCTAATAAGGTTTAATAAGGTTTATTATATTTGCTAAATACATTTTAATAAGTAATAATTGAGAATATATAATTAAACTTTTTGAAAATACTATAGAGAGTATCTTAGTTTATTTAGAGTGAGAACTTTGATGTAATATTACTATTTAAGTCTTATAAAAGCCTCCTTAAGGTATTAATATATAATTTAGAGTCTTCTAGCTAGGGTTTTAAAATAGGGAGAATCTGAAGTATTTAAATAATTATTCTTATAATCTTTTACTTTATATAAGCTTTAGATATAGTTTTTTATAGTTACTTCTTCTATTATAATAGGTCTTATTAATCTACAGTATAGTAGTAATAGAAGAGTTAATTACTAATTAGTATTAATTTATCTAGAGGGTAATATATATTATATATAATCTTATTATATAGGTATAAAGTGGTATTCTAGTTATTTATTGTTATTACTATTATATTATATAGTATAAAGTGTTATATAAAACTCTAGATTTATAGTATAGTAATTACTTACTAATTACTATATAATTAGTTATAGTTAGCATTAGATACTTAGTACTTATTATTAGTAGGGCGTAGAAGGCATACTGCTATATATATAATAATGCGTATAATTACTATATACCCTATGGCATAGTATAACTGATAATACTATTATATATATTAAATAGGTAGTAATATTCATCTTATTTAATTAATATATAATATTCTCTTCTTATACTATTTATTATAGTAATTATATTTAACTAAATAGCTATATTTTCCTATATCTATCTAAGGCTTCTCATATTACTAATGAATCTTATTAATTAATCCTCTATATTATCAATATATTAATCGATATTCTAATTCTCTATATTATTAATATATCAAGATATATTCTAAGAATACTTGGAAATAAGAAAGATAAGAAATAGTTTTATAACACTTTCAGCCTTAATATTATTTATTATAATATTATAAACTTACTAAATGTCTAGGTATGTTTATAGAATATTTATTAGAAAGTATATTATATGAAAGAGAAGTATTATAGAGATATCTATTATTATTTCATTTTACTAGTTTCTTTATATTACTTCTTAAAATCTCTTTATGAAATAAAATAAACCTCTTTTTAAATATTCCTTCTTATTATTAATATTATATTTCAAACTAATTTAAATACTTTAATCTGAATTCTAAAACCTAAACTACCTTTAGTCTTCCAAGAATTATCATTAGGAAAAAGCTTGTTATAATATTATAATTATTAAATTGATTTCTTATTATTTGTCTACTTATTAAATATATATAAAATATCAAGAGATAATAATAAGAAATAGTAGGTTACTATAAATCTATCTCTCTTATTTATATTAATCTTATTATGTTTATTACTATATTCTTATTTTAATAAGTTAATAGAGATTCGAATTATCAATTTATTATATAATAGATATAAATAATATTAAATTACTGCGTCCTTATAAGTTTATCTTCTTTTCTTAGTTTTACAATATAGACTTTTAGAAGTTATATGAATATTTCAAAATAGTGTATAATTATATATCACAGACTTAAGCCTTAAAGCTCATATAAGATATTACTATTAGGGCTTTATATAATTACTATCCTTATAGTCTAGTAAAGAGTTTTCACCTTAAGTATAAATTCTTCCCATCTATTATAATATTATAGAGATATGATTTAAATATCTCTTATAGCTAATTTCTAATATCAATAAACTTTCTAGTTGAATTGAATTTAAAAGTAAATAGTAGACTATATAAAAAAAATAGAAGATAGGAAAAAATAATAGTAGATATAAGTATTATAAAACCTTTAGTAGTACTTCTAATAGACTAATAATAGACTAATTCAATAGAAGATAAAAACTCATTCTTTGAAGAAGCCTTTATATAATTCTAATAAGATTATAAAATAGCTTTATAAGTAATATAGGTATCTTATATAAAAAGAAATTACTCCATATTAATACTCCTTTTAATAGTAATACTTTCTATTTTTCTACATAGAAAATAATTATATACTATGAATTAGAAGTTACTTAGGCTTATATTATGAAATTAAAAGACTTTTAAGAATCTTTCTTGATTAGTCTATTACCTAAAGTCCGAAGATAGATTAGTAATTTTTATATAATATAAAAGCCTCAATATAATTAGAATATTGATATATTCTTAAAATATTTTATAGAATATTATAAAAATCCCTATTATAATATTTAGGCTTTTAAGAAGGTTTACTAGTTATATTAAAAGTCTAAATAGATATTTACTAAGTTTTTTATTAAATTGAAATTAGTTATAAGATCAGTAGTAGGATATTTCTAAGTAAGAAATATTTAATTAAGCTATTTCTAATTAGTTCTTTCTTATTAAATTTAAATGATTTGATTATATTGAAGGTCTTTAATTTATTTAAAGTCATATACCTCTTAGAAACCTTTTAAAAGAAGCTATACCTAATAGTTAGCTCTTACTTTATAAACTCTATAGATAGTACTAATATTGAAGAACTATTTAAATAGAAGAAACTTTAAGTAGTAAATATAGTTAGTTAATATGATTACTAATTAACACAGGAGGTATATCAAAAAAAGAAAGTATAGGTTTATATCTATTATAATTACTTCTTTAAAGGATTATAGTTATATAATACTAATACTAGCTAGCTAGTAGTATCTATTACTAGCTATAAATAGTTACCAGCTATTAATAGCTAGTAGCAAGAACTAATAACTAGTAGTAATTACTATATAGTTTATATGACTAGTAGGAATACTAGTTGTAGCTACTTACTATAGGATTTAAACCTATTACTCTTACTATAAAATAGTAAAAGCTAGCTAGATATTGAATTCCTATATCAAGTGGGATTAGAGTTATATCAAATTTAAATAGTTCCTATTAATTATAATATTAAGTAGACGAATTATAATACTATAGTTCAATACTACTATATAATACTAATATACCTTAAGATTCTTAATATAAAATCATAAAGCTATAGTAAGTAATAACCTCTATTCTAACTAGAATTAATCGTTACTTAAAATAGAGATATATAGATAGTAGGCATAAAGGCAGCCTAGGTTATTCTAGTATTAAGATAATACTGCTATAATATTACTCCTTCTTATTATAAAAAGCTAAATAGATAAATAGTTATAATTAGTAAGTTCTAGTTAACTCTTAATATAAAAATATCTAGGACTTATTAGGTAGACTTTATAGTTATTTAGATATATATATAAGTTGATATTTTATATATTATAATACTAAAGTTTATTTTACTATTAAATATAAGTTATATTCTACCTACCTATTAGGAACTTCTAATATTAATATTTAAACCCTATAGTTAGATAAAAGAACTATAAATAATAAGGAAAAGACTTATCTTTTTAGAAGAAATTCTCTAAGAGGCAGATTAATATAATTATCAATAATAATATTATAATAATAGATAAAACTAGAGAGATATAGAGATAACTAGATAAGCCGTCTTTTTCAATTTCTATATTAATAAATAGTAAGTCTTTCATTTCTATTTAAATTAATAGTAATTATAATTATTATAAAGTAATTAATAAGGAGTTTATAAGACAGTAAAACTTTATATTAACTAAATTATTATAATTATACTAGTTAGATAGTATTCTAAATACTAATTAGGAAACTCATATTATTAAAATAATTAAGATATATATTCATTCTAATAAATAAATGTTTAAAGTCTTATTCTATATAATTTTAAAGATATTATATCTAATTACTTTAAAAAAGCTATAATTATAATACTAACAAATTATTTTAAATTCTATGGAAAATATGATAAAGATAAATATAATTAGTAGCCTTACTATTCAGGCTATTAGTAATATATTATAAGAAATATATATAAATGGATTTATAAATCTGATTAAGTTATTAGTTATAATATCCTTTAACCTAAGAAGAAAGAAATATAAGTAGTTAGTAACTCATTTAGTATAAATTAATATAATTTTAGTAGCTATATTACTAATTACCTCAAAATAGCTAATGTCTATCTCATTAGTTATTTATACTTCTTTTATAGAGTTCTTTGATAAAGATAAAGTCTTTAGCCTCCCGCCTTATTAAGAATTATTTAATTATTATATTCATCTAAAGAGGAATCTAGATAGGATAAGATTAGACTTATTATAAAGACTATTTTATAATATACTAAGAGAATATTTCTTTAAAGTCTGCCATTAAATTATAAGTCTAATAGATAAGAATTAAATCTAAGTTAATTCATCCATAATTAAAGTCCCTCTCTTCTTTATTAAAAAGCCTACGAGAAGATAGTAATTTAATATAGATTATTATATCTTTAATATTATTAAGACTAATAATTATTACCTATTACTATTCATTAAATAGATTCTATACCTATCATATAAGGCAATATAATCTATAAAGGTAAATATTTATTGAACCTTTTATAAAGTTCATATCATAAAAAAAGATAAATATAAAACTAGTTTTCAGATATATTTTAGCTTATCTAAATAGCTTATTATTTATTTCAGGCTGACAAATATATTTATAATATTTTAGTATTATATGAATAATATACTTTAGAGTATTTTAATAACTTTAGTATAACCTATTTGAACTGTAACTCTATCTGTAGTTATAACTTAAACAAGATTATAAAGATAAAATTATACAAGTCTTCAAGTAGTTATAAAAAGCTAATTGATATTGAGACTTAGAGAAGTATGAATTCTTAGGAAAATAAATAAATACCTCAGTTTTATTATTAAGGTGGGAAAGAGTATTCATTATATTTCTAAGAAGATTAAAGCTACATAAGAATAAGAAGTCCCTAAGAATATCTATAGTATCTAAAACTTCCTTAATTTTACAAACTTCTATTATAATTCAACTAACTATTGCTCTAGTTTAATAAAGCTTCTTATATATTTAATATAAAAAAGAATACTATTTTATTAAAATATTATATATTAATAGGTATTTAGAACGCCTAAACCTATATTTATCTTAAGATTACTTATAATCTAATATGGTTTAAAATAATATATAATAATTAAGGCAGATTACTTGGGAGTAGTATTAAATAGTTAATGCTTATAAGAAGATAGAAATAATATATCATAAGTAATTATTCATTATTTAATTAGACTTATTCTAATTTAATAAGTTTATACTATATATAATAAAGAGCTATTAATAATTATATTATATCTAAAAGTATAATTAGTAGAGTTATAAAATATAGTAAACCTATCTACTATTATTTCTAACTATAAGACTCCAGAATATTCTTTAAATACTAAGTCTATTTTAGAATAATAGGCTTAATAGGTAGAAGTCTTATTAGAATTTAGCCTTATTTCAAAATACTATTTAGGTTATTTTATAAGGCATCTTTATACTTTCTCTTAGTAGAATTAAAATAATATAATAAAGCTAAAGTTTCTAATGTAAGTCTTTTAACCTCTTTAGGTTAACTTTAAGAATAAAAGTAGGTATTTTTAAATACTTCTGATTTATAATATATAAATAGAAGGAAGTTAGAAAGGGGTTATATAAATAGAAGATACTTATTAATATACTATTAATATACTACTAGATAGGTATATTATATTCTAAAATACTATATTACTAATATTATAGGATTAGGTAATTATAGTAATACTTATATTTAAGATCTACCTAAAAATAGTCTACTAAATAGTAAGGATATTCTTACTAGAAGTCTTAATATAAATATAAATAGCTAATTTCATAATAGGGAGGAATAGTATTTTATTATATTAAAACTAAGTCTAAGTCTCTAAATATGAGTTATCAATAATAATAGTTTTATAAATAGTTTATGAATCTTTAGTCTTAGGTTATTTTGATATTAATTTGATATTTATAGTATTCTGATAAGATTAATAATAAGATAATATATCAAGAAATAATAAACATTCTATTTGAATATATAATATCTACTAGTATTTATATAAGGACTATAAGTATTACTAAGACTTATTATGATTCCTATGAATAAATGAATAAGTTTTAGTAAAAGATTCTATTAACTTTATAATAGAATTACTATCTACTAAAAAAAGGAACTTAAGATTCCTAATAATAGTTATAAATTAGCTATGTATATAAATATTTAATTAAGGGCTATAATATTTATGATTCCTACGATTTATATAGAGAAATTTTAAAGTATTTAATAGTAGTTTAATAGCTTCTTTATATTAATTATCATAAGTTATAACTTAGACTAAATTAATGTTTCTTTCATAATATTATATTAATTAATAGGAATATAGTAATTATTATTAATATTATTTTCCTTTTGGATAGATAGTGAGATAGAAAGATTAATACTTAAGATTTACATATACTTAAAAATATATATTACCTGCTTATAATTTGACTAGTTTGTTTTCACTACTATATACTAATTAGTATTAAATAAAAAAGACTTTTTAGTTATTAGAATTAGTTTAAAAAGACTTCTAAATAGATTTAATATTATATTTATTCTATATTTTTGAATAGTAAAATATAATACTTATTCTAACTTAAGATAAGTTTTAAAACTCTTACTTTACCTTAGAAATAATATTATTTGAACATAAGTAATAATAATATATATATAATAATATAATCAAAGGTTTTTGATCTATTTAAAGTTATATACCTCTTAGGAACCCTTCAAATGAAGCTATACTTAATAGTTAGCTCTTACCTTATAAGCCCTATAGATACTACTAATACTAAAGAACTATTTAAATAGAAGAAACTTTAAATAGTAAATATAGTTAGTCAATATAATAAGTAATAGATAGGGAAGGTATAAGTCTATCTATTAAAGTTTTTTTATTAAGGATTATAATAAGGTAATATTAATACTAGCTAGCTAGTAGTACTTATTACTAGCTATTTATAGTTACTAGTTTTTAGCAGCTAGCAGCAAGAGCTACTAACTAGTAGTAGTTGCTATATTTAGTTTATATAATCGGAAGGTATATTATTATATATAATTAGGAGGTAAAATCTGTTAGAACAAATAGATAGATAGATAAATCAACAGTTAAGTTATTACTATAGATAACCGTAAAATCAGGAGAAACGTGATGTAATAAAAGTAGTTTTCTCAATATGAGGACTTCTTGAAAATATTCGTAATAATAATAGTTAAATAGAGAGAGATATAGTGATTCGATTAATAATATAACTGACTATTTCTAACTATTATTCGTAGAGATATTAAGGTTATTATATAGAGGGTTTATTTTAGAGTTCCAGCTGTACTACCAGAGTTCTAGCTGTAGCCGTAGCGTATGGGCCACTATAGCTACAGCGCATAAGGCGCTGTAACTACAGCACACATACCCTAGCGTAGCGTATAGATTACTATAGCTACAGCGCATAACGCACTATAACTATAGCGCACGGGCCAAAGCGTAGCGCACGCTACAGCGCATAACGCACTATAACTACAGCGTATGGGCCAAAGCGTAGCGCACACTACAGCGCAGCCACAGCGCATTAGCCACTATAGCCACAGCGCATGAGGCGCTGCAACTACAGCGCATGTGGCTTGAACTGCTTCTAGTACCCTATAAAAGAGTAAACCTCTATGCCTTTACCTTATTTACTTAAGAACCACTAGGGGTGAAAAAGTAAAATAAGTATACATTTATAAAGCGATTTTTATACGATTTATTCATATAGAAATATCATACAACTTCTTATTACTTCTATTAGAATAATAGAAATAGAAGTTCTTTATATATTAGAATAAATCTAACAAAATCTAGTCTGTATTATCTATAACTAAATATAGCTATATATACTATATAAGGTTCTATTTCAAGTAGTTTAAATAGAATAAGACTTATAGAGATAATACTAATACTTAAGATTTAGTTAGTTTAAATTCTACTTCTTAATTATATTATTTATAATATATCCTTCTAACTTTAAAGGCTTTATTTATAAGCTAGCTTTTTTAAATAAGACTTATTAAACCTTCTATTTATAGCTTATAAGAAACCCTTTCTATTGTTTTACTATTCTTATTAAATTTCTATCTTTTTAATAAGAAGAATAATATTATTCATAAGGTATTTAAATACTTCTTATTAATTAGAAAATACTTCTAATATTCCTAAGTTTTTTATTTAACCTTATTATTATTATAATTTGATATCTATAGATTCTAATTAATAGTTAAGAGTTGTTTCAATTAGAATTCTTTGAAATGAGAAGTTTTCTTTAAAACTCTTTCTCTTCTTAGAATTTTAAATAGTTTAACTAATCTATTATATTAATCTAAATAAGAAAACTACTAAATTAGTAATTCTATAGAAACTTTATAGAACTATTAGTTATAAGGTCTCTTAAAAGTATATATTTAATTTCAAAGTATTTCTATATAGCTTCTTATTATAATTCATAATTATAAATATCTATATATTATAATTTTATATATAGTTATATTATTTTAGTAACTATAAGGTATATTCTTTACTAATTATTATATTAGATTCAAATAGTAAGGTGCAATTTATATATCTTATTTCTATTAAATATATTTATTATAAGATCTATTCAAAATATAATAATAATATAGCTAGTAAAAGTAGCTTCTTAAGTAACTTAGGATAATACTAAAAGCTCTGTTTTAATTACTAAGATAATGATAATATCTTGTTTATTCGCTTACTATATAATTATGTTTCTAAAGAAATATATAATATATACTTCGGAGCTTTTTAATTATTACTATTATTTATAAAACTAATATCTATAATAACTATAAAATTATTAAAGATATTATACATCTTATAGTTAAACTTAAGATAGAAGCTTTTGATTTTACTAAGATATTATATAATCTATTCAACTTCTATATAATAATTATATAAAGAGTTTAAATTAAAATATAATAATTAGTTTACTATATAGGTAATATCTAATCTTATTATAATTATGATATAATTAATAAAGCTGATATCATTTTAGTAATATTGAATTTTTATATAAGACATCTAATTATATTATAATAAGAACTCTTTAGTTTTTAGAGAGACCTCAAAATATTTAATATATTATATATAATGTATAAGATATTTAAAGAGTTTCTTAATATATATTGCTTATAAGAATTATAGTTATTATATTATTTAATTTTAACTAACCTTAATACTAAGAAATGACTATAAGTCTTTATTTCTCTCGAAATGATATTTCTATTAAAAGTCTATTAATAGTATGAATATTCTAGATATTATTTCAAAGGGAAAAAGAATATATAATTATTAATATAAAAGAGGAAGATAATATACTCCTCAAATTAGTATTATAACTCTCTTATAATAAGTTTAAAATTAAAATACTTAAGATTTACTTCTAAATCGTATTATTGTAAAAAAGGAAGCTTCTAAAGATTATAAAATATTTTGTTAAAATCATAAATCTTACTTAATATTTAGTAACCTAATAGTATTTCTATATAGATAATTGTATTAAATATTACATATATAAAAGTATTAATTATACTATATCAAGTTAATTGGAAATTAAAGTAATTAGTAATTACTACAAGGATTTAAAATAATATACCTATTAGAATGACTATATAAATCTTATAATTATCTTATAGTTACTAATCTCTATAGATAATTAGTAAAACCTTAATTTTCAAAGAATATTTATATTTATTAAACTTATAAATATAAACTTAATAACATTCTCAAACTTTTAAACTTCTTATACAAATCCTATGAGTCTTATTCCAAAAACATAATTTAATACAACTTCTAAGATAAACCTATTTAGCTATTATTATAATTTTAATATATAGATAAATACATTTACTAAGTAAAATATAAGTAACAATAGTAACTTCTACTATAAGATATTCAAAATAAGAATTTCTATTCTCTTCTATTTCAAATACTTTCTAATATTTAATTTATCCTAAAGTTGAAATTTATTATTAGAAGTTATAATATTTATATTTTAAAGTCCTTAAAAAGATTAAACTCCTAAGACTCCCTCTACTTAACTATTTATATTATTCTATAGTTATAAACTGGAATATTTTAGAGTATTCTAAAATAATCAAAAAATACTAGTTAAAAAGTAGCTTTAAATCAAGATCTTCTAACTATTCTAATATAATATTTTATTTATCCTTCATACTTAACCCTCTCTAGAAATATTTAAACTCCTTACCTCTTTATAATCTTATCTATATAGATATAATTATAAAAGAATATAATAGATAATTCTAAAAGAATTATAAATATAAATTTTATAGTTTAAAAAGTATCTCATAAGGCTCTAGAGTACTTGTTCTATGAATATAAGACTTCAAATTATTCCAATTAACTCTTTTTTCAATATAGGTTACTTTATTAAACTCTTTACTAAAACTTAAATAAGTAATTGAACTAATTTTAAATAGCTTTATTCTAATTATTTACTCTTATGATTAATAAGACACTTTATTAAAATTAAACTACTTAACATTATCTTATAAAAAGACTCAATTCATATTAGAAAAGAAAGTTTCATTAAAGGAGATATTATAAGTCATTATAATCTTATTTCAAAACAAATTCTATACTTAATATTAAATAATTAAAATATAATTAATTAAAAAGCTAATAAAAATATACTCCTTAAAATATACTAAATAATTATACCTAAATTTTATATCTATAGTAAGAATAAAGTATTTATACTATAAGTATAGAAATAAGCTACATCTAACTTTATAATATTATCTTTTTAAGTAGTTTTATGAAGCTTTCAGTATACTATTTACTAGTTTAAAAAGTATATTAATATTTAATTATAAGGAAAACACTATTACTTCTAGGGCTTTAAGTTAGAATTTATAAGGTAGTTTATTCTTATATTTCATAGTTTATATATATATCTTAATAATTATTCTAATATATTTAGTATTTCTATTTTAGCTTTAAATAATAAAAGTAGATAACTCGAAATATATATTTTGAGAAATTAGATTATATTTCAGATTCTTATATTTAGAGACCTTATTATTATATTTAAAAACTTTAATATTAATATTATATTAATATTTAAAGAATATAATAAAGCTTTTAAACATTCTTATAAGAATAGTTCTAATATAGTTAATAAGATAAAAGTCTTGGGATTAATTAGGAGTTCTATTTAGAAATATTAGAGTTGAAGTATAGTTGCTATAGTTTTAATAATAGGAGTAGAAGTTAAAAGTAATATATTCTTTAGGAATAGTATATAAAATATTCTCATACTTCATATAGTAGATTTTATATTCTATCCTATTAATATTATAGGTTTTATAGTGTGTTATATATTCAGCTTCCTACCTAGTGGGTAGCCTTATATAATACCTAGTATTAAATCTTTATAATAAAAAAAAACCTAGTAATATACTATAGTATATATATATCTCTATAGGTAAATATAGTAAAAAGGACTTAGTAATATAGTATTTAGTTTAAACCTAGTTCTAACTTAGAAATTAGTATAAGCTTTATAATAGTTTCTATAGTAGTAGCTTTGAAGTATTAAACTTATTATAGTAGTATTTATAATGTTGACTTATACTAGCTAGTAATAATACTATTAATATATCTTAATAATACTAGTTTTATAGATAAAAGAAAATAATAGGAGACTAGCTCTCTCTTTATCTTATAATAATATTACTAATACTAATAATAATAATAATAATAATATTATTATTATTACTACACTTAACCCTTATAACCTCAATATAAATATTAATCTTATTAAGGTTATTAATAACTACGAGGACTATAGCTACTTTTATAAGAATCTAAATAAATTAGTATTCTATAAAGATAACTTTATTATCCTCGCTAATCTTCTTGAGATAACTATAGTTAAATTTAGCTTTAAAATATTACTTATAGATAAAACTATTAGTATAACTAAGAAGTATAAGATTGAAAGAATAAAAAAGAATCTAGCGTCTAAAAGTAGGATATTCAGTAATAATTCTAAATACTTTAAATATATATTGAAAGTAGTTTATTAGATACTACTTTATTCTAAAAAAATATACATATTAAAATCTATAATAGTTGTTAAATAATAGTTAGGAAGGCTTATATTAGTATTATTAAATAAGATAATTTAAGGTTAGAAATATTGTACTATTATATGCTATTGATATAATATTATTATGATTTAAAGATTTAAAGTAACTATAGTTATAATGGTTAGTATAGAGTGGGTTGGAATATAAGTTCTAGCTAGGTGCTAAATATTCTCTATATAAAGTAAAAGGCTTAATTATAAATTTTATATACTTTTTAAATAGATTAATACTTATTATATTTTAAATAGTTATTAGTAATATAAATATTTTAAATAGTAGAGATAAAATAGTTAAACAGCTTGCTATTAAGATATTCTAGTTGTTAGTATTAGAATTATTTATTATCTTTTAGGAGTTTTTAAATAGTATTTATAGTATATTACTAATAGTAATAGTATTTAAGAAAAGGTTTATATTATATTAATTATATTGTTAAAGTAATTAATCTTTCTCAAGATATATAGTATCTAAAGACTTACTAGTTATATTAAACATTGATAGTTATAATTTCAGAATAATTATTCCTCTATAGTTAAAATAAATAACTTAGCTTGATATCCTACTAGTAGCTCTATTTTTATAACTATTGAAAAGAGATAAGGTTTATAGTTAGAGTAGAATAGAAAGTAATATTATAAAAATATAACTTAAGTTCTTTATTTTTACTAATTATAATAAAGACCTTAGTATTTCTATAGTTCTTAATAGGTATAGGTTTTATATTATATTAAATAAAGTTTTTTATAAAACTCCTCTAAAGGATTATAAAGTATTTTATATTTTAGAAGATATAAATTAAAGTATTTAAATTAAGAATCAAAGAGTTTTAAAGAGGGTATTATTAAAGTCCCTCTTTATAATATATTTACTATATAGTATTATAGTTATTTTAATTAGAAAGCTAGATATATAGTTGTGATTATTTAAAAGTTTTAATTCTCCTTAAGAAGTCTAGATCTAAAGTTAGTAACTATTTCATTCTCTTTTTAATTAGAGTATTTAATACCCAGTCTTCATAAGCTAATTAAGGGTATATATGATAATAGTAAACTAAAATATAACTTAGTTTATACTTTAGAAAATATAGGGATTTATCTAAACTCTAAAAGTATTTCTTATTACCTTAAGTATTTAAAATAATAGCTAGAACTTCTATTATAATATTAAGATTATTATAATTCATCTTATTATATAAGAAAGCCTTAAAGAGATACTAAATTACTTCTATAATAATTAAAATAATTCTATATAAAAGTATAGAGTTTAAGTATTTATAAGTTATAAATATATAATTCTATATATAAAGTTCAATTAGTAAAAAAGCTAAGAAATTTATAAGATTATAAATTTAAAGTATTTTAATAGTAACGAGAGTATAGTTAAATATTTAAACTTTATATATAGTATCTTGCTATTTTGAAAACTATATTTTAATTATTATTCTTATAGTAAAATACTTAAGTCTAAGAAATTGAAGTATTTTATATCATATAAAAGTAGTATTTTAGAAGTATAACTTATTTATAAGACGAAAGTAATTATAGAGATTAATAACTTATACTACTATATCTTCTTCTATATAACAGTATTAATATTATAATGCCTTACTTATATATTTAAAGATCTAAATTACTATATAGATTTAATTGAGCTATTTATATTAATATTCTTAAGTTTTTAAAATATAGAAATTATAGAAGGCTAAATAGGCTTTTAAACCTTTGTTTATAAAGGTTATAATATTCTTTATATTAATTTCTTTAATAATATTTATAGAGAGTTATTAATCTTCTTCATAATTTACTCCTATAGGAGTAAAGCTTTTAAGAATATCTAATTTAAATATTTTAAAAGTCTATTAATATTTTCTAGCTTTTAGAAAGTTAGTTAAAAGTAACTTTTAAAAAAACTTTAAAAAGAAACTTTAATAAGTAATTACTTTAAGACTAAAGTAGTCTTAGAAGTTATAAACCTTAATTTCTATTTAAAAGGTATTATATTGAACAAGTTACTAGTTAGCTTTCTTAAGGATTAAAAAAGAAGTATATTTAGTTAATATTTTAATATTGAAAATATATTAAATTATTATAATATATACATTGAGCTTCATAGCTTTTTAGTATTATAAGATTCTTAATTATTATATATAATTAGGAGGTAAAATCCAGTTTATATTATATATAACTAAATATAGCTATATATATTATATAAAGCTTTTTTTGAGTAGTTTAAATAGGATAAGGCTTGTAGAAATAGTATTAATACCTAAGGTTTACTTAGTATAAACTCTACCTCTTGAGCGTGTTATTCCTAATATATATAGCTACCAGTCGTAGTTACTCGCCATAGGATTTAAACCTACTACTTTTACTATCAAATAGTAAAAGCCAGCTAGATATTAAACTACTATGTTAAGTAGGGATATAATAATATAATAAATTAAGTATTAAGAGAATATAATAAGTAATTAAGAAGTTTTAAATTAGAAATAGAATATAGGTCTTACTACATTATATTAAGATAAATTAGTTAAATAGGAAACTCAAGTAAATAGCTCTTAGTTATTAACTTATCAATATATCAAATCTACTAAATATCATATTAAATATAT
Source organism: Colletotrichum orbiculare MAFF 240422 (assembly GCA_000350065.2). NCBI lineage: Eukaryota > Fungi > Ascomycota > Sordariomycetes > Glomerellales > Glomerellaceae > Colletotrichum > Colletotrichum orbiculare. Next base: position 2,043,159 of record AMCV02000013.1, read on the forward strand.
CTACAAGTATCTATCTAATATTCTATATTAATTGTATTTAGTAAGTAGAAAATAGCTCATTATGATTCTAATACAATATAGATATATACTCTAATTCTATTCTAATCTCTATTAGGGAATCAAATAAGATTTAAGAAGAATATAAAATAAAAGAAATATTAGTAGTAAAGATATTTTAAAATAAACTTATAATTATAATATATTAATTAAATAGAAAGGTTATAATACTCTGATATATAAGTCCTTAGAAAGCCTTATGAATAATGGGACTAGATTATAATTTAAATTATCATATAGAAATATTAAAGAAAATCATAAACTAATGTTAATTTACTGATAATACAAAGCTATATAAGCTATAAGTTAGGCGATATCACAGCTAGTAAAAGATAAAAATAAATTACTAGGAGACTTACTTCTTAAGTATTAAATAAATAACTAAATAAAAGATTAGTATTATCTTATTCCTCCTTATACCTTTAGAATTTATCTTCTCCCTTATTAGTATCTTATTCTTATTCTTCCTCTGTATTAGGAATAATAATAAGTAATACCTATTTAGAGATAAAATATTATTAATACTAATAGGGGCTAGTAATTATGGAGTAATAATAAATAGGTAAATTAGTATTAATAAGACTAAATAAAGAATTATATTATCAGTAAGATATAATATAATTATCATAACACATTATAATATTTTACTATAAGAGAATTAGTATAATAGAATTAGGAAAAGAAAAGGGAGAAATATATTATTATTTATATAATACTATTAAGGTTAGTAAAGATCTATTTAGGAGTAAAAGTAGGAGTAAATATAATAATAGTTTTAATATAAGAAGAAAGAATAGTAGGTATAACTATAATATAAATTAGAAGTATCTATTAGGTATAAGAGAAGAAATCATTATAATATTAAACTATAGTAGAAGATTCTAATAATAAAATAGGAGCGTAGTAGTCTTTAGAATTATTTGTATTACTAGTAGTAAGAATTATAGAAGTAATAATATGTTTATTAATTATTATTAGGCTATCAACTTAGTAGCTAGTAGTATATAACTTAAGATTCATAGTAAAAAAGTAAATATCCTATTTATACTTACTTTTTACCTTTATATATTTATAGTAAGATTAGCTACAATTTAATATATAAGTCTAAGGGAAGTTACTCTTATTATATTGAGAATACTAGTTAAAGTAAATAGAAATAATTATATTAAGAAGCTGATTCTTATTACTATTAGAATTACTCTTAATAATATAATTCCTATAAATATAAGTAGTAGATTTAGAAGGAGTATAATAGTAAGAAGAGTTATTATTAAGAAGTCTAAAATTAGTAGTAATAATAATAGATATAATAATAGAAGAAATATAAAAAGAAGAAATGTAAATAGAAAGGTGGCAAAATAATAATATCATGATAAGTATAGAATAAGAAATTATATAATTCTAAAGAAAGAAGAATAAGTCTATATAATAAAAAGAAATAGAAAGCTTCTAATAAATTAGTAAAGAGAAAGATATAATATAAAATTACTTAGAATAAATATAATATTAACTTTCTTATTATTAAGACTATTTAATATTAATAATATCTAAACTTTCTTATTAGTAAGACTATGTAATATTAATAATATCTAAAGAAAGTATTTTAGATAGATTTTTCTAATTAGTTAGATTAGTGTAAGCGATTTAATATTACTAATATCTTATAAAAGCTATTAATAATAAATATTACTATAATAATTAGATAGAAGAATAATAAGAAGTATATTATAAACCTAAGCCTTAAGACTTATATAAACTATTCCTATTAAAATTGTATATAAGTATTACCCCTATAGTTTAATAAAGAGCTTTTACCTTAAGTAAATATTCTTCAAATTCATTATAATACTATTAAGATACTACTAGGATATCTCTTATAGCCAGCTTCTAATATTATAATAATTTGAAATTACTTATTTTACTATATAGGCTTCTAGAAACTTCCGTAAGAAGTATCATAATCTTATCTCTTTAGATTATTCCTTATTAATGTATAGTTGAATAGTAGTAAATAATATTAATAGTAATAGAATATTACTAATCAGTATTATTTCGGAATCATTAAATATTATAATCAATTGATTATATAAATAGTATTTCACTAGTTGTCTCTTTTTGTAATATCTATATCTATTATATAACATATATATATATATATATATATATATATACATATATACTTTATACCATATACTATAGAGATAAATATATATAGTAACCCTTCCACTCTTATTAGTCTAAATAAGTAAGTCGACTACTTAGTCACCTGTTACTATAGCTTAAGCCACCTTAGTACTATATTTAACCTAATAAGTCTAATTAAATAGAGTCAGAAAGAAATATGTATGATATTATATAGAATAAAATAATATCAAGTAATATAAGTATATTAACTACTCTGAATATTATAATTACAGACACCTTATGAAAGTATATTCCTACTAGTTTATCTTATAGAAGGAAAAGAATAATAGAAGAGATAATTATTTATATAAATATAGTAAAGTAGAAGTATCTAGTAATTAATAAGTTAGTAGTACTTAAGTTAGGTAAGATAACTTAAAGAATAGAGTTTAGATAATAGGTTTCAAATATCTAAAAGGATATAAAGGCTATAGTAGTACCTTTACTACTAGAAATAACTCTTTTTATAAAAATATAGAATATTATTTAATTTTAGAAAGTTTAAGTAATTTTGTTTCTAGCAAAAGTACTAGAGGTTTAACTAAAATAATATTAAAAACTGTTTGGAGTAAATAGTAATCTTATCTTTAAAACAATTGTTTACTTAGTATTATATGATGATATTATTATACTCATTATCTTAAAGAGAGTTTTTAAAGTTATTATTTATACTACTAATATTTCTGTCCTCTATAAGGAAGGAATATTATATTGATATAGAATATACTTTACGATTAGTATTTGACTTATATTTATTAAATAGAATAAATTTCTCCTTAAGAATATATCTTATTAATTAATAACTTACTTTATTATAAGTACAATACTTCTTGTTTAAATAGCTATATATGAATATAGGAGAAAGGTCAGCTCGATTTAGTCTAAGTAAATATATAAATTATGAAGTATAGATATAGAAAAAATATTAATTATATTATTATATAACAGAGATTTAATACTGGGCGTTGTGTAAGGCTACCTACTAGGTAGGGGGCTGAACACGTAACACACCATATAATACTTTAGAGATATTCTTAAGGGGAATTACAGATATAATTAACTTAGAGTTAATGAATTATTTATTTTTAATTCTTATCTCCACTATCCTAGATATATTATAACGTCTAGATTAATATAATATTACTAATAGCCAATTATTCATAATTATAGAGATTCTGGGAAATTACTATAAAGCAAAAGGAAAATAATTTCGATAAAGTATAATATATAACTATAAGTTAGAAATAAAGTATTATATCTATATAGAGGCTTATTAGAAAAGCTTTCTAAGTATATATACTTTTTAGTATAGAGGATTAAAAGGCTTCTTTTTTATTCTTCTTATAACTTCTAGCTATAATACTTTAAACCATAACATTTTACTAGTTAGAGAAATATAGCTATTAAAATTTAGTATTTTCAAAGTAGTTTCTAATATAGTAAGTTATCTATGTGAATTATAGATTGAGGCTAGAATTACATAGGTATTTAAAAGGTTATTTAAGAGTTTAATATTTTAATATAAATAACAATATACCTACCTATATATAATATAGAGTACTAGGCTTAAGGTAGTAATTATAACTAAAATGGATCTTAATCTTATGTATATTATATTAGCTTCTACTATACTTTATTTTCTTATTATATAGCTCTACAAAGTCTATAATATATTTAGCTAAAATATTATTATAAAGTATAGTAGAGGTAAGATATAAGAGATGTTTAGGTTATTCTAAAAGCTATAAGTTATTATGTTTATAATATACCTCTCATCTATAGGGAGGCTTTATTTTAAGAAGCTTATATACTAGTAAGACTGATAAGGCGAATAGAGGGTATAATATTAATATTAAAAGTATAAGAATCAACTAGCTATATTATTACTATTTCTTCTCAACTATTTATAGGAATATTATAGTAAGACTTATTTATTAAATCTTGAGTTTAGCCTTATATACATATAATTTAATATACTACTCAATAGATATAATATCTTTAAAAGTTTTGAAAAATCTCTAAAATATATTTTAGAAATTAGATATTATTTCCTAAGGTTTTTAATCTTATTATTAGTCTAGATGCAAAAGCTGTTTTACTTAATAAGTTGGGTAAAAGTATTCTAGATATAATTATTTTAATATTATAATGAATAAAGTTTCCTTGAAAGTAGTAGATTAGTATAATATTACTAAGCTGCTAAACTAATTCAAACCATTCTTTGAAATTCTATCAGAATAATCAAACAAGCTCTTAGCTATATATTTCTATTGTATTATAAAATGCTATATAATAAGATAGGAAAGTTAAGACCTTAGAGGTATTATTTACTAATACGTTAATATAATTACGTTATATTTTCAAAAACGTCAGTGATTATATTGCAGAGAAGCTTTCTAAGTAATATAAGAATTATCTTCAATATTATTACTTTAGTAGAGTTAGGAGTATTGGAAAGCAATTCTTTAGTTTTAAATATTATATTAGTTCTTATTATTAAAGTTAAAAGTTCTATAGGATATAGTAGTAGTATCAATTTCAAATAGACTTATACGAAAGATAATGATAAAGAGAAGTTTTCCTAGGAAATTATATAGATTTCATAAGAATAGGACTCTAGGGATATTATAATACCTAGTATCATAAAAGTCTAATAGAAATCTAAAGAATCATTATATTTACTAAGTATACTCTAATAAATAACTGTATTAAGTATATAGTTAACCTATTGATAATATTAAAGGGAGTATTATATTTTGAATTAAAGTAAGAATATAGAGCTAACTCTTTCATAGTAATATCTATAAGAAATAGGTATATAATTCAGAGGTTCCTAATAGGATTTTAAAGAAAGAGTAACTTCAAGCTTCTTAATAATAAACCTTATAATTCTTTATCTTATATAGACTTTAGGCAGGAATGTTATAATGATTCTTTCTACTATGACAAGCTTTATTAATTTGTAAAGATATCTTATTAGATTCAACTAAGTTTGTTATTAAACTTAATACTTATAAGTATAATAAAGTTCTTAGTTATATATAGTTAAACAATGAAGATAGTTTCCAACGGTTATTAATAACAATTTTAATAGTTTATATATATTTAGCTTTTTGAAATAATTCTATAAACTAACTGGTTTTTCTAATAAACCTTTTCCTTTTAAAGAATTCTTTAATACTTCTTCACTTAACAATTTGAAATTTATAAACTTATATCTAAAAAGGATTTATTAAGATATTAGTAATTCTTCTTATGGTAAACTGAAATTCTTCAATTAAGTTACTATAACCTATATTCTTAATAACTTAGATATACATTATAAAAGCTTTATTATTTTAGTTATTTAAAGTCGTAGATCTTATAAGGATTGTTAAAAGTTAGATTTGTTATCGTCTAACTTATAAGATAAATTTAAAAAGAAAACTCAGATTTGTTTAGTCAATTGTATAATTAAGAAGAACTTTAAGAAACAGATTATTAAGTAGTTTTTTCAAGGTTACTAAGAAATCGTAGAAGGAATAGAAAAGAACTTTCTATAAGTATTATAAAGTTTTATAAATTTGGCCCTCCAACCTAATAAGTAGTGTTATACAATACTTAGTAAATGATCTCTATAATAGGAGAGTACCTAGTTATATACTATAGAATATATATACTTCTATAGGTAAATATATTAGAAAGACCTAGTAGTATAGCTATTAGTTTAAACTTAGCCCTAGCCTATAAGCTATATATATATATATATATATATATAAGAACTAAGGAGTAATAGAATAATAACTAGATATATAGATTTATTAATACAAGCCTTATAATAATCTACGTTGAAACTTGAAGCTTCATATATTAGTAGTAACTTTAAAGTATTAAACTTATTATAGTCATATTTGCAATATTAATTTATACTAGCTAAATACTAATAATAATAATAGTATATATTAATAATACTAGCTATAGATATGGAAGGGAGTAATAGAAGACTAGTTAACTATTCTTTTAAATATAAGCTGATAGCTATTTATAATAATATCCTTACTTATAATAATACTGATAATACTAATAATCATAATGATAAGAAGAACTACTTACTATTATTACATTTAACTCCTATAGCTTCAATATAAGTATCGACTTTATAAAGGTTATTAATAACTATACGAATTATAATTACTTTTATAAAGGTTTAATAAGGCTAGTTTTATATGAAAGTGATTTTACTACCCTCTCTAACCCCTTTAAAATAACTATAATTATATTTAGTCTTAATATAATATTAGAAGATCAAACTATTAGTAAAGCTAATAAGAATAGAATTAAAGTAAAAAAGAAGGGTCTGATATCTAAGAGTAAAATATTTAAAGGAAATTCTGAATACTTTAAATATATCTTAAAAGTAGCTTGCTAGGTATTAGAAGAGGTGTATATTTCAAAGTCTACTTATTATAAAAGTTGTTATTAGCTAATAGTAGGGAAAGTATAACTTCAAGTTAAATATATTATATTATTATGTACTATTAGTATAACTTTATTACAATTTAAAGACTTAAAGTAACTATAGCTATAGCTATTAGTATAAGATAGGTTGAAGTATAAGTCTTAGCTAGGAGCTAAATGTTTTCTATATCAAGCTAAAGACTTTCTATAAGTATTATAAGAAGACTAATTATATTAAAAAGACTTATTTTGGTTTTTAGTTTTGAAAAGCTCCTATCAAATGAAATCTGATATTGATAAGCAATTTCCTAAACTTTCTAAGAATAATAAAAACAAAGATAAGACTAATAATTTAGAGTGAATTTATTTGTTTTAACTAAAGAAGAAATAATGAAAGAAACTCCTAGTTATATATATTATAAGACTTAAATGATTCAGTTTTGATATTAAATAAGAATGAGAAGAATAAGATAAAGAGGTAAGTATTAAGTTTAAACATATAACTCTAACTTAAACGTCTCTTAAAAGAATTGTTATTGAAGACATTCTAAATATTTCTATCTTTAAAAACATTTAGTGGAATGAGAGTTCTTTTAAATAAATAAAGATTATTTTATTCTTGATTGATAGTAGAATTATTAGTTATATGACTTAAAGTAATACTTTTTTAATTCATAAACCTAAAGCTTTTTTCTTTATTAAGGGTAGATATACAGAAGAGATTACTTGAATTATAAAACATAATTTACAAAGTATTCTAAATAAAATTCAATACTTTCTATGTAATATTTATTATATACTATAAGTAAATGCTAATCTATTAAATTAGTCTGAATTAAATTTAATAGAAGTACTATGTATCTTCTTGAATAAACGTATCTTATATGATATCAAAAACGATAGATTCTTATTTATAGGATTCAAAAGCATAAGACTAATATATTAGGAAGTAGATAGGTTTATAAAATAAAGTCTAATAATTAGGAGTCTAGTATTTCTATATATAAAGCTAAGTAGGTTACTTAAGGTTTTAATTATTACTTTATTATTAATTATTGAGAGAATTTTAGTATTACTTATAAGCTTAAAAGTTATAGATATATCTTTATTATATGTGTTTATTATAACTAGACTTTGATTTAGTATGATATTACTATTATACTTACTTATAAAACAGAGAGTAAGAAGATATATATTAAATTACCTATTAGCTTTTTCTCCAGTAAACGTTTTAAAGGTCTAGTTTATAGTATGAACTATGGGAATGAGCATTTTTATATTTGTTAAAAGGCTCCACATAAATTCAAATAGAACTTTGGACCATAATGTCTCTATTTCAAATCTATCTTATATAGGAATAGGTTGAAAATATCTCTCTATGTTAAAGGAATATTTATACTTAATATTACTACTAATAAATGTGAAGATTAAGCTATTTTAGCATTTTATACTATTAATATACTATTAAGCACTAATCATACTACTATTTTAAACTATATGTATAGTAGTTTAAGAAAGAATATTAAAATCTATAGTCTAAGAGAACTTGATATCTTTTTAAATAATAGTTTAATTATCAACTAGAAGAATAAAGGTATAGAAATAAATCAGTTTAAATATACTAATAAAATTCAAATTCAACTTAATAGAAAAGGTATCTAAAGTTTTGATATTCTAATAAATATTAAAGCTACAATATAAGAAAAACTAATAGCATGCTTTCTACTATAATTATTAGTAGATATATTACTCTTTAAAGTATAATCTTAGCTCTCTTACCCCCCTACTAACTCCTACCGCTAGCTCCTAATGAGTCTAAAACTAAACCTCTTATAATTATAATAGTTAGTATACCTATTTTATATTAACCTTTTTGATAATAAATAACTACTAACTCTTTTTATAATAGCCTGATATTTCTATACCTTTATATCTTTTTACTTTTATATAGTAATATATAATTTCAACATCTCGAGATATTCAATTACTACTAACTATAAATATTCTATTCAAAGATTTATTTAAACTTTAAAATCTATAATCTTAATATTCTTACTAAATTTTACTTATTCCTAAGAAAAGATTCTATATGATTAATATAAAGGTTCTCTACTATTAATATAGGCTAACTTATAATTTCTATATAAATGTAATAAGACTTAGCTTGTTCTTACTAGGAGATAATTTTGATATACTGAGTATAAGTAATATATAAATAAGGTTTCTATAAATAAAGATATTTTAGTATAACGTAATAGCTTTTAAAACCTCTAAAATTTTATTATAATAATATTCCAAGGTTTATAGTAACTGATATGATAATAGTATATTAATATTGAAATATTATCTAATAAGTACTTAGTTTCTCAAATTTGTAGCTTAATATAGTAGCTTCTAGGATAACTAGATAATTATTTTACAAATGTCTATATATTATTGATTAATAATAGTTTTTAACATAACTTTATTAAAGCTTAATTTAATAGACTAATAACTTTGATTATAAGGGTTATAGGTAAATGTTACTATACTTATCTTATACTTTTCCTTTGATAAGTAGCTATATAGATTTCAAGAAGATTTCAAATTTATTATAAAGTATAATTAAAAATATAAAAGAATAATAAGTTATGAAATACCTAGTTCTTATAAATATTCTATTTTATCTAACCTTTAAGAAATTTCAAAAAGTTCTTAACCCTATAATTTAAATAGTTACTTTTAATTACTATAGATTATTATCATAAAGTTCTATGTTCCTATAAAGTTAAATATTGGAACTAAAAGTATAATTATCTATAATAATAGGTAATTTTATTATTATTCTAACTAGTTATAAGTTGATATTAGTATGAATACTATTATTATTAGTTTAATTGTTAGGATTATCACACGCTATATATAGTTTTGTTATATATAATTAGAAGGCAAAATCTAGTAAATATTATATATAACTAGGTATAGCTATATGCGCTACACTAGACTTTATTTCAAGTAGTATAAATAAGATAAAACCTAGGAAATAGTATTAGTACTTATAATTTAATTAGTACAAATTCTACTTCTTAAGTATATTATTCTTAATATACCCCTTTAGTTTTAAAAGTTCTACTTATAAGCTAGCTTTTTTTAAATAATACTAATTAAACCTTCTATTTATATTTTATAAGAAGCTCCTTCTATTATCCTATTATTCTTATTAAATTTCTATCCTTATAATAAGAAGAATAATATTATTTATAAGCTATTTAGATTTTTCCTATTAATAAGAAGGTACTTCTGATGCTTCTAAGCTTTTTATTTAATCTTATTATTATTATAATTTAAAATCTATCGATTTTAATTAGTAGTTAAAAGTTTTATTAGAGTTTTTAGAAATTAGAAGTTATTTTTGAAATTCCTTCTCTTATTATAACTTTAAATAGTTTAACTAATCTATTATATTAACCTGAATAATAAAAATACTAAATTAATAACTCTAGAGAGGCTTTATAAAACTATTAGCTATAAAGTTTCTTAAAAGTATATATTTAATCTTAAAATACTTTTATTAGGCTTCTTATTATAACTAATAAGTATAAATATCTATATATTATAGTTCTATATATAGTCACATTATTTTGATAATTATAAGATATATTATTTACTAATTATTATATTAGATTTTAATAGTAGGGTGAAACTTGTAATCTTATTTCTATTAAATTCATTTATTATAAGATCTACTTAGAATATAGTAATAAAGCGGCTAGTAAAAGTATCTTTTTAAATAGTTTAAAATAATATTAAAAATCTTATTCTAGTTATTAAAATAGTAATAATATTGTCTTTATTAGCTTGCCATACTAATAGGCTTCTAAAGAGAAATATAGTATATATTTTGACATTCTTTTAATTATTCCTATTGTTTATAAAGCTAGTATTTATAGTAATTAGAAAGCTATTAAATAAATTACCAGCTTTATAGCTAAACTTAAAGTAGAAATTCTTTATCTTATTCAAATATTATACTATTTATTGTACTTCTATATAGTAGTTATCTAAGGGATTCTAATTAAAATATAATAATTAGGTTACTATATAGGTAATATCTGATTCTATTATAACTAAAATATAATTAATAAAGCTAATCTCTTATTAGTACTATTTAATTTCTATATAAGAAGTTTAATTATATTCCAATAAGAGCTTTTTCGTTTTTAGAAGGGTTTTAAAGTATTTGATATATAATATATACTCTTTAAGATATTTAAAAAGCTATTTAAAATATATTACTTATAAGAAATATAACTATTATACTACTTAATTTTGAATAATCTTAATATTAAGAAATTACTATAAGTCTTTATCTCTCTTAAGGTAATATTTCTATTAAAATCCAATAATAATATAAGTATTTTAAATATATCTTATAAAAAGAAGGAGAGTATATAATTATTAATATAGAAGAGGAAGATAGTATACTTCTTAAGTTAGTAATATAAGATTCTTATAATAAGTTTAAAACTGAAATATTTAAAACTTATTTCTAAATAGTAATATTACAAGAAAAGAGATTTTTAGAAGTTATATAGTATTTTATTTAAATATTAGATTCCATCTAATATTTAGTAACTTAGTTTTATCTCTATATAAATACTTTTATTAAATATTATATATATATAAGTATTCATTATATTATATAAAGATTACTTGAAATTGAAGTAGTTAGTATATATTATAAAGATTCAATATAGTATACCTATTAGAATAACTATGTAAGTCTTATAATTATCTTATAACTATCAATCTCTATAGATAACTAGTTAAGCCTTAATTTTAAAAAACTATATATATTTCTTAAGTCTATAAATATATTTAGTAGTATTTTAAAACTTTTAAAGTTTTTATAGAAGTCTTACTAATCCTATTTCAAGAATATAATTTAATGAAATTCTTAAGATAAGCTGATTTAGTGCTTATTATGATTTTAATATTCAGATAAATAAATATTACTAAGTAAAACATAGGTAATAATCATAGTTTCTACTAGAAGACTTTTTTTACTAAACTTTACATACATAATTAAGCTTATTTCAAGTACTTTTACGATAGTTATTTAATCTTATAATTAGTAAGAAACTTTATTAAGATTAGATTTTTTAAAGTTATTTTATAAAAAGACTGAATCTCTATTACAAAAGAGGGTTTTTTTAAAAGAGATAATATAAGTTATAAGAACTTTACTTTACAGGAAGCTTTATATTTAATATTAATTAGCTAAAATATAGTTAACTAAAGAGTTGATAAAAGTATACTTCTTAAGATATATTCAATAGTTATATGTAAGCTTTATATTCATAATAGGAACAAAATATTTATAAATATAAATATAGAAGTAAGTTAAGTCTAGCCTTATAGTATTATCTTTTTAAAAAGCTTTATCAAGTATTTAGTATAATATTCGCTAGTATAAGAAGTATACTAGTATTTAACTATAAAGGAATATTCATAATTATAACATTTTAAATTAGAATTTATAAAGTAGTTTTCTTTTAGACTTTATAGCTCTTATATATATCTTAATAAAAATATATTTACTACTTCCATTTTAATTTAAATATATAGAGCAAATAGCTTGAGGTATATATCTTAAGAAGTTAGATTATATTCTAGACTTTTATACTTAGACATCTTCTTATTATATTTAAAGATTCTAATATTAATACTATATTATTATTTAAAGAATATAATAAAACTCTTAAATATTCTTGTAATAAGAGCTTTAATATAGGTAATAAGATAAAAGTCTTAAGAGTAATTAGTAATTCTATCTATAAATATTGGACTTGAAGAATAGCTACTATAGTTTTAATAATAAGAGTAAACGTTAAAAGTAATATATTCCCTGGGAGTTGTATATAAAGTATTTTTATATTTTGTATAATTAATTCTTATATTTTATCTTATTCATATTATAAGCTTTATATATCTTTTAAGTAGACTAATATCTATTATATTTTAAGTAGCTATTAGTAATATAGATATTTTATACTTTTATAATAAAATAATAAAGAAGCTTTCTACTAAAGTATCTTAACTAATAGTATTAGAACTATTTATTATTTTTTAAAAGTTCTTAAATAATACTTATACTATATTACTAGTAGTAATAATATTTAGGAGAAAGCTTCTATTATATTAATTATACTATCAAAATAGTTAATTTCTCATAAGCTATATAGTATTTAAAGACTTACTAATTATATTAAATATAAATAGTTATAGTTTTAGAGTAATTATCTTCCTATAATTAAAATTAGTAGTTTAGCTTAATATCTTACTAATAGTCTTATCTTTATAATTACCAAAAAAAGATGAAGTTTATAGTTAGAATAATATAGAAAGTAATATTATATAAATATAATTTATTTTATTACTTTTATTAGTTATAATAAAAATCTCAGTATTTCTATAGCTTTAAATCAATATAGGTTTTATTTTAAATTAAATATAGTCTTCTATAGGAGCCTTTTAAAAGATTATAAAATACTTCATATTTTAGAAGATATAAATTAAAATATTTAAATTAAATATAAAGAAGTGTGAGAGAAGATACTACTAAGATTTCTCTTGATAATATACTTATGATATAGTATTATAATTATTTTAACTAGAAAGCTAGCTATATAATTACTATTATCTAAAGCTTTGAATTTTCTTTAAGAAGTCTAAATTTAAAGCTAGTAATCATTTAAAGTTCTCTTTTATAGAGGTATTTAATATCTAGTCTTTATAAACTAACTAAAAGTATATATAATAATATTATACTAAAGTAGAGTTTAGTTTATTCTTTAGAAGATATAGGGGTTTATTTAACGTTTAAAAATACTTCTTATGACTTTAAATATTAAGAATAATAACTAAAGTTTCTTTTATAATTTTAAAAGTATTATAACTAATTATATTATATAAAATAGCTTTAGGGAGATACTTTATTACTTTTAATATAACTAAAATAAGTTTATTTGAAAGTATAAAGTTTTAATAATTTAGAATTATAAATATATAGTTTTATATATAGGAGGGGCTAATAGCTCGCTCTCTACTGCGATTATTAGTGGATATATTGCCCCCTGAAATATGACTTTAGCCTTCCCACCCCCCTACTAACTGCTATAACTAGCCCCTAGTTAATCTAAGGCTAAACCCCTTATAGCTACAGCTAGCATACTTACCCTATATTAACCTTTTCACAAATAATAAATAACTAATAACTCTTTTTATAATAACCTCACACCCTCATACCTTCATACCCTCATAGCTATACATAATTCAAATATCTCAAGACATTTAATTACTACTAACTATAGGTATTCTATTTGAATATTTATTATAACCTTAATATCTACAACCTTAATATCCCTATTATAAACTAAGCCCTACCTACCCCTAAAATAAAACTTTATACTACTAATATAAAAGTTCTCTACTATTAATATAAGCTAACTTACAATTTCTATATAAGTATAGCAGGACTCAACCTACTCTTATTAGTAAATCATCTTAATATATTAAGTATAACTAATATATAAATAATACTTATATAGATATAGATACTTCTAGTATAACTAGATAGCTTTCAAAACTCCTATAATTATATTACTATAATATTTTAAAATATCTAGTAATTAGTATTATAATAAGGTATTAATATTAAGGTATTATCTAATTAATACTTAGTTTCTAATATTACTAGCTTAGTATAATATCTTATAAAATAGCTAGACGATTTTCTTTTAAATATCTATAGGCTACTTATTAATTATAGTATTTAGAATGATTTTATTAAAGTTTAGTCTAATATACTAATAGTTTTAATTATAATAGTTATAGTTAGATATTTTTATACCTATTTTATAGTTATCTTTTTATAAGTAGCTATATAGATTTTGAGGAGATTTTAGTTTTATTATAAAAGTTATAGAAGAATAATAAATTATAGAATACCTAGTTTTTATAAACGTTCTATTTTATTCTATCTTAAGAAGTTTATAAAAGTTCTCAACTTTATAACCTTAATAGTTACTTTTAGCTATATATATTAAGTTCTAGCTTTAATAAGGCTCTCCTTATATAAATTATTACTATAAGGTTTTCTATTACTATAGGGTTAAATATTAGAATTAGGAGTATAATTATCTATAATAATAGGTAATTTCATTACTATTTTAACTAGTTATAAGCTAGTATTAGTATAAATACTATTATCAGGTAAAGTTTATAGTTAAATCCATATATAGGGTGAAAAGCTTAGATATTATTCCAGGTATAGAGTAAAAGTAACTAAATAGTTTTATATATAGGATCTGATTAACTATAAGGCTAATAGAATTATAAGCTTGTAAATCTATAGTATTTTAATAATAGAAGGAATATAATTTACTATTTAAGTTTTATATATAGTATCTTATTACTTCTAAAGTTATATTTTAATTACTATTCTTATAGTAAGATATTTAAGTCTAAGGGATTAAAATATCTTATAATATATTAAGGTAGTATTTTAAAAGTATAAGTTATTTATAATACTAAAGTAATTATAGAAATTAATAGTTTATATTATTAATCTTCTTCTATATAGTAGTATTAATATTAGAATGCCTTACTTATATATCTAAAGATTTAAACTATTATATAGGCTTAGTTTAACTACTTATAATAGTATTTTTCAATTCTTAAGATATAGAAATTATAGAAAGATATATAGACTTTTAGACTTTTTTCTATAAAGTCTATAATATCACTTATATAAATTTCTTTAGTAATATCTACTAGGAGTTATTAATCTTCCTTATAATTTATTTTAATAAGAATAGAACCTTTAAGAATACCTAATTTGAATACTTTAAAAGCTTATTAATATTACTTATATTTTAGAAAGTTACTTAAGAGAGAGTTTTGAGGAAATTCTAAGAAGAAGCTTTAATAAGTAATTACTTTAAGATTAGAATAATCTTATAAGTTATAAATTTTAACTTCTATCTAAAAGTACTATACTAAGTAAATTACTAATTACCTCTTTTGAGGATTAAAAAGAAGTATTTTAACAGATATCTCAATATTTAAAATATATTAAATTATTATCGTCTATACTTTTTAACCTAATAGCTCTTTAATACTATAAGACTCTTAATTATTTTATATAATTAGGAGGTAAAATCTAGTATGGACTGTATATTATTAGATATAGCTATATATACTATATAAAGCTCTATTTTTAGCGGTTTAAGTAGGGTAAGGCTTATAGAGATAGCGCTAGGGCCTTAGGTTTTACTAGTATAAACTCTACCTCTTAAGCGTGTTATTCTTTATAAATTTCGTCGTATAAATATAAACTAGTAACTTAGTATTTAGTTATTGTTATTCCTATATTTTATAATATGTAGTACTATATAAGACTCCAGACTTATAGTATAGTAATTACTTACTAATTACTATATATTTAGCTAAAGCTAGTACTAAATACCTAGTATCTATTACTAACAAGATATAGAAGGTATACTACTATATATAGAATAATATATATAGTTACTATAAACCTTATAGTATAGTACAATTAATACTAATAACTTTTCTTTTTACTATATATATATTAATATCTATCTATTTATATAGAAAATAGTACTTTTAATAATTTATACTTTTTTACTTTAATAATACTTAAATATTTATTTATTCATTCTGTTTCAATTACTTATCTTTCTATTTTAGTAGTTATATAGTTCAAATTAATAAGTCTCTTAAAAATATAACTTAATATGCTTTTTATAAACATATTAGTAATAGTATTATATCTGAATAGTCTATTATATTTTATTAAGCTTATAGTATTTATATAATTATTTTAATATTATAATATTAGTTATAAGATATTTCTCTATAGTAGTACTAAGCTTCATAAAATACTTATAGAGTAAATATAAACTAATATATATGATATTTAGAATCTAAAAGAGTTTTTAATATTAGAAGATCTTCTTAAGTAATTGTCGGTTGCGCCATGCCGTAGGGCATGCGGTAACCGTACGCGTTGCCACATACGTGGCAGCATGCCCTCCGCGCCCCACTGGCGACGGGTGCTAGGCACCTGGCGCCAGCCGTAGCCAATCGCGTGGCAATTGGTAAGCAATTGCCACGCTGTAGATCTAGAGCCTTACGTGGCGCCTCGCGCCACGTAACGTAGGAATAACAACAACGAATAACCAGAACACCACTTTGCACCCGTACGGCAAGATCACGTACGGCGTGCGTTACCCTCCGGATAAACCAACACTGATCTGGCTACGTGGCACGTACGGGCTGTACGGGCCGACTATTTACCCGACGGCGCCATGGCGTGGGAGCCCCATGACGGATGAACCGACAGAAATAGTATAATCTCTTATTCTTCTTTTATAAAGTCTTTAAGTTATTCTAAAAACTTCTTAAAGCTTTACTTAAAGATATTATAATATTTATTAATTTTAGTAATCTCTTTAAATATCTAAGAGGTAAATAGATTCTATTAAGTAATTTAATATGAAATACTAAAAAAGATTTTATTGCTTATATTAATTTTAATATTATAGAAAAAGAGATAGTTTTAAGTATATTAGATAATTTAAGTATTTATAAGTTATTAAGTTATAAGAAATTATTCTTTGAAATTATTTTTAAATATTTAAAAGAGCTTATAATTATATAGTTTTAAATAGTTATTAAGTGTTATTTAGTATATTAAGTAGGTTGAAATTATAAAGGTATTTCTATTTATAATATTTTTACAATTAATCTTGTAAATCTATTTAAATAGTATAAAATCCAAGTAATAATAGATTTGTATAGATATTAAGATATTACTTACTATTATTATAATAGTTAAAAGAATATTTAAAATAAGTATTACCCTAAGGGCTAGTAATTTAGATATTATTATAAAGATAAGAAAAGTATTAGGAGAGTTTTTAAAAAGTTATATAAGTTTTTTAAAGAGTTAAAGTTAGAAATATTATAAATCTCTAGCATTATAAAGGTCTAGTGAGGTTTAATGAAGTTTATTATATTTATTAAATATGTTTTAATAAGTAATAATTCAGAGTATATAGTGAAATTCTTTAAGAATACTATAAGGAATATTTTAGATTAATTAGAATAGTGGTTTTAATATAATATTATTAGTTAAGTTTTATAAAGGTTTCTTTAAGATATTAGTATGTAATTTAAAGCTTTTTAGCTGGGGTTTTGAAGTAAGGAGAATCTGAGGTATTTAAGTAGTTATTCTTATGATTTTTTATTTTATATAGACTTTAGATAGACCCGCTTAATGTAGTAGTTTAACGTCTGGCTGGCTTTTACTATTTTACGGTAAGAGTAGTAGGTTCGAATCCTGCGGCAAGTAAGTACGACTAATAGTTATAAACCTTCTAGTTATATAAACTAAGTATAGTAATTACTACTAACTATTAGTTCCTACTAATAGTTATTTATAATTAGTAACTATTAATAACTAGTGATAAATATTACCAGCTAGCTAATATTTAGTATTATATAATAACTTATTATAATCCTTAATAGAATAATTACGACGGATAGGCCTATATTTTCCCTATTTATTACCTATTATATTAACTAACTATATTTACTACTTAAGGTTTTTTCTGTTTAAAAAATAGTTCCTTAGTACTAGTAATATCTATAGGGTTTATAAGGTAAGAACTAACTACTAGGTATAGCTTCTTTTAAAGGGTTTCCGAGAGGTATGTGACTTTAAATAGATTAAGGACTTTCAATATAATAACTATTATATAGACTTTAGGTATAGTTTTTTATAGTTACTTCTTCTACTATAATTAGTCTTACTAATTTGCAATATAGTAGTAATAGAAACATTAAGTGTTAATTAGTATTAGTTTATCTAGAGGGTAATATATATTATATATAATTTTACTATATAGGTAAAAAGTAGTATTCTAATTATTTATTATTATTACTCCTATATTATATAGTGTGAGGTGTTATATAAGGCTCTAGACTTATAGTATAGTAATTAATTACTAATTACTATGTAATTAGCTATAGCTAGTATTAGGTATTTAGTATTTATTATTCGTAGGATGTAGAAAGTATACTATTATATAGATAGTAATATAGATAGTCACTATACATTTTATAGTATGGTATAATTGATAAAAAGGTGTTTTAAGTTTTATTAGTAGGAATTATATAATTATAGCTTTATTAGAATTAATATAATCTTATAAGTTATAGTTATATATAGTTATTTTAATATATTAGATTTAATATAGTTAGTCTTGAGAATTATAAAAAAGAATGATTTTTCTTTAGGTTTTAAACTTATTGTAATATTTAAAAAGTAATAGAAATAATAGAAAAAAAGGATCGAATTAATTAGTAGATAATATAAAAAGAAATACTCTTTTTTCAATATTATAAAACTCTTAATTATTATAAATATAGTAATATATATATAGAAGTATAAGTCTTTAGCTTTATGTAGAGAATATTTAGCTCCTAGCTAGGACCTATACTCTAACCTATCCTATACTAATAACTATAGCTATAATTACTTCAAGTTTTTAAATTATAATAACATTATACTAATAGTATACAAACCTTAGTGTAATATATTTAACCTTAAGCCTTTCCTCCTATTAGCTAACAATAACTTCTATAATAAACTTCAATATATATACTTTTTTAAATACCTCATAAACTACTTCTATTAGGAATAATACGTTTATAAGGTAGAGTTTATACTAACTAAACTTCAGGCGCTAGCACTATCTCTATAGGTTTCGTCCTATTTAAACTACTTAAGATAAAGCCTTATATAGTATATATAGCTATATTTAGTTATATATAATAGATACTAGATTTTACCTCCTAATTATATATAATAATTAAGAATCTCAAGATACTAAAAAGCTACTAGGTTAAAAATATATATTATAATAATTTAATATATCTTAAATATTAAGATATCTACTAAAAACAGCCTTCTTTTAATTTTTAAAAAAGCTAATTAATAGTTAATTTAATATAATACCTTTTAAATAGAAGCTAAAACCTATAACCTATAGGACTATTTTAACTTTAAAATAATTATATAATAAAACCTCTTTTTAGAACTTCCTTAAGAACTACTCTTAAGTAACTTTCTAAAAACTAAGAAGTATTAATAAGCTTTTAAAATGTTTAAATTAAGTATTTTTAAAAATTCTACTCCTATAGGGGTAGGCTATAAAAAAGATTAATAACTCCCTATAAATATTACTAAAGAAATTTATATAAGAAATATTATAAATCTTATAGAGAAAAGTTTAAAAACCTATATAGTTTCTTATAACTTCTATATTTTAAAAACTTAAAAATATTAATATAAATAGTTAAACCAAACTTATATAACAACTTAGATCTTTAGATATATAAATAAGATATTTTAATATTAGTACTACTATATAGAAGAAGATATAATAGTATAAACTACTAATTTCTATAACTACTTTAATATTATAAATAACTTATACTTCTAAAATACTACTTCAGTATACTATGAGATACTTTAGCTTTTTAAACTTAAAGACCTTATTATAAAAATAATAACTAAAGTATAATTTTAAAAATAATAAGATACTATATATAAAGCTAAAGTAGTTAATTATACTTCTTCTATTTTCAAAATACCTTAAATTTACAATCTTATACTTTTATTAGCCTTCTTACTAATCAAATCCTATATATAAAACTATATATTTATAGTTTAAAGCTATTTAAACTTTATACTTCTAGATAAAGTTATTCTAGCTATTATAAAAATAATATAATATCTCTTTAAAACCTTCTTATATAATAAGATTAACTATAATACTTTTAATATTATAGTAAAAGTTCTAGTTACTACTTTAAATACTTTAAATAATAAGAGATATTTTTAGAATTTAAATAAACCTTTATACTTTCTAAAGTATAAATTAAACTATATTTTAATATATTATTACTATAAATACTTTTAGTTAACTTATAAAAGCTAAATACTAAACATTTTAATTTAAGAAAGAATTAAATAGTTATTAGCTTCAAATTTAGATTTCTTAAGGAAGGTTTAGAGCTTTAGATAATAATAACTATATAACTAGCCTTCTAACTAAAGTAGCTATAATACTATATAATATATATATTATAAGAAAAAGCCTTAATAATACTCTTTTTAAGACTTTTTTATTTTTAATCTAAGCATTTTAATTTATATCTTCTAAAATATAAAATACTTTATAACTCTTTAAAAAGCTCCTATAGGAAACTATATTTAGTATAATATAAAACTTATACTTATTAAGAGCTATAGAAATACTAAGATCTTTATTATAATTAGTAAAAATAAAAAGGTTAAATTATACCTATATAATATTATACTTTATACTACTCTAGTTATAAACCTTATCTCTTTTTAGTAATTATAAAAATAAAGCTATTAAAAGGATATTAAGTTAAACTATTTATTTTAATTATAAAAAAATAATTATTCTACAATTATAGTTATTAATATTTAATATAATTAGTAAGTTTTTAAATATTATATATATTATAAGAAACTAACTATTTTCATAGTATAATTAGTATAATATAAGCTTTCTCCTAGATATTACTACTACTAATAGTATATTATAAGTACTATTTAAAAACTCCTAAAAAATAATAAATAGTTTTAGTATTAATAGTTAGAATATTTTAATAGAAAGCCTCTTAACTACTTTATTTCAGCTATATAAAGTATTTATATTACTAATAACTACTCAAAATATAATAAGTACCAATCTATATAAGAAATATATAAAACCTATAGTATTAGTAAAGTAAAATATAAGATCTACTATACAGAATATAAGAGTATTTTATATATTACTTTAGGGCAGTATATTACTTTTAACTTCTACTTTTATTATTAGAATTATAATAATTATATTTTAATTTTAATATTTATAACTAGAACTACTAATTACTTATAAGACTTCTATCTTATTAATTATACTAAAGCTATTATTATAAAAATATTTAAGAGTTTTATTATTATTTTTGAATATTAGTATAATATTAATATTGGAATTTTTAAATATAATAATAAGGTTTCTAAGTATAGGAATCTAAAATATAACTTAACCTTATAAAGTATATACTTCAAATTATCTACTCTATATACTTAAAGTTAAAATAGGAGTATTAAATATATTAAAGTAATTATTAAAATATATATAAGAATTATAAGATATAAGAGCAAACTACCTTACAAACTCTAATTTAAAACTCTATAGGTAGTAATATTTCTTTATAATTAAATTCTAATATACCTTTTAAATTAATAAATGCTATATTAGAGGTTTTATAAAGCTATGTAAAAAGATAATACTATGAAATTAGATTTAACTTACTTCTATACTTATAAGTATAAATACTTTATTCTTATTATAGATATAAAACTTAAGTATAACTATTAAATATATCTTAAGGAGTATGCTTTTATTAGCTTTTTAGCTAGTTATATTTTAACTAATTAGTATTAAATATAAAATTTAATTTAAAATAAGGTTATAATAAATTATAATATCTCTTTTAATAAAAATTTCTTTTTTAATAAAGATTTAACCTTTCTATAAAATAACTTTAAATAGTTTAATTTTAATGAAATTTCTTACTAATTATAAAAAGAAATAATTATAATAGAACTACTTAAGATTAATTTAACTACTTATTTAAGTTCTAATAAAAAGTTTAATAGAATAATTTGTATTAAAATAAGAAGTAGTTATAATAATTCGAAATTTTATATCTATATAATACTTATTCTAGAGTTTTATAAAATACTCTTTAAAATTATAAAATTCATATTAATAATCCTTCTAGAGTTACTTATTATATTCTTCTATAATTTTATTTATATAAATAAAACTATATGGGGATAAGAAGTTTAGGTATTTTTAGAGAGAGTTAAGTATAAGGAATAGATAAAGTATTATATTAAAGTAATTAGGAGATCTTTATTTAAAACTATTTTTTAAATTAATATCTTTTAGTTATTTTAAAATATTTTAAGATATTTCTATTCATAATTATAAAGTAGTATAAATAGTTAATTAGAAGGAGTTCTAAAAGTTTGATCTTCTTAAGGATTTTAAAATATAAATATTAAGAATTCTAATAATAAACTTGAACTATAAGGTAAGTTAGATATTAGGAAATATTTAAAATATAAGGGAATGAAAGCTTTTATTCTAAAAGCTTTATAATAGAAACTATTACTATTACTCATATCTTACTTGATAATACTTATTTATCTATATATTAAAGTTATAATAATAGTTAAATAGGTTTATCTTAAGAGTTATATTAAATTATACCTCTAGAATAAGATTAGTAAAGTTTTCATAAGAAATTTAAAAGTTTTGAAGTACTACTAAGTTTATATTTATAAATTTAATAAATATAAGTACCTCTTAAAAATTAAAACTTAACTAATTATCTATAAAGATTAATAGCTATAAGATAATTATAAGACTTATATAATTATTCTAATAGGTATATTATTTTGAATTTTTATAATAATTATCAACTATTTGAATCTTAAGTTATTCTCATATAATATAATTAATACTTTTATATATATAATATTTAATAAAACTATTTATATAAAATATTACTAGATTACTAAATATTAGGTAAAATCTATTATTATAATAAAATGCTATATAGTTTATAGAAGTCTTCCTTCTTATAGTAATACTATTTAGAAGTAAGTTTTAAGTATTTTAGCTTTAAACTTACTATAAGAGAGTTATATTATTAACTTAAAAGGTATATTATCTTCTTCTTCTATATTACTAATGATATATTCTTATTCCTTTTAGAAGTTATATTTAAAATATTTATATTATTAGTAGATCTTTAAAAGAAGTATTACTTTAAGGGAAATAAAGACTTATAGTAATTTCTTAGTATTAAAGTTATTTAAAATTGAGTAGTATAATAGCTATAGTTTTTATAAATAGTAGATATTAAAAGGCTCTTTAAATACCTTATAAAATATATATAATATATTAAATATTTTAAAACCCTTCTGAAAACTAAAGAGTTCTTATTATAATATAATTAAACTTCTTATATAGAGATTAAACATTATTAATAAGATGTTAACTTTATTAATGATATTATAACTATAATAAAACTAGATATTATTTATATAATAAGTTAATTATTATACTTCAATTAAAACTTTTTAGTTAATTATTATATATAAGTTAAAAAAATAATACAATACTTTAGTAAGATAAAGAACTTCTATTTCAAGTTTAATTATAAGGTTAATAA
>AMCV02000013.1:2067802-2078754 GCA_000350065.2 Colletotrichum orbiculare MAFF 240422
AAGACTTTTTAGTATTTAAAAATCCTAATAAGGTTTTTAATAATTAGTTAGGATCTATAGATTTTAAATTATAATAATAATAAGATTAAATAAAAGACTTAAAAGTATTAGAAATATTTTCTAATTGATAAGAAGTATTTAAATAGTTTATAAATAGTATTATTCTTCTTATTATAAGAATAGAAGTTTAATAAAAATAATAGAATAATAGAAGAAACTTCTTATAAGATATAAATAAAAGATTTAATTAGTATTATTTAAAAAGACTAACTTATAAGTAGAATTTTTAAAACTAAAGAAGTATATTAAGAATAATATATTTAAGAAGTAGAGTTTATACTAGTTAAATCTTAGGTATTAATATTATCTCTATAGGTTTTATCTTATTTAAACTATTTAAAATAGAGCTTTATATAGTATGTATAGCTATATTTAGTTATATATAATAGATACTAGATTTTGCCTCCTAATTATATATAACAACTTCTAAAATATATTTAAAGGATTTAGAATTATCTTTAAACATCTTACTTTTAAATACTAGATCCATCTTTATTACTTTAATTTTATTTTTTTAGCTCTACTAATAGCTTTATCTTCTAATAGTATATTAAGGTTAAATAAAACTATAGCTATTTTAAAAAAACTAAAGAGAATAGTAAAATTACCCTTATATAAAACTAATCTTTTTAAACTTTTATAAAAGTAGTTATAGTTCTTATAGTAATTAATAATTCTTATCAGGTTAATATTTATCTTAAAATTATAAAAGTTAAGTATAGTAATAGATAGTAGCTAGAAGTATTCTTATTATTATTATCAATAGTAGTATTATTATAGGACGGTTAGCTAGTTTATAGTAGTCTGTCACTCTCTTTTATATCTATAGTTAGTATTATTAAGATATACTAGTAGTATTATTACTTAATAAATACCTAGCTAGTATGAGTTAACATTATAAGTACTACTATAATAAGTTTCATACTTCGAAGCTACTACTAATTATTATAAGGCTTATACTAGTAAGTTTATACATCTAATTATTATTCTATTACTTATTAATTCCTATATATATTTCTAAATTAGAGCTAGGTTTGAATTAGTAGTTATCCTACTAAGTTTTTTTAACTATATTTATCTATAGAGATATATATAAACTATAGTATATAACTAGGTATTTTCCTATTATAGAGGTTATTTACTAAGTATTATATAAAGCTACCTATTAAACGGGGGGCTAAATATATAAAACTCTATATATATAGGAGTATATATATTATTATTAGTATTATTATAATTATAAGTTATATATTATAATAATAGGAGCTACAGGAAGTACTATCGCCTTAGGCTATACCTATGGCGGTAGCCCACGGCAGTATTATTTCTAATAGCTCTCTACTATAGTCGGATAGGTAAGTAAAACATATGGGGCACATACTTCACTTAGGTGACCAGGGTTGCAGCCAATCATACAAAGGCCAGAGCTTACCCTCGCTTACGTATAGTAAGTACGATCTTCACTTCTTTTTGCCTAGCTGGTGTCTAGAAACGGTTAGACAGGTGCCTTATGGTTACTTCATGCATGTGGTTTACTTATGCCCGCAACCGTAGTACCTTCGCCAATCTAGCAAACCCAGAGCGGGCGCCCATGTATGTATGTGGGTACTTGGCGGTACTCCGTATGTATCCGTACTACAAGTACCTATAAGCAAGTTAAACAAGTGGGGCGTATACTGCCACACCGTGACAGGGGCTGCAAACCAATCACTTCTGGCCATAATGCGTTGCTTTTCGCCGTCGCGCGTGTCCAAAGATGGTTCAATCCGAGCCACTCGGGCACCTGCCCGGGGTTGGTTTATCTTGCGCAGCAACCACTGCCACAGTAGCACGGATGAAGACAAATGTCTTCGAGCAACTGATGTGAGCACAAGGTGGAGCACCAGTGCATGACAAAT
Source organism: Colletotrichum orbiculare MAFF 240422 (assembly GCA_000350065.2). Taxonomy (NCBI): domain Eukaryota; kingdom Fungi; phylum Ascomycota; class Sordariomycetes; order Glomerellales; family Glomerellaceae; genus Colletotrichum; species Colletotrichum orbiculare. Next base: position 2,069,761 of record AMCV02000013.1, read on the forward strand.
CCCCGTAAAGTGTACCAAAACGCTTGCGAGTACGGAGTAGACTTACGATTAAAACCCCTGCCTTGATGTTAACGAATGACAGCTTGCCAGCTTGCCTGGGGCTACTGATGCAATGGGACATGATATGTCATGCACTCGGGGCAATCGAATGCAAAAGGTTCTACCTCCACCGCACGTGCCTGCGACCGTGAACACTTCCGGCTTTGAGGCCTGGTCCTGAGGAGTCGTGCCCCGTCGACGACCTCAAATTCGTCCGCTGTCATATACATATACGCCTACTCTTCCCATCTCCATGGATGGCTCTTGAACCCGCTCCTGCATGGTCCTGCAAACGTAGTATAACTAAAAGTGTGAACACGCACGGACCAGCCTTTGAGTCCCATGGGTAGACTTCCTCGTCGGGCAGCATCACCCAGCGTCAGCTTGAAAGTGGATCTTGTGTTGTGGCCTCCGATTAAACGTTCGGATCGTGGGTCCCCATCTACCGTGACAACTTCATTCCGGATGCTCACTGCCGATTGGTACTGCATTTTCTCTTATCGTTCGTCGAGGTGAGTCAGCTGACTGTTTGGTCGACACGGCCAGTTTCCTTGGTGCTGCGTCGGTCCCCAAACCTGGCCACTCCCGTCATGGGCAATAATAGGATACCGTCTTCTCCTGGATTGAAAGAGAATTCCCTTTGTCGACGACAGGGCTTTGATGGCTCGTGAGCTGGTCGACTACTAGCCAATTTGCCGGCTTCACTGTTCGACGGGCAGCGTTCGAGTAGCCTTTCCATTTGGCTTCTGTCTACTGAACTCTCGAGAGCAGCAGAATAGAGCTTTGTATATTGGTGCTCGGTCGGCAGGTTCTTCTCTTCAATCTTTGCCTTTCTCTCGGCATCAACCGAGAGCCTGCCTGGCTTGATAGGTCCTGTTGGCCAGTTTTGCTTTTCCCGAGCGACTCTGAACTGCTCGCTCAGCTCTACATCAGCGTTGCGGTCTAGGACCGGTCGCATGGTTACTGAGTCACCGATCAGCACTCCCCAGGCTACAGAAAACGAACAGTCGACTCACAGATAGTCTTGTGGGTGCCTAGTAGGCTGCCCGAGTGCGTGGACACGAGGGACTCGTCGAACGTTTTGGTGATCTTGGAGTTTTGCCCTACAGCCTCAGCCTTGGTGGTCAGCTAGCCGTTGGGCGAAATACATCAGGGCCTTTTCAACCTTTTTCGGGACTTCCAGACACTCTAAACATGGACTTGAACATCTTTGAGGACCTGCGGCTCCTGTCCAGAACGCTTCCAGATCGAGCAAGTACCACTGCGCCAACACCTTCCGGTGTCACTTTGGCGAGAACCAGCTCCATGCGCTTGATTTCGGCCCGAAAACCAGCCTCTTTTCCCTCCCATTCGGCTGCCATTTTGGTGAAGTCATCAAGGATCCGCTCCTTTGTTTCCCTCTCCTTGGCCAAAGCTTGTTCGGCAGACTTCAGCTGTTCCTGCATTGTCCAGTATCCTTCAAGCAAGTGTAGGATGGAGGAATTGTGTTCAACGGGCACAGGCTGAAGCGCTGGTTTCGTCATCATAATGGAGTGAAGAGTGTTGATCATGCTATCAGTAGACACTTCACTTTCCGTGTAGTCGCGTTTCTGGAAATAGACGCCGTCTTCATATTGTGCCGAGGAGGGTGAAGGACGACGAGAGGCGGATAGAGATCCCGAAGACTTCTTGATTGAACATTTCGATCTTGGCTTACTAGAGATGAGAATGTCGAGGCTGGGTATTCTCGTGGTGGGCAATCGTGGTCTCAGTTCATTGCCAACGGTAGTTGGCAAGCTTGACGGGTTGTCCATATCATCATCTCGCCCAGGTGCATTGGATCGTGGTCGGCGAGCAAACTGTCGCAACCTCTCGTAGTCGGCCATTATCCGTGTTAGATTGTCAAGCACCTATGAGTCTTTGCGGTGGATCAGCCACGCCGAGAGGCAGGTGGAAGGCATGACGTACGTATAATGACCCAACAGCTGGAACAACCACCCGTTGATTGTGTGGGCGGAGACTGATGGGGCCGTGGGTTCGACTTCGCAAGGGCCGAGAATAATAGGACCGCAAGTCAACTTCCTCGAAGAGGTCATAAACAGTAGACGAAAACGAAAAAAAAGGGTAACGGCGTGGGGACTGCGTCAAGGATCACCGAAGTGCCGGAACATTTATATCGATGATAGTAGGAAGGTGCGTTATAGGCCACGGCTCTCGTGCCTTCCACTTCCCGGTCCCCGCGATCATCACTTCTATTTTTACGACCCGAGCCGAAGGAGAGAATTTAAGTAAAAATTTATAAAGAAATTGGGAGGGGGGAAAAGTACGCGTGAGATCATTAGAGAGGCCTTGAACAGATCTCAATACACATAAACTTTACTAACTCGCTCGATTCGGTCGACAAGTGCCTACCCAATCCAGGATATCTCGCGTTTGATTTGGCAGCCTAATTCAATTACTTGCTGAGTGTCCCGCGGCGCATTAACTGCTGTCCAAAATTGATCATGCTTGCGATTTGTATGCGTAGAGACCGGCTCTCAAACACGGCCGGTTACCGACGCGTACATACTAAGAAAATGAATCCTCTGCCTTTTGCCGCCGCCTGGCACGGCTGTCTGTAAAGAGTTCCTTCCCGGTATTGCCAGAGAATCGACTCGGCAAGAGCTCCTTAACGTTTGTGCCAGCGACCCCTTTAATGGAAAATCCCGTTGAGACATTTTCTCTGCCTCGGTTATCGGAAAGATCGAATTTCTCGCGCCTGTCTGGACCAACAGACATGGTGCTCTGCATGAACCGTGTGGCCTCCTCGGCACTATCCATAACGCGGTCCATATGTGAACTACCCCCCGTTGCTTCTTTGTGAGGGAACAATTCCTTGGACTCATTGTCCCTAATGAGACGATTTCTAATGCCAGCCGCCCGCTGTCTATTGCTCACTGTTCCCGCTCGCGTTGCCCTTAAACCTAGATTCGCATCGCCGTCGTCTTCCCGCATCGGGGACGCAGATCGATTGCGGCTTCTGGATGACGCGTGGACGCCCAGGGGAAACAGTTCTTTAGTTCGATTGCGTTCATCATGTGATACCGACGGCCGCGATCTTGATCTTCTCCTCGAACGCAAAGACCCAACCACGCGCTGTGTTGAAGTAGACTCGTCATCATCATACATTCCGGCGTGGTAGTTCTCAGGGCTGCGTTCTCTGGTGTGTCTAATACGTTCATGGAGGCAATGGCGACTCTCCTCTGCCCGTTCACGGTACCTGCTGCGCGGGTCGTTGCGGCGGCGCCTTTCTTCGGGATCGAATTCGGGATGTAAGAGGTAGAACCGGCTTCTTTGGGCGGCACCCGGTGCCTTCTTGTCGGAAAGGACCGAGAAACGGATCTGTAACTTAACCTCTGGGTGGGATGCCAATGCCTTGGCTGGGACGGACTCCAGCAGAGGAAGCTGTGTCACGTCGGCGATCTCGATGGCGCTTAGGGATTTCAGAGCCTCTTGGGCCGAGGACTCGCAGGAGAAGACGAGATTGGCAGATTCATCATCAATCCATTCGACTCTTTCCGCTGGCCCATAATGATCCCTCACGTAAGACTTGATGCTGTCCGTTGTCAAAGAATTGAGGCCTCTGATGTGTACTTTGGTAGAAACCAAAATAGTACTATCGACACTGCGATCAGCTTCGCCAGACGCGGCTGTGTCTGCAGAGTCCTGCAAATGATCAACATTAGCAAAGTGTAATATGGCGGAAAATCGGCGAAAAGGCGACTTACCAAATGCCGAGTCACGCCAGCTTCCAGAGGGGCGAAGCCGTCGGCAACGTCGTCCATGTCAACATCCCAATCCATGCTGGAAGCTAATTACGCCGTGGGGGTATGGCGGAAAGACCGTGGTTAGCCACGGAGTAATTGGCCCTTGAAGAATTGACGACGGACACGTCGGTGTGGGGGGAGGCAGATAGTTCTTAAACTTGGGGGATAAGGGACTGGGCTCGACAACCAGGGAAGGAAACAACGGGGCCACCGTGTTACATATAATTAGGGGACAAAATCTATTATACATTATATAGAGCAGAATATAGCTTTATATACCGCTTGAGGCATTTTCTGGAATAGTTTAAATAAAGTAAAGTCTTTAGAGATAGTAATCGTACTTAGAATTTAATTAGTATTAATTCTATCTTTTGGATTTATTTTTCTAGTATATATATTTAACTCTAATAGTTCTATTTATTAGTCTACTTGCTTAAATAATACTTATAAGATATTCTTTTTATATTTTATAAATAACTTCTTTTCAAATTCTATTACCTTTATTAAATCCATATTATTAAGATAAGAAGAATAATATTATTTATAAGTTCTAAGTATACTTCTTGTTTGTAAAAGATATTTCAAATATTTTCAATGTCCTAATACTTTTATTACTTCCAAGCTTCTAATTCAAGCTTATGACTATCATAATGTAAAGCTTATAAGTTCTGATTAATAGCTGGAAATCTTATTTGACTTCTTAAATATTAAATGTTTCTTCTAAAATTCTTCTTTTTATTATAGTTTTATAAAGTTTAATTAATATATTATATTGATGTATATAATAAAGATATTAAACTAATAAATCTAGAGAAAGTTTAAAAATAATTACTTATAAGTTTTTCTAAAGATATATCTTTTACCTTAAAGTATTTCTATTAAACTTTTCATTAAAACTAATATTTATAAATATCTATATATTATAACTTTATATATAATTATACGTTTTCAATGATTCTAGGATATAATGTTAACTAAATAGTATAATGGATCCAAAACATTAAAAAAGCTCATTCATATTACTTCTATTAAGTATAATCATTACAAAGGTCTTTCGTAATATAATAAAAAGATAATTAGTAGAAAATAGGTTTTTCAATAATCTGAAATAATAGAAAAAGTTCTGTATCAATTTCTATAATAATACTAATAATACTTCATCGATTATGTGTTATATAATTAGATTTCTATAAGAATACATAGTATATATTTAGCAGTTTCCTTGATTAGTACTATAATCTATACAATTGATATATATAGTAATAAGAGAGATATTAAATAAGTCATTAGCTTTATAGTTAAATTCACAGTAGAAGTTTCTTATCTAACTTGAATGTTATATTTTTTACTCAACTATTATATAGAGAGAAGCTGATAGCTTGGTTTTTATTATAACTATTAGTAGATATATTATCTCTTAGAATATGATTTTAGCCTTCTCATCCTTCTACTAAGTATTATAATTAGCTTCTACTAGAACAGATAGATAGATAGGTAAATTAATAGTTAAGTTATTACTATAAATAATTGTAAAATCAGGAGAAATGTAATATGATAAAAGTAGTTTTCTCAATATGAAGACTTATTCAAAATATTTTTAATAATAATAGTTAAATAGAAGGAGAATTAGTAATTTAATTAATAGTATGATTGATTATTTCTAACTATTATTTATAGAGATATTAAGGTTATTATATAGAGGGTTTATTTTAGAGTTCTAGTTATACTACTAGAGTTCTAATTATAACTATAATATATAAGCTACTATAGTTATAATATAAAGAATGTTATAACTATAGTATATATACTTTAATATAATATATAAACTACTATAGCTATATTATATAATATATTATAATTATAATATATAAGCTAAAATATAATATATACTATAGTATAACTATAGCGTATTAATTATTATAGCTATAGTATATAAGGCGTTATAACTATAAAATATATAGCTTAAACTACTTCTAGTATTTTATAAAAAAGTAAACTTCTATACTTTTACCTTATTTACTTAAGAACTACTAGGGGTAAAAAAGTAAAATAAGTATATATTTATATAGCGATTTGTATATAATTTATTTATATAGAGATATTATAGAACTTCCTATTACTTCTATTAGAATAATAGAAATAGAAATTCTTTATATATTAGAATAAATTTAATATCCCCTTATAAAGTATATTTTATTAGTATTTAGCTTAGTTATATAAAAACTTATAGGGCTTGATAAAAAGTAAAAAGCGAAAAATTATATAAAGTTATAAAACCTAAAACTATTAAAAGTAAAAAAAAAGACTTTTAAGATATTTTTTCTTGAAATTTAGATAAAATTCACTTCAATTTTACTAAGTCTAAAGGTTTAGTTAAAATATTAGTTATATTATCTTCTATATTCATATAATATATAAAGGTATTTTTATTTCTAATAAAATCTCTTATAAAGTAATATCTTACATTTATATATTTTACTTTTTTATAAAACTTAGGATTTTCAACTAGCTTTTTTACTATTAAATTATTTATAAAAATCTTAGGTTTTCTAATTTCAAATAATTTCAATGTTAAATTTATATAGTTATAATTATAATATAAATAAGTTACTTCTTTATAAATATCTAATAGACCTATATATCTAGCTTTATAAGTAGATAAAACTACTATTTTTTATTTTATAGTAGAATAACTTATAATATTACTATTTCTTTTTAAATAGAAAATATAAGAAGAAGTAGATTTTCTATTATTTAGATCTCTTATTTAATCTAAATTAATTTATCTTATAATATTCTTAATAGAAGATATATCTTTATAGTTATAAATAAATCTATATTCTTTATTATTATTTAAATAACCCTATATATAATTAAAAGCTAAAAAATGATTTTTATTTAGATTATAAGTAAATTGAGAACAAGTTGATATTATAAAAGTAATATTAAACCTTATTTTTAGAGCTAAATATAATAGAGCTCTTATTTCCTATTAAAACTTTAAAATATCTTCTTTTAAAGCTTTTTCTTTATTTTTGAATAACTTCAGGTTATTATCTATAGGAGTTTTAAATTTATAAACAGTTTCTTTCTAATTCTTTCATAATTTTCTTAATGTATTTTTTCTAATAAATAATAATTATTTTTTCTTTTTAATTTATAGATCAATTATAAGTAAGAAAGGTAGAAAGTTCTCCTAAGTTTTATATTTCTATTTTTTACTTTAAAGAACTATATATATAATTAGCTATTTTCTAATTATTTATAACTAGTAATATATTATTAATATAGTAAGCTGAAATAGCTATATAAGGTTTTATATTTAAAATAAAAATCGCTTCATTATAAGGAGAAATAATAAATCCTATTAAATAAAGAATATCTTTCAGATAATTATACTAAAATTAAAAACTCTACTTTAGACTATATAAACCTTTATTTAATGAATAAATAAAAATATAATCTTTATTACTTTTATAAGTATTTATATTTATATTTAGATTAAATTCTAAAGAATTCTTCTTTATATTAAAATAAAATCTAGTTAATAGATAAATAGATATAGGTTTATTAATGTCAGTATAAATAAATACTATAGTAACATTATATTATATTAAAATCTATCTTAAATAAATAGAAAGAATTATTCTATATTTCTAACTTTCAGGCTTATTAGTAGTACTAAAAACTTCTAAATAATTAATACTTAAATATTAATTATAGTTTTAAGCTATCAATTTAATCTTATATATAGTTTCTTTAGTTATATTATTCAGTTTTAATTTATAAACCTATTTACTATTCAGAATATTAATATTCTTAATATTAATAGTAGATAGAAGTATTATTTTCCAACTATTTATAGAATTTATTTATTCTATTTCTTTGATTATAATTAGAATCTAGTTTCTATATTTAGAAGATTTAAATACTTGAATAAAAGAAGTACGTTTTTCTATGTTATTTACTAATAAAATATAAGAAGTTTAATTATCTTTATTAGTATTTTTATATAATTTTATATGACCATTTAAATTAGGATAGTTTAAAATAGTAAAAAGAGCGTTCTCTTTATAGCTTTTATAGTCCTTATTAGCTTCTTTTAATATAATAGGTAAATTAATATATAGATTAGATTTTCTCTAAATATTATTATTTTCTATATTTAATTCTAATATTTTATTATTTTCAGTTATTTTAATATTTGAATTTTCTTCTGGAATTATTCTAGTTATTACTTGAACTTTGGTAGTTAGATTTATCAAAGAGTTATTATTATGATTATTATTATTTTCATCTATACTAGAAATAGAATTATCTAGATTTGAAATAAGATTAGTATTAAGCTAATTAAGCTTATAATTATTAGAATTCTTTATTAAATTAATAGATAAAGGTAACTTTTTTCTTAAAATATAAAAAATACTTTCTAGGATTTTTATATCTCTAGATTATATAGCTTTCTTTTTATTAAAATCCCAAATTCTATAGGTATTATTTCTATAAGCTATAATAGCTCTTTTATAAGCTCTTATATCTAATTTCTTAATATTAAAATCTTTATTCTTATAATAATAAAGGTTACCCTATATCTTAATATTATTAATATTAGGTTTTATTTTATTTTTCAATTTATAGAGAGTTTCGAAATTTATAGAATTATGAGAAGTTCTATTATATATATACATAGAAGCTATTAAAGCATCCCTCTATAAATGATAAGGTAAATTTAAGTAATAAATTAAAATTCTAATTTTATTAACTAGAGTTCTAATTACTCTTTCTATTAAACTATTAGATTTATAAATATAGAGAGGTTTAATATTATAAATAATATTAGAATAAGAATAAATATCTTTTATTCTTTTATTCGTAAATTTATTACCTCTATTAGTATTAAATTCTTTTATCTTTCTTTTATTATTATTATTATTTACTAACTCTTTAAATTTAAGAAGGATTTTAGAGACTCCTTAAGCTAACTTAGTTTTTAATAAAAATCCCTAAGTAAATCTAGTTGATTTATTAATAAATAGAATAAATCTATGAAATCTATTATATATTATAAGAATTATAAATCTATATAAATCTAAACTAATATAATCTAAATACTAAAGATTTTATTTCTGTTTTCATCATTTTTATTAATATTATTAGTAAAGCTTCTATT
>AMCV02000014.1:39772-56763 GCA_000350065.2 Colletotrichum orbiculare MAFF 240422
CTTCTTGCTGTAGGGGTGGAGGTTTGATGAGGGTACTAGGGGTCTAGTTTAAGTATATAAGGGGCACTAGAGGGCTAGTAGGAGGGCTAGGATATATGCTATAGAGATGAGGGGTTTTGAGATCTGGGAATAGCTTTATTCGAGTTATGAGACCATGAGGGCATGGTTTATAAGGGGGGGGGAATATGTTAGGGCGTACTAGTAGCCCCTAGCTGGGCTACTGCTTAGTTATCTGTAAGAGGGGTATTTAGGCCATGATGGCTGGGATCCTAGTTAGAGGAGTCAGATTCGAATGTATTAATAACCCCATACTTATGTTAAGGCCCCCCGTATAGATCCATCACTTGGTTACCGAATCCATCCCTGACATCAAGGAAATAGAAACTCGATGCACTGCTGCCGCTTAGCTGATAATAACTGACAACGTATCAGATTCTGCAGGAGTAGCGACTCAGTGGCGTATGGTATGGATAAAATCGAGCCATTTCTGAGGATAGGATGGCGTCAAGTTCGTCCTGAAGGGGAGAGTCATGGTGGTGGAACAATCTTGGCATATCCATACAATGACCCCCACGACGTCGATGCAATCTATCCTTTGGGGACACGGGACTGGGCTCGGTCTCAAGCCATCATCCGCGAACACAGAGAGGAAACGATATGGGTTACTTTTGACTTACTATCTCTCACCATATGGGCTCAAGTGCACCCATGCATGAGGATATTGCGAGGTCTGTCGCGATACTGCAAAGACGGAGAAGATGAGATGACGAGACTTTTCAGGCCTCCCGAGGAAGAGGACAAAGCCATATTGGTTCCGCCTTGCCCAGTAGACCTGGTCGAAACCTTCCATCTGGATGGCCAAGTGAGGTCTATCAAGATCGTGTAGACCCTGGGCAGGCTTATCGTACATGTGGCTGAATAGCAGCTTGTCGTTTTATTCTGAATGATGCTCACACTTTACAAAGCTCACTCATTGCCTATTTAACTGTCTAATATCTTGTTTCATCGAGGCTTTCACATCCGTCGTGCTTTGCTATTTGCTGTCCCAACTGGGATCTGATTTACCACCTTTGCATCTGCAAGCACGATATGCTACGACTATCACGTTGCTTCTCTTTCAGTGCGATAGTCCTTCGCGTCAGTATTTGTGACTTTCGTTGCACGCATTTTCTTACTGTCCGGTTGTCGAGGGTACATAATTTGAACTATGGGAGAAAGAATGCGCGTGTCTGGCGGCCGCAAAGGCTGGTACAATGAAATGTTTTGATTTGTTTCATCATTCTTCCTTGGCAATACCTGACAGCTTGTAGAAGCCCCGACAGCCCCCACAGAAGGTGTGGAGTCAACGACAAGCCGCGACCTTGCCCAGTCAAATCCACTCGGGCGTGCTACTCAGTTGCGATAGGAACAGTTGGGCCCGGGACCGGGACAGGTTCAATAACGGGACCAATGGTGTAAATCTTGTCCTTCTCCGCAACGTCGACCTGAGGGAACTTGCGCAGGCTCGCCTCGTTGTAGAAGACGGTGCCGATGAGACCGCCATTCAGGAAGGGGAAGTAGTCGTATCGGCGGAGGATTTGAGCATCGCCTCCCTGCTGGAGCTCAGCGACGAAGCTGTCAAAGTCGGCATCCTGTATTTTGGTGAATATTGTCAGATTTATGTGCAAGGGGAGATGTGAATATCAAAGACTCGTGTCGGCGAGGCTTACGGGCTTCAGAAGGACGATGTATCGACCGGCGAGGACGCTGCTCGCAAGAGAGGATACGGCGAAGAAAGTGGTGAACCGCATGTTGGGAAAATATGTTGAAGAGTTTACAAGAGCTGATAATTCGTGGGACTGATGGAGACTGAGAGAGACATGACAGACGTTGGATGGAGAGTCTTATATAGGCTATCGTTTACTACGAGGCTTGATGTCAGATGATCACATCCTCCTTGGACCTACCTCATACTTCCACCTCTCTTGAAGCCCTCCATGTGTCTTGAATGCTCACTTGGCTTGTAGATGTGGACAAAAGTCAACAAACGCCATCATCGTATGCCAAGCGCATTTGTAAGACAACCGGATGGAGTCTCAACCTACAAGCTCCCAACTTGGAATACAAAAGGGTAATTCCCGCGATGTAGTATCCTGTTATGGAATGAGACTTTGCCGGTACGACAGATTGTAAATCATTCGAGACCTTCCAGCCCTCGTACGGACGGGAGATCTGCAACGATGCCTCGTTGCGGCCACCCAAGACTCTGCGATGCGGAGTCCAAATCTACAAACGGCTGACTGGCCAACCGAAACGGACAGACGTGCCAAAGGCTTTCAATGCATTCCAGACGCAAGCGTCCTTCTATCATGTAGTCTATCCATAACACCATGGCAACATAGATATGTGTCGTGATCGCGTCAACGGGCTCTAAAGTTGCCCCATCGGCTCGGCACGTCACGCCACACCGGCCGGGCGCTACCCTCGCGTTCCCGACTCATCGTGACCTAGGTAGATAGGAAGCCTTGCTAGCTTCGGGCCAGCGCCTCTCGGCCGAACGCAGCGTCCCGTCTCATACAACACCACCGGGCAAGGTCTCTCAAGACAACCGAATCTCGCTGCCCGTCTTGGCGCTCTCCCTGACGGCATCGATGATGCGCAGGACATCGCGCGCCTCGCTCGCGGGCACGGGGACGTCCTCGTCCCTGCCCGTCTCGACCGCCCTCGCAAAGGCCTCGAACAGCTTCAGGTACGTCTTGGGCTCGACCGTCAGCTTCGTGCGCTCCTCGACGCGGCCGCCGTCCCTGACGAGCAGCAGGCGGCCGCCGTTGATGGGGTCCTCGACGCCGAACCCGGGCTCGTCGGGTTTCCTGCCCGCCTTGAGCTGGTCCTCCTGCGGGTCGAGCGCCGTCTTGTGGAACGAGGCCCTGGTCCCGCGGATCCAGAAGCGGGGCTGTATCGTCTCGACGCTCATGACGCCGATGCGCACGCTGACGATGAGGCCGTCCGGGTACGTCAGCTGCGCGTGGACGCTGTCCGGGTCCTGCGCGTCGAAGCGGCCGTCGCGCTGGCTGACGAGTTTGCCGTAGACGCCCTGGGGCATGCCGAAGAGGTGGTAGACCTGGTCGATGAGGTGCGATCCGAGGTCGTAGAGGGCGCCGCCGCCCTCGTCCATGCCGAGTTCGCCCTTCCAGGACGAGGGGCGGTCCGGGCGGTAGCGGTCAAAGTGGGTGTCGAACTCGTAGACGCGGCCGAGGATGCCGTCGTTGATCATCTTCTTGACGGTGAGGAAGTCGCTGTCCCACCGGCGGTTCTGGTAGACGCAGATGAGGCGGTTGTTGGTCTTTGCGATCTGGATGAGTTCCTCGGCCTCGGCGACGGTGGGCACGAAGGGCTTCTCGACGAGCACGTGCTTTCCGGCCTGCAGGGCCTGTTTGGCGAAGGAGAAGTGGGTGTTGGGGGGAGTGAGGATGTTGACGATGTCGACCTCGGGGTCCTGGAGCATGGGCTCCAGCGAGGTGTGGTGCTTCAGCGTGGGGTAGTCATTAGGGGCTGACGACGAGGCCGTGGGCTTGCGCTGCACGATGGAGTGCAGGTTGAACTGCGGGGTGAGGTTGATGAAGGGAATGTGGAAGACCTTGGCGGAGAGGCTGCGAGGGGTCGTCAGCACGTGGTCCTCTTTCGGTGAGGGTGCCTATGGGCTGAGGCTATTCCGAAAGCATGCCAGGGGTTCGCAGCCAGGATGTGTGGCCTTCGGAATTGCTTCTTCTGCGTCACTTACCCATAGCCGATGATTCCAACGTTGAACTTCTTGTCTGAGGCGGCCATGTTGCGTGTCTCTCTACCGAGTTTCAACGGAAAGAATCTGGAACCGGTAAAGTGAAACTGAGTGAGCTGACCAGCTTTATAGGTATCGTCAACTCGTCAGTTCAGCAAGGACAACTGGCTGAGGGGCAGCCTCGACGAGCTGGTGGAGTGACGGGTCTTTTTTACCCCATTGCGTCACGAGGGAATAACTCGGCGCTTTTCTCAATGGACGACGGAGAAAATTGCCCCATTTTCTCGGCCCTCGTCCTGTTGCGGACCCGGACGCTAACACCGATCTGGCTCACCGTGCATGTCGCAGGTGAAGGACTGTTGGAGTTGCCCAAATAGGTCACCTTGAGTGGCTCGGTGTGCCAAAGTAGCTTCACCGAGGCCCGTCGGCTTGACTAGAGATGGCCGAGGCCTGAAGCGATCGTTGGCGAGGTAGGATGAAGCAGATCATGGCTTCTAATGGAGAAATCAAAATTGTATTTAGTTGTTTCAAAGCTATTTGGCTGCATGACTTGTCGCTTGACAGCCTCTCCTCTCGTTCTCCCTTTGGCTTACAACAGGCATTCAGCGGTATCCCCCCATCATCGCGTTACCAATTCTCACCCACAAAAGGCAAAAACTTGTTTCCTGTGAGGTAAATACCCTTAGGCTGCTCCCGTAGTGAGACGAAATCTTCCACATAAAAATAAACTCGGCACGAGGCGTACAGTGCCGAAATCAGAATGTTGGGGACGATGACCAACAGCGGAACAGCCATCGTGGGGTCACGGCCCACAGAGTTGTTCACCTTTGAGTGTATCATGGCCCGCAGTCGGTCCACAACCGTCTTCCGACGACGGGCAGTCTTTGGTTCCTCGCTGTTCAGTGGCTGTGACTCCAGCTGGGCGTCGGTAGGCAACGGTCCGACTACGCCGCCAGAGCGCATTCTCTCTTGATCCCGGTGCCACTTCTGGTCTTCGTACAGCCAGTGAAAGGCTCCGTAGAGCGAGAAGAACATGTGGTATGAAGCAGCGATCCTCCAGACCAGCTGCTCGGCGGGCGTCGGGAAGTGGAAGTTCCATCCGATCATGAAGGAAGCGCTGAAGCCGACGATGAAGACGCCGCCGAGAGGGTAGTACGGCAGCTCCATGGGCCGCCAAAGATCGGAAGGGAACCGGTCCCAGAGCTCGCTCTTGACGGGCCGTCCATACGGGTGCAGGTGCATCCAGTCGCCGAGTCGCTTGTAGAAGCACCAGTAGGCGTCGATCCTGAAGATGCGTGGCGTGATGTCGTCCATGGGGGTTCGATGCCAGACATCTGGGAGGTGGGGATGGGTCTGCGAGTTTGTAAGTCTATGGCTGCATGCTGAGCTGGGAGCCGGATGTGCTAACGTTGGATCTAGCCCAGTTGCGAATGTCGCTCATGGTGACTTGCTGCCCGTCTCGATGTTTGCTTTCAATGTAGCGGGGATACGATATGGCCGGCTTGGGATACCAACAGACGAAAGTGGCCACCATGGCGAATGTGAAAGACAGGGCTGTCAGCTCCAAGGGAGTCACCGGCAGGCCGTTCCTCACGCGGTCCATTTCGGTGATGAAGAACCACAATGCCTGCCACAGAGTGATGAGTCTGGAAACATGCGTCAGCAAGCTGCTCCGGATCCTCTTGTTGCCGCAGCAGCAGCCTCACCTGGAAAGCGTGTCCACTGTGTTGCGCTCTGATATGTCCATGGATTCCATGTCGGGGAAGTCGACGAAGCCATGTTTGACGAGGTAGTGCAGTTGCTCGGCATCGATCGGAAAGCCCTCGGCAAAGTCGGGTGTCTTGAGGAAGACTCCGCCCATGTCGAGGAAGAAGGCCTCAGTATAAGTCCATTCATGACCGCCACAGAGATGCCGGTCCTTGCGGAATTGCTAACTTGGGCGTCAGAAAGGGTTTTCAACGACCCCCATGGCCCATGTCTTCGTTTGCCGACTCACTTTGACACTTCGACGGGCGCTCGATAGCTGCCCGACGGCCAATCCAAACAGAAAATCGGGACCCAAAAGACCTATCACGGCAAGATTGACCTTGTCGAAGACGCCATGGTACCATTTGTCTTTTGGGGAGAGCGCATTCGGATGTGTCGATACCCAGACGCAGAGTATGATGGTCAGCAGGCTCGACCAGAGAATGTCGATGCTGCCTCTGTCTCTACCCGCATCGACCCAGCCGTGGACAGGTGCGTGGATGTCGCTCTTATTGATGTCGTCGCGCAGTTGGAGCGTGAGAAGTAGAGTCTCGTTCAGGGCATCCATGAGCAGGCCACCCTGTTTTGCTCTCAGACTGGGGTGAGTGGGGTGGACTCTTGTTATGCAGTACTTGCCAACCCGCTCAAGATGGTCTGCAGTGATGGACACGAAGTTTTGCGTGGTGAGACGGCAAGGCAGTATAACACAGTTGGTCGTTATTAGAGAGATCACGGTGGACTGTGGAAGCAAAGATGGTCAAACCTGGAGTTCATAGGCAGCACCCTTCGTTTAAATGAGGCCTCGGGAATCAGCCTGCCGTGGCATATGGGGGCCAAAGGCTCATCAAGACGCAGGCATCTCATGTAGGGGCATGCCCACGTTTCGCAAACCGCTTCCCGTGGTCAGAGTGGAGAGTAGGCCGCGCATCGTGTGGTGTCATGCGACGAAGTCCCTGTACAAGATGACATGCGTTATACTGCGCAGCTAACAGGTGGCTTCTGGTACTGATACGAACAATGCCATTATCTGGTGCGTTTGACGACATTTGCAGGGTTCGTCGAGCCAATGGGGCGTCGTCCCTGAAGTCGGTGGTTGACTGCATATTTGGCGAGAATAAGAACCAACAAATAGCCGCCGACTTGCCTTTCTGGACGCAACTTGTCTCGGGGATGCATGAATTGTGGTCCTCGGAAACAGTTCTAAATTTGGACATTTGGCAGGGTATTTTTGCGAGTCTTTTCTTTAATGTCATGACCAGAATCCCATTCCAAGTTCGATCGGCACTCGAGAGAAATGACAGAAGGTTGACTGAAGATATTCCCCAAACCCTCACCGGGAATTATTTTTCTCGCAACTGTGCATCATTACGGGGGCGCCTATTGCACTTCGAGTTGATGTACCGACGCTGCCATGATAAGCACCTGTCCCCTGGAGATTATGAAAGATGGCTCTAGTGTGGTCCGATGAGACTTGAGCCACGGATCCGCTCAAATGGGTTTATGTTGAATTAAAACTATGACTAGGTATCGGTGCCGGAAGCAAGGGGACAAGAGATTGGTGCAAGAGTTGATACAAGTCACCAGACCATGTTCATGTTGACTTGCTGAGCAAGCCATTTCATGGAAACGCGACACATTTCAATAACTGATCATACAGTACTGGAGAAGAACACCATCAGATACTGCTTTAAACGGTGAACGGGAAGGGACCGGTTGTTTCGGTCGTCTGTCATTGGCATTTTGAAGGTCCCAGACCAGAGGAATTCCGGCTGCACTCCGGACCGGAGCCGGAGACTTCGGGACTGACTCGGGAGTGGGCCCGGTGGCTTTGCGCACGGATGATGCACTAGAAGCATCGTCGAGTTGCAGACAGATTTGGTGACAATTTCCACAGCTGTCCTCACCCATCACTTGCTCTACGATCCGTGTGCCAAGGTCAACGTGTGACGAGATGCCTCCTCGCAAGACAGCAGCGGAGGGAGACAAAGACAGCTCGTCGATGAGCGAACAGGAACGAAAGTAGGCGGATACTGGCGTCAAGGATGCTAAAGAAGACGGCATACTGACGTAATGCTCCAGACGACTGCGCAACCGTCTGTCCCAACAGGCCTTTCGCCGCAGACAGGCGGAGCGCATCAGGGAACTGAGCAGTCGAGTCAATGTGGATGAGAGGAGCGACGACGAGCGTATGGAGGCGCTGCAGCGGGAGAACCGGCAACTCCGGACGCAGCTGGTCGAGGTGCAGACCAAGCTGTCTCGCTTGCTGGCCAGCTTGCAAGGGATAAGCGACTCGGTATCGAAGACGCTCGACGAGACGACGGACAATGGAGTTCAGACTGCCGGCGACGCAGTGGCATCTGAGAATTGTTCCGCCAAGACGTCCAGGGATGAGGAGCAGAACATCCAAGCCGCGACTCTCCCAGTGCCTCCCATGGACTTGGGGCCCTTCAACGGCTCGCTTCCGGACTTTGACGCGCAACTTGAAGACGCGACGTGTGGGCATTAGAGTGATTCATCGTTGCAAGACTGCGAAGCTGACAGTCTGTAGGCGACTTTGACGACGAACTAACGTCGCCTGAGCTCATCAACGTGGCCGGCACGAATCCCTTCTACGCCCAGATCCCCAACATCTGGAGCTTCGAGTACCAAACGGGCGTGGAACCGTACGTGACCGCCATGGAAGCGAGGCAAGAGTCCAGCATGATCCTCAGGAAAGACTGGGCGCCGTCCAACTCGCCCTTTTCGGACCACATCCAGCTCCTTCAAAGTCTGTTGAAGAGCAAGCTCGCAGCCTCTGGGTTCACGCCTGGCAGGCAAGCCTCGATGAAGGGGTGAGAAGTCCTGGATAACAAAGACGGTTGATATGCTAACCCGCTTGTAGAATCTATCAACCGGTCCTCATGGTTCTGTCCATGTTCAACAGCATGACGCGGCCCGATGTCATGGCGTGGTACGCCAAAACACGCTTCTTCCACATCATCGAGCTCACGGCATGGCAACTCTACCCGTCCGACGCAACGTTTGAGAAGCTTCACGAACGGTACCGGCCAACGGAGATCCAGACCAAGCATCCGCACCCGCGCGTCATCGACTGGATCCCGTTCCCCTCCATCCGCGACCGCCTCATCCAGCTGCACGCGGCCAACCCCCGCATCGACGAGATCTTCTGCGAGGCCGTCACGGGCTACGTCGTCGAGTCCAACATGTCCGAGCTCGTCCTCGGCGCTCCCCCGATCACGGTTCACATCCGCGTCACCGATCTCATCACGGCCATGTCCTCGGCCTCGGGCGACGAGTCGGAAGCGGCCGTGACGCTGCCCGCGCCAGACATCACGACGCTGTTCTCGTCGCCTAGGTATGCCCGGGCAGCGTTCAGGCACCTGAACATGGACAAGGGCGCGTCGTACTACAAGATTGACCCGGCGTTCTACGCCAAGTACCCGGAGCTGTTTGACCAGTCGAACGACCTCACCGCCAGGGGGATCCCGCTGAGGCCAAAGTCGCAAAAGGTGCTGACGTATCCCAGGCCGCTTGATCCCTCGACGGTTGAGACGTATCGCAGCTTCATCGACTTTTCGATGGACGCTACCAATACCATTTCTGATGCGCCGACAGGCACGTGAGTGGGATGGCTGCCAAGGGAGTCTTTTTCAAGGTTGAATCCAGCCATCGACTTGTGGTTGCTGATAGCAAGCAGCGACGTGTAGAATCTTGACCGGAGGATCATTTCAAGAGACCATGTATAGCAAGCATCCAGTTGAAAATCAGTAACGCGTGACGGTAGAGTTTTGCTGTCGTCGGGATGAGCGATGATGGTAATCTCAGGGACCAATTTAGCCTGACAGCCATTGGCATGATGGTGTGCAGCATGGATGAGCCATGGAAGTTTGACAGCAGCTCTCTATGGGTAATTGTGAGATGGGGATGTAGAAGTGTCCATGTGACAATGACTCGAGACTACGGTGCTTCTCTGCTTGAAGAGAGCCATGCTCTACGCCAGGAGTACGGACCATGAGACACAGCTTGATATCTGGCAAGCTGTACGGATACAAGCAATCTAGACCCAGTCCTGATAAGTAACCCGACCAGGAGAGAGATCGTGATGTGCAGGTCATCTCCGCTCCTCACGATAGGTCACAGAACACACGGCCAGCCAACCGCTCCCGTCGTCTACCGCAAGTAAGCGCTCGTCTCGTCTGGCACATCAGAGTTTCAAGACACTCGGGGCCTCGGAGACGGCCAAGATTGGACGTTTACGATGAAATGAAATAGCTTTTGTTGAGCACCGACAAGGACATGGCCATGACCCACCGCATCACCGCACTGACTAACGTTCCACTTAGTAACGCTCAGATTCTGTCATCGTCGGTGGGCGTGGTCCTGGGATACTGGGCATTCTATATAGCATTCCCAGAAAGACGGCCATCATGTAGAGTCCCATCTTTCCATCTGCTCTCGTTATCCCCGTTGCCATCATCCATCCCCTCGCAAAATGCCCGCCCAGTTCCCCGACGTCCCGGCGACGCCTCGCTACAGATTCGTCGACGACTACAGCGAAGGCGCCCACCCGGCCGTGCTCAAGGCCCTCATGGCGAGCAACTCGACGCAGGAGACGGGCTACGGCGGCGACGCGTACTGCGAGCTCGCGCGGCAGCACATCAGGCGGCACCTCGGGCGCGACGACGTGGGCGTCTTCTTCGTGCCGAGCGGCACCTCGGCCAACGCAATCTCCATCGCCGCGTGCCTGCGCCCGCACGAGGCCGTCATCGCCGCGAGCTCCGGGCACATTGTCACGCGCGAGACGGGCGCCGTCGAGGCCAGCGGCCACAAGATCATCAACGTGGCGCCGCTCGACGGCAAGCTCACGCCGCAGTCGATCCAGCGCGCCGTCGACGACAACTGGCACTTCCCGCACATGGCGAAGCCGCGCCTCGTCTACGTGTCGGACGCGACGGAAATCGGCACCGTCTACACGCGCGCCGAGCTCGCCGCCGTCAAGCGCGCGTGCGAGCGCAACGGGCTGATCCTCTTCCTCGACGGCGCGCGCATAGGCACCGCGCTGGCGTCGCGGGCCAACGACATGACGCTGCGCGACGTGCTCGAGCTGACGGACGTCTTCTGGATCGGCGGGACAAAGAACGGCGCGCTGCTGGGCGAGGCCGTCGTCGTCAAGGACGCGCGGCTGGCGGCCGAGTTCGACTTCTACGTCAAGCAGCACGGCTCGCTGCTGGCCAAGGGCCGCATCATGGGCGCGCAGTTTGCGGAGCTCTTCAGGGACGACCTGTACTTTGAGCTCGCGGCCAAGGCGAACCTGCGCGCCGGGGCGCTGTCGAGCGGCATCGCGACGGCGGGGTTCTCCGTGTACGCGGCGACGGAGACGAACCAGGTGTTTGCGGTGCTGCCGCTGGGCCTGATCGAGGTGCTCCAGGAGTTTTTCGTCTTTTATGTGTGGGAGAAGCGAGGCGACGAGGCCGTCGTGAGGCTGTTGACGACGTGGGCGACGGAGGAGGCCGAGGTGAATAAATTTGTGGACTTGGTGCAGGCCTGGGCGAAGTGAGACGAACTTATAGAATAATGATAGAATGAAGTTAATGATGGTATCAAGAAGATGTGTTCGATGGTGACTGAACATGTAACACTCATCAGCCGGGGCCATTGACGAGTGATGAGTCTACAGTGACTGGAAGAATAATCTATATAAAACTTGGTATTAATTGACCATGTAAATAGCGTATTATGATTGATTTCGAGGTTGCTATATGTGGTAGTTTATTTGTTGAATCAAGTGAGTTTTAACAGACACATCTCAATATCAGTGACTGAGTATGACCATGAAATGAAGTAACCAGAGTGAGAACAACAACCCTTTGATGTGACGATTTCTCATCAGACCTCGTCCATGTCCAAGAGGGACCGAGGGGAAATGAAAACAAAGCGTATAGCTTGTGATTTGGGTGTGATTTGAGTGAACAAAATGAGATCATCTCCAGTGTCTCCATCACGCCACCTCTCGCAGAGAAACCAAGCGACATTCATGACACGAAGCAACCACATATCTCTTCCAAACGCCATATCCCAAGCCAGCCACAATCATCAAAATATTATAGACATTATAAGCATACACATCAGATCGTAATCGGCCCGTCTCCAACGTCAAATCGGCGCAGGCCTTACCCTCGCCAGCTCCGTCGGCACGCTCGAGTGCCTCACGTCCGCATCCCCGTTCCACCCCCGAAACATGGGATGCGACAGCAAAGGCGGCGTCTTCATGCGGATCGTCGGCGGCCTCATCGGACCGCCCGCCTCCTCGACGGGCAGCGTGACCCTCCGCGTCGGGTACTTCCTGTGCAGGATCTGCCACGTCCGCTCCACGCGCGCCTCGTGCTCCGTCCAGGTCCCGCGCAGCGACGTCAACAAGCCCTCGCTCTCCTCTTCTGTGTCCGCCTCACCCGACGCCGGTCTGCTCCGCGCGTGCCACGTTTTCGAGCGCGTGCGCGCGGGCGGCGACACGGGGGTGGTTGTCACGTCGACCCGCGTCTGCAGCGACTTGCGGATCATGACGCTGCGCTGCCGCTCCTCCGCCTCCTCCTTCAGCACGAGGCGCGAGCGGCTGGGCTTCGTGCCGCGGGCGGGCTTTTTCCACGGGAGGTTCGGGTTGCGCAGGCGGGCTGACTTGTACTCGTCCGCGAGGAGCTGGCGTTTGCGGCGCGTGGTGACGAGGTAGATTGTGACGAGGATACAGAGCAGCACGAGGGCACCGGAGATGATGAGGACGACGATGAGAGACTGTCTATTCGGGGATGGGCCGGATGAGGTATTGGCCACGGGATCGGTGCTGATGTTTGCGTCGGCTCGGGGGTGGAAGAAGGGTGGGATGATCATCGTTTGGGGTAGTCCCAGTCGCGGATGGGGGCCGGGGTGTTGGATGGTAGCGAGTGACGAGTCAAAGACAGTTTGTGAGATAGTAACGAGCGTGGTGTAGCCATGGACAGGCGAGAGCAACGGCCTGGCTGGACGCGAGCGAGTGGTGGTGACGATTCTTGACCATACGAGAGAGAGAGTCGGTGACGCGGTGAGGGGACTCGATGGGTTTTGTACGAGAATACTCGGTACAGAGAAAAAGGCGGTGTTCTATTTAAAAACTCCCATGCCAAACACTTATACGGTCAAGTCTCCGGGCTGCGCCGCAGGAACACGGCACTCACCGTATTATCCCACGGCATGCATGCGAGTCTTGCTGCACGCCATTCTGTGCTGCCACCCTTGGCGAGAGAGAGAAGGAACCCTCGAGAGGCTCGGATCGGATCTGACTGGTGGGAGATGGGCAGGAAGCGAAACTTGGGCGGGCAAACAAGAGCAAACACGCCCGTTGGGAGTGAGATGTGAGGCTGTCTGGGGTCAGAGGAAGAAGAATGGCCAACTGCTTCTCTGATGACCCGACCATCCCCAGCGTACAACGTGATCGTCAATGGCTCCAGAGTGTCAATACCTCCATCACAGAAAAAAACGAATGTGGCATCACTCACAGAGGCAAAGGCAAAAGAACAAAGGAAAAACACGGTCTTGGAAAGTCGTGACTTGGGCTATAATTGGCCTCGGGGCTGGCCTCTTCGGGTCTCCAACACGAGGTCGGCCACAGTAGCGCCGCATTGGCGGGACGGGGACCTGAACAGCAAATCCCGGACGACGCTGCCGGGGTGGACCAGGGGAACTGGCGAGTGAGAGGATGGGCTCACGATCCGCGGCCTATCACGGGCTCTCTCACGGTCCAGTGGCTGGTCCGGACGTCGAGCCGTGCGAGACAAGGATCGGGTCGTTTGCGCGGCCTCATTGGTGGTGATGTGTCTGGGAAACTTCTGCGTTGGCCTGCTGGGAGTCTGAGTCTAATGAGCAAGGATGGCCGTGATCATGGGTCCTTGGGCTTCCATGAGTCCGAGTCTGGGGTTGGGTCGAGTCTGAGTTGTCACCTGGGGTTTACCAATCGTCAACTCTCTATCTATTCCGCATACCTCGACCAGCTAGTAAGGGACGATACTCTCTCGGTGTCTACTTGTAGATGCTACGTGAAGAAGTCTTGTACGATGAAGACGTTGCCTCCGGCAGTACCTCAGGTATCATGCTCAATACTATCACAACACCATCGTCAACTAAAGGAGCAAAAGGAGAGAGTTGGCTAGAGCATGTGATGTGTAGAGCAAGGATGTCTTGACGTGATAATCTCCCAATGTCTCGCATTAGAACTGCCGCCCGACGATAACTTTCTTCTCCCACGCTTCCTTTTGACCATGATCGAGCTCACCGCTTTCGTCTCGAACGAGTTCGCGCAAGCCAGGGCAAACACGGCCCAACCCTGACTTGGAGTTGCTTCTCGTGCGACGTCATGTTGCAGATTGACAAACCCCGGTTTCAAGGAACAAGGCAGACTCACTCGTCTTGTGCTCCCACCCGCTCCTCGACCTCCACGTCCTCATCGTCGGCAGCCACAGCGCTTCATTCGTCGCCGTCATCGTCACCCAGCTCAAAGTCCAGCACCACGACCCTTCTGTGCTTCTCCTCGGTTCGTGTATAAACCGAAACCATGGGCTTTCGTCCCGACACGAACGCTTCCAGCTGCGGCTCCCCAGAGAACCCTTGACCCTGCCACAACTGGCCGTACTCCAGCTCCCCATCATCGTCCTTCTGAGGCAACTCGGCTCCCACGAGGGTGAGTGTATCGTCTCTGTTCCCCGGCAGCGCAAAAACCACCGTCCTCCGTCCCGGCAGCGCGATCACGTCTCCCCTGGCACCCGTCCGCGTCGGCTTCGCCCCAGGCAGCGCGTGTCTGCTCCATCGCCCCGTCGGGCTGCGGTGGTAGTGCATCCAGACCTCGTTCTCCCTGTTCAAGACGTGGAACCCGCCCGAGTCGTCCGCCGCCTGCGCCTCCTGGTTCAGGATCCCGCTGTCCTGCGGAATGGCAAAGACGACCAGGCCCTCGGCCTCGGGGAACACCGTCTCGCCCAGCTCCAGGTTGGCCAGGCGCTCGCCCCCGGAGTTGGCAAACGTCTTGCCCAGGTCGTCACTGAACACGTAGAACAGGTCCGAGTTGTTCTCCGGGCCGTTGGGCCCGGCCTGCACCGTGTGTAGCCGCGCCTCGGGGTCGTCGACGCCCTCGTACCATACGAACCCGCGGTACGTGCCGGACACGTGCAGCCGGCCGTCGGAGTAGGAGATGCCGTTGATGTAGGGGTTGTTCTTGACGCCGGTGAGGAACTGGCCGATGTAGGCGTACGTGTGGGTTGTGCTCGAGTACCGGAAGAGGTGGTCGGATCCTGCGCCGGCTCTGAGGCTGGTCAGCGGCGCTCGCGAAGACTGCAGTCTCGAGCGTCCCAACTCACATTCCGATGCGGTAGCTCAGCAAGAGGTCGTCGTCGACGCGGACGAACCGGGGGTATGTCGTTTCCAAGAATATCTTCTCGATCGCGAGCTGCCCGGTGCGCGTGTAGCCCGGCAGCTGGTTGTGAGTCGGGCTGAACAGCGACGGCTCCCACTTGTGGGCTTCCGGCTTCGAGGCAACGCCCGGTATCGACATGCGGAAGTGCAGTCTGTCCTCGAAAAGAGTTAATAGTGTCCGCGGGGTGTCTGCAGAGCAACTCACGGGTCACAGTGGTGGTCAAAGGCGACGTGGATGGTGCCATCGCCGGCTGCCACGCCCATCGAGATGGTGTTGTGGCCGTCGTCCGCCGTCTGCTCGTAGTCCTCAAACGTCAACGTCTCCCAGGCGCCGAGAGAAGTCTCGACTGGCCGTCGCGCGAGACTGACGAGGAGAACGCCGCTCGACTCATCCTTGTGGCTGTAGAAACAGGTGTACTGCCACCCGTTAAAGGTCGTCAAGGCATCTTGCTGGAACGAGTTGGCGTTGATTCTGTGCTCTCGTCGAGCGTCGAGCGCCAGCTCCGATGTAGAGATGAGTCTCACAGACGAAGTCATGTTTCAGTTGAAGCCCTATCCAACAGTCTACGTCTGTTATGTAGATTCAACTATGGCACGGAGTGCTCCCCGCGCGATTCTCACGAACCCCCGCCATCGTCTTCACACCGGTGACGTATGGAATGCCTCACCTCGAGCTCGGGGAAGATGGAGCCGAACCGCTGCCCACGGATGGACCATCGCGCGACGATTCTCCCGACACGCCGACAGCGCCGCCATGGCCGACGGTTCCTCCGAGCCCCCGACACCCACGCGACGCCCCGGCCGTTCTGACGACGCCCGACACCACTTAACAAGGTTGGGCGTTGCGCAGTAGTGTTGGTGAAGCCGTTGACGGTCCACTGCTACGGTCGAGGCCGTCGGAAACCATGCCATCCCATACCCCCCCCCCGCAGATTATCTCCAGTTCCCCGCGTTTGCCAGCATGTGCGTCTCGCTTTCTGCCAATGGTGAAGCCTGGATGAGTTCTCCAGATGGGTCTCTACCGAGAAAACAAGACTCTTTGAAGGCAGAGAAGCCGTTCGGACGGTAGAGATGGGCAGGTGTAACGTCAATGGCAGTTGGATATAAACAGGACGACACGTCCATGATTCTACATTACTACTTGACACATTCGCTCTGGGTCTTGGACACTTCAACTCCTGGCCTGTTCTCGCTCTGAGTCGCCAACATGACATGGTTGGTAAAGGACCTCAAGCACCACGCCGACGACCGTCAGGCCTTGGAGTCGACGACGCCAACCAACACCAAGACGGTGCCGTGGCTCAAGGACCCCGGCCTACGACCGCTCAACTTTGGCCTCTTCTTCCTCCTCTTTGGCGACGTCGCCCACGGCTTCGACGGATCTCTGATCAACAACCTGCAGCAAATCAACCAGTGGCAAAACGGTTCGTCTTCACCGCAACCGCAGCTCCCTCTCCTCGTCCTCCTCCTCTTCATCTAGACTGACAAACGAACAAAAACAGACTTCAACCACCCCCGCGACAGCCTCCTCGGCGCCCTCAGCGCGTCCTACTGGGTCGGCAACATCGTCGGCGTCCTCCTGATCCCCCTGGTCGCCGACCGCCTCGGCCGCCGCGTCGCCATCGCCACCGGCTGCGTCCTCTGCATCGGCGGCGCCGTCCTCTGCGCCGCCACCATGAGCAACGGCGCCTTCATCGCCGGCCGCATCCTCCTCGGCATGGGCGGCGTCATGTGCTCGTCCGTCTCGACCGTGCTCATGACGGAACTCGCGTACCCCGCCCACCGCGCCACGGCCACGGCCCTCAGCAGCACGACGTACTCGGTCGGTGCCATCCTGGCGGCCTGGGTGGCCTTTGGCAGCTTCCGCATCGACGACTCTTGGTGAGGCCCGTCTTCTTGCCCTGACTACGCGCGGCGATGGTCCCCTTGCGTGGAAGAAGAGGGTTTGTGCGGTTTTGCTGACGAGAGCGCAGGGCGTGGCGTACGCCGACCTTGATCCAGGCCATCCCGTCCGCCATGGTGCTGTTGGGTCTCTTTTTCCTACCAGAGTGAGTTTCCA
>AMCV02000014.1:56794-215272 GCA_000350065.2 Colletotrichum orbiculare MAFF 240422
CCCCAGGTTCACCTTGGAGCTTGACTCGCGCTGTGCTGACCGGGCGAATCAGATCGCCGAGGTGGTTGTGCAGCAAGGGCAGAGAGCAGACCGCGCTCGACATACTCACAAGGTACCACGGTGCGGGTGACGCCAACGATGCTGTCGTGCAGCACGAGTACAACGAGATCAAGGACACGATCGAGGCCGAGATGACGTCCAACAGGAACCCGTTCCACCTCAAGGCCCTCTTTGCGACCAGGGGTAACCGATGGCGCTCCTTCATCATCATCTGGTGCGGCATCGCCAAGCAGTGGAGCGGCAACGGTTTGGTGTCCTACTATCTCGGGTACGAGTTTACAACTCCCATGTTGAACTGATGACCTCGACATCTCGACGGTTCACAAAGTCATCTCGGCAACTAACACTCTCACTCCTCTTGCAGATCCATGCTCAAAGGCGCCGGCATCACCCGGCAGATCGAAACGACGCTCATCACGGCCACCTCGCAAATGTTCAGCTTCGCGTGCTCCTTCGCCTTCGCCTTCCTGCCCGCCCGCGTCGGCCGTCGGCCCCTGATGCTCGTCAGCATGGCCGGCATGTGGCTAGTCTTCGCCGTCATCACGGGCACCACCGGCGCCTACGTCGAGACGGGCAACCGCCACGCCAGCTACACGACCGTGGCCTTCATCTACCTGTACAGCGGCGTGCACAACCTCGGCTGGACGGGCGCCCAGATGCTCTACAGTGAGTTTACTTGCTTTGCCTATATATATATATGCCCAGGCCGGGATGACGCGGTTTCGTGACCCATGACGCGGGCACGTGGGGTGGTTCACTGACGTCTGCGACCCATCCAGTTGTCGAGATTCTCCCCTACCACATCCGCGCCAAGGGCATGGCCATGTTCAGCCTGGTTGCGGGTATCTGCGGGGCCTTCAACACATATGTCAACCCTGTAGGCATCGCCGCCATGTCGTGGAAGTTTTACTTCTTCTACGTCGGCTGGATCGTTGTGCAGTTTGTCATTGTTTACCTCTTCTTTCCCGAGGTTAGTGGCCCTGATAGGATGATCACAATGGACGAGGCTAACCGCAGGAACAGACGAAGGGACCGAGTCTGGAGCAAATCGCCCTGCTCTTCGACGGCAAGGATGCAAACGTCGGCAGGTTCAACGCGGTGGCGGACGAGATGCTTGATGAGAAGAGGGACGTCACGGTGGAAACCAGGGAGAATTAGAGGGCATTGGAAGTGTTCTAGAATCAGGAATAGTTTTAGAATCAGAAATGTTTCTGAAAGGGATCTTCAAGAGCAGGACTCGTTGGAAGCTGAGCTGCAAAAGCAGGGTTGAGCTCTCAGTTCATAGCCAAATGGTCGAGACTTGGCCACAAGCAAAAGATTCAAGGTCAGAGCCTGGTTGGCTCTCAGCACGTATCCTAGGATGCCATGGTTGCCGTGTTGGCCCACGTCAGCGTGCCCTGTTCCTGGCATCACCACACGCAGGCCAGCTTTGGATTCAAAACGGACGGCTGGCCACTACCTGCCAAGCCATATCAAGCACAACGAGACTCAGATTTGGGCTACCTCAGCGACTCAGAGTGCCCGAATTACCAAGAGACCGGGGACGTGATGCCAAGGTAGTCAACGGCCGCGTCTGTTCCGAGCGACGGGCGCTCGTGCAGCATCTAGGTCGGTTCTCGGCATCCTGTCGTCCGTTGAATTAGCCGCCAGCGGCCGCCCTCGCCGTGTCAAAAGGAGACGTTTCCTCCCTGTCCATGTCCACGAAGCCGCTTCTATCCCTGGCAGGTCGAGGGTAGTGTGGTCCATGTGTGGTCTTTACAAAAGGTGCCGAGTCAGTGCCATAAAGCTGTGTAGAGCGGGTAAATTTACTTGGTTCGTTCAACAACAGAAGTCCAGTGTAAAACATGCTTTCTGCCTGATGAACAGTTCAACAGGATGACCAATCACCAAGTCCCAACGTGTCGTGCCATGACAGCACTAGGAGTACAGTTTGATGGCTTATTGCTGAGATGTTAAATACAGTCGGTAGTCGCCTGGGATAGCCTGGACACTTTGTACTCCAGCTATGACTTGGGCAGCAGAAGACGTGGAAGTTTACACCTATATGACTGACAATAGCATGCCGTCTTTGTGCTGTCCACCATGACTGTAAAGCCTCGTGACTGCCTCGTGGCATCTCCATCTCATCTTGAATCAAGCGAGATCCTTACTGCTTCACTCATGCGGGGATTCAACAGCTTCTGTATTGTGGGTTGCAAACAAAGGCGTCCAAGGACTGGGACTTTACAGACCACCCACGCACCTGTGTCGAAAGGGGAGGGCTTGGCACTGATGGCATCTGACATCATTGGTAGCATGTGAAATGATGATAGGGTACCAACGATAACCAGAGGATGAATATGATGTCAGTTTGGTGACTATTGCAACTGCTAGTCACATCTTGGATTATTGCAATATCTTAAGAAAACAGTCAGCCAAATCGACTTTCTAGGGGTAGGGAGGGACCTTTCCGTGTTGGGAAGAAATGAACAACAAGAGCGGGCTGACAACAGATTAGTGCCCTGTCAAGAAGTTCTCGAGAACGGGTTCACGATCAAGACTACCTAAGGCTGGGCTCCTCATGCCCTTCGCCATCCATGGAGTGAAGACTGTTTCAAAGAAGCTTTCACCCACGCGTAAGGTAACGCCAACAGCAGCTGGCTAATTGGCCTCGCGGACTCTAAGGCTGCTTTAAGCCAGACAAGACCTGCGGTCTACAGCACTAATCTGCACGAAACTCGGTA
Source organism: Colletotrichum orbiculare MAFF 240422 (assembly GCA_000350065.2). NCBI lineage: Eukaryota > Fungi > Ascomycota > Sordariomycetes > Glomerellales > Glomerellaceae > Colletotrichum > Colletotrichum orbiculare. The sequence goes on from AMCV02000014.1 coordinate 59,578, forward strand.
TCAACCTTGAGATCTAGCGTGCCAGCTGCGTGGGACGGGCGAACCTCCGGCACGTCCCATCAAGCACAGACAACGACATGGTCGAGGGACTCGAGGATGGGCGAGAGGCAATATCGAGGCAGGTGCAGCCCGTACTCATGATTCAGGTTTCTCTTGGCAAGCTCGCAAGCTTTGCAGTCACCGCCATGAGGCGCTTAGGAGCACCAGCCGTGACAACGGACAGAAGGTAGACGCTGTCTGTCCTCCGCTTTCGTTATCTGAATCTCGAGGAGCTGAGAACACGGCCTCTTCAAAAACAAACTTGCGTATCAGCTATTCAGCTAGACGCAGATCCAAAACTGGCGACCACGAGAACGAGATGATGGTTGACCAGCGCACATTAATCGAAACCGCCCTAAGAAAACTGTATCCTGACAAGCAAACATCAGGCAGCCGGGTCAAGGCAGCCACCACGCGACCCCAAACGCCGACAGTTTCGGAGCTTAGTTCTAGTAGGAGAGATGTCCCGGCTTGCGTGTTCCGTCCCCCAAGAGGAGCGATTGTCAAGATCCCTGAACCATGACAGCAACAAGGGGGTTCATGGGGTGAATAGGGACACGGGCCAGAGGCGGAATTGCGGAAGTCTGGGATTCATCCCATCGACGAACGCCTCTAAGCTTTTAGCCTTTTTTATTTCTTGACCTCTTTCGACCTGGGCTGGCGAGGAGGTCGCCGTCTTGGGCCCACCGCCTGTCACCGTGTTTTGAACGTCGAGTTTGACTTCTCGGGTCGGGAAGCCTCTCGTCGGATATAGGGTAGTCGGATACAGGGTAGCGGTTGAATTGGTTTCGCTCTGGGCGGCCTTTTACACCGACGCATGGCTGTAGACTCTCTGAAAGGACTTCTCTGCGAGGAATAATGAAGGAAATAGTCATGTTGCTCGTCAATACTACATACTCGTACACTAAATGTAACAATCGGGGTATATCGTGGCTCACGTGAGCCGCAGTTGGGGCGACTGCCGCCCATCCTGCTGATCATGTAGTCTCTAAACACACATTTGGTGATCCGTCTTCCCAAGGCTGGTGTGTTAAATCATCGAGCTCCAATGAGCTCGGCAGTGTCCTTTCTCAGTCGCGCTGGTTCTGCTTCCCCAAACACCTCGAGGAGGAGTTGTTGGACGACGTCGAGCTGATGTAACTCGCGTCGCTCAGTTTCCTCCCAACGGCCGCGAGCTGCGGCCGCGGCACCGGCGGAACGGGGTTAACCTCCACGGATACCGTCGTGACGCGCTCGCACTGGATGGCCATGCCCATGACGCTGCCCTCGCCCATGCCGAAGCCCCTCGTGCCGTCTGTGCTGTCGGTCGTGTCGACGGAGATGCTCTTGAGACCGCCGGACCTGGTGCCCTTCATGGCGATCTTCTCCGTCCATTTACCGCACCCCTTTCGTTTCGGCAGCTCCACGGCGCCCGTGGTGATGGTGGTGGTGTTGCCAAACCTTGGCGCTGGTGTACACATGAAGGCGAACGTTTCCAAACCGACCTCGCTCGATGGCGCGTCTTGGGCAAAGACGATGGACCGTCTTGTTGTTGAGTATAATATGACGTCGAGCCAGCCGTTACAGGCGATCATGGCTCCCGAAAAGCAGAAATATCCGAGTGATACCCCGTGTCCGGCCATGGAAGCGACGCGGCCCGCGGCCAAGGGGGTGGTGCAGACGACGTACACCAGAGGGTAGAGGAGGAACGTGTGTTGTCGTGCGTAGTCCGGGATCCCCGGGATGCATCGTAGTATTGTAGTGAGACAGAAGATGCGAGGGCGGCGACTACTCGTCGTCGTCGTCGTCCCTGTAGACGAGCTGCTGTCGCTCCGACAGGACGGGGCTCTAGACGGGCCACATGCCTCGCCGGACTCTTCCGGCGAGGGTGAGCCGCAACAAGGCACGACCCCGCCGGATCTGTGGGCAACCTTTTGAAGGTGGAAGAAGATTATTAAGTAAATAACAGTGGTGAGAACAAGGGAGATGAAGATCCACATGTAGTGGAGGGTGAGGCGTAGGTCTTGATACTTGGAGTTGATCCAGCACTGTCATCGTGTTAGTCCATCATAACCTCTCGTCGACCTGATACTCAAGGACTCTTACCCATGCGCCGGCTCTGACGTAGAGCCCCCCGTCCAGTCTCCCGTTCTGCGTGACAATGATACCGAGAATGCAAGTCCCATAGACAAACCCCCACATCAAAACAATGGCTGTGTGAAACGCCCACGTGGGCAGCATCTTCCCCCTGACAATCGACATGTACGTGTGGCACGCGATAGCCGTGATGAACACCGAGGACGCCAGGTCGCCCGTCGAGACGAACCACCCCTGCGTCCAGCAGGTGCCCGTGCCGACCTCGATGCCGTTCCTCGTGAGCCACTCGACGTTGAGCAGGAACGCCATGGCCTGCTGGATGTCGGCCAGCAACAGGTTGAAGATCAGCACCAGGAACTGGTTCGGCGGCTCGTTGATGGCCCGGTGCCACCACGTGTCCTTGACCGTGTTGTCCGCCTCCTGCGACGACGCCGTCCATTCGCTCGGTATCACAAAGGCCGCCTCGGTCGGTGCCGGCGACTCGACCTTGGCGATGGGGTCCTTCTTCTGGTCCCGCTGCCGCCGCCGCCGTGGCGATCCAAAGTGCCACGTGAACAGCTTGTACGTCAGGAAGATGAGCAGGCCGAAGCTCGTGAAGAAGGAGAAGAACCCCATCGTCGCCACGGCGGCGAGGCCATGGCGGAGGACTGGCGGGAGCGGACGGATCGAGTATGGCGAGTTGTCCGAGTCGTAGCGGTCCACCGACTCGTTCATCTCCGCAGTGTTGAGTGTGTTGGCGACGTTGCGCAGCTGCGTGTCGATGTCATTAGGGAGGCTGTAGCGGGTTGGGCTGCCGGGTGGAGTTATATGACGACAAGCTTCCTTTGCAGTCTCAGACATATAGAAATGTAGCTGCGTACCATATAAGAGAAGAGTCCTCGCGGCCACACACCACCACCCCGGTTTAGCTCGTGGAGGTGTCAAGAAGCGGGATGGGACTCCATGGGGTCGGTGCCTCACAACGTTCCGAGCAAACGCCAAGAAGGACATCCTCGTCCGAGGAGGGAAACAAAGTCGAGTCAAGCTCGGCCGGAAACGATTCAGCGGGCGGTGGCCAGGGAGGGGGGTCATGGGAGGTTTCCAAGTCTTTCCCTACCTTGGTCCTCATCGGGCAGCACTCCGCAGCGTTCACCAAGAAGAGACTGAGCTCCAACATGGTGTGAGTTGTTGCAGCACGCACTGGTAAACAGCTGATAACTCGTGTGAGCGACGCCGTGTGGCACAGGGTTTCTGCCGTGCGGTGGGCTACAGGACGCATCGGGCTCGCTGAGGAAGAGTCTTTGGGGCGAGGGACGAGAGGCGTGCATGTTCCATCCCCGTTCCAAACCGTTCCAGGCTCAAAAGTATGTGCTGGCTGGTGACGGACACACTACGCAACATTCTAGCAGCGCAGAGACTCGGGCTCCCGCGGACCGGGTTGACTCGAAGGGCCAGCCTGCTATGCAGTACAGAGTTGCTGCCAAGAGCACCTCCTCGAAGCAAGCTGACCCCGAAGATGGGTGTGCGAGGTGAGACCGCGGCCTGATCTTCTGATTGGCTCTCCCGCAAAGGTTGAACTCTCAGCCGTCTCGCGACGTCCGAGCAGCGCCGTGATGCCTTGGGATGGGCAGATATGGATGCGTGGCCGTGCGTTTCCTTCCCGAGAAGCTGCCGGGAAAGACGGGTTACACCGTGTAGACAATCTCCCTACGCCACGCCCGGTCGTGAACGGGTGGACTTTGCCTGGATGGTCGGCACTTTTCCCCGGCTAGCTCGGGCAATTCCACGACAACTACCCATGTTTCCGGAGCCGGCTAGGGAGAGAAATGCCGAGGCAGCGAGGCTTGCTGACCAAACGGCCACGAGGCTACGACCGTGTCACTATGCCGTACAGAACATGATCCGTTTGTGCGTGGGGTGTGTAGGCCAGAGATCAAACAGCTGTGAGGTGAAATTTAGCTCAACGACAACGAGAGACCAGTGGAGATCTGTCTGGGGTAGTTCCGTTCGGAACATTTGCCGGTCTTAAGACGATGGCCAATAAGAATGTGCCGCCTCTGGATGTTACAGATCAAGTGCCGACAACGACGTGTCCAAAGAAACGCCCAGTGACACAATATGCTTAAACCGTGGCGATGTACTGTGGTCTACGCGGGAAATCCTTCTTGTGGTGCATCTTGCAAAGTCAGCCGATATCCGAGATTCGATCTACATCGTGTCTTTCGGGTGAAGTGTAAATCTGCCGAAACGAGTCGTACGTACTGACAATGAATGGGTTGCAACGTGGAAATCGACCAATGTTTTGCTTGCTTATCCTCGAGGCCTCTCATTCCAAAACCTCCATGCCCAAAGAGATGCTTGGTCTTATTGGACGGGTTACAGGCCACAAAAGCCCGTGTAAGCCCGCTTCGGACGAGGATTCTCGACGGATCCTGAACCATCTTCGGACACCTTTCCGAGCTTATTCCCGTCGCTGTTCCAGATGTGCTTGCATGTGTGCAATGCCAGCAAAGTCTCTCGGGGAGGGAGGCGAAATCCCCTGATCCGTGGTGAAGGTTCAGGGTCGTCTGATGGCTGCTCACCGACGCCCCGACGGTAGTCTGCGCGACCCCTTCCCTGTCTCTTGGAAGTGAATCTTTTCCCCTGGTGCATCCAAGATCTGCTCCGTGAAGTGGCGTCGGATGGCGTCGGATTCTTTCGCTTCTCCCTCCCGTCTCGAATCGTCTCGAAGACGATGCTACGAGGATACTCCGAAGAATAGTTTTATGGTTGGTCTGTTGCGGTTCCTGACTTGATAGACTCTGGGCCTGCGCCGGGTGATGTCCGTACGCCATCCCAGCAACGGAGGGCCCGTATCCTGAGTTCAGCCTGGCATCCGACGCAGCATCGGATAATGATGTGAGTGCGAGGCTGCATAGTCTGGGGCTGTGTCGAGATGGCAGGTCTCCCAAGATGAGAGAGACGCTCTACCGTTCGCTGTTATCAACGGGCTTACTGGCATGGAGTGTTTCGATAAGAGTCCTGCAGGATCACGCACTTCGGCAGCACCGACATCTGGGAATGAAAGGACCAAAGTCCGGGATCTCCGAGAATAGTCCTTAGGTTTTTCAAATGCCCAGAGTTTAGGTGTGAGTGTGATAGTTCCGTGTCATTGGACCGGAAAAACAGTCTTCCCTGGCCACGGGAACGACTACGCGGCATCTCGGTGAGGCCGACCAGCTAGCTGCTTCCAACTCATCCATCTGCATTGCTAGCTCGCCTGGAAGTGTGCTGCGGATGCCTCGCGACAAGATCGTAGCGCGAAACCCGAAGAACATGCGAAGTCGTCTTTGCACAGCCGTGATCTCACCGGCTGGATACTGTCATACACATGCATTCAAGGCATCCCGAAGGGGGGTGTTACCCGAAGCCAAAAAAGCTCAGCCGGCAGTTGCTGTAGACTCCTAGACGCATATTCGGGAGTCAACGACGATGTTCTCTCCGCAGGTACAAAGTCGATCTTACTCGGGGTTGAATGCGGGCGCTAAACTGACAATTTGAGACAGCCATGGACCCGTATTAACGACGGCATTGAATGCCGGGAACTGCGTGCGGAGCTCGCGGAGTTCTGGATGGCGTGCGTCCTCGTGTCAGCCCGTGAACGGAGCCAAGCGCTTTGTTGAACCTATGGAGGCTGACTTTGGGCCCCCGGGAACACGAAGAGTGCTCTTCATTTCCGGAGAGAAGGGTGATCGATTCAGGACCAGCGGACAACGACTCGTGGATGGATTGACATCTTAGACACGCTGCTCAAACACCCATTTCCCAATGCATCCTGAGACTCATTTCGTGTATCCAGTCTCTTATGGTTCGTAAAATATTTGCTGCTACTCGATGGCACCCAAGTGCTACCAATTCTTCCAGCAGATGCCACGTTCTTATGATACTTCTTGCTATTCGTTACTTGCAATCGAGCTCTCAGTTTGTTACCCACTACACAGCGCGCTAAATATTGTTCATTCTTGCCATACATGCTTACAGAATGAACAGAAACATATACCAAAAGCGTTACTGCTCTTGCGAGAGACCGCCTTCTTATTACAGTCGTTCCGAGTCTCGGATGTGTTCTTGGGCCAACTACCCTTCTGCTTCAACTAATCAATACAGCCTTGCTCGGATGAAATTCCTGAAAGAGCTCGGAGTTTCGTATAAACGACGATTCTCTACTGGATTGTATTCAAGGCCTTATGTCAATTGTGGGGTTCCTGGAGGCCCCTCATACACCGGCACTCGACGCCAAGATATCCTCCTCGAGCCCTACATCGAACTTTCACACTTCCACCTCTCTGCCCCTGACGGAAGACTAAGCTTCGTGGGAAGTATTCAGAAGATCAAAGCCGTTACCTCTGGAGAGGCCGGATTAGTCTCCTCGATGCCCTCTGTGCTAGCAACCATCGTGTTGAAACTGATGAAGCAGAACAATTCCCACAGTGGTCTCACTCATAGACTTTTTTGGGCTACTTCATAGTCCTCGTGCCTCGACACCAACGTACTGGAACGACACATCACGTGTCGTACCGTTCGATCTGGTAGTTGTTGCGAAGCCTTCAGGCTGGAGGCTCCAGCCACCTGTGGCTCGTGACTTTATGTGGCTAATGGGGTCTACAACCCTTCGCCCAGAACCCCTTTTCCAGCAAAAAGCCCGTCTTTAATACCATATCTTACGACCATTTCGCAACAGTAATTTGTCTAAAGTTTCCGTTTATCCTTATCCAGTTTTTTTCTTCCGCCGTTGAGCGTCCCCGTGGTCTGCTACCACGATGTTCAAGCCACCTCACTTCAAACAAATGTTATCTCAAGTGATACAATCCAGTTTCCACGCTGTCGGGTCTTGCACATAGAGAGCTTCGCTGATTTTGGATGCTTGTCGACCAGGAAACTTCCGTCAATACGCCTGCTGGTGGACCTGCTACTGGCTGAACCGCTAGATAGAAGAGCTGCCCTGGGTCACAGTTTCTATCTCCAGGGCCATCTGTCTCAGGAGAAGCTATGCCGTCTGATCACACGGCCAAGTCGACGCTGAAGCAGGCGCTGTGTGCTTTTACAGAAGGGAGCGCCTTACCCAATGTATACTTCAGCTGCTTCTTTTTGATGTTATTACATCATTTTACTGGTGGATTGAATTCTTTCTCTGTAAAGCTGTATCTTTATGTAGCTCCCACGGAGACCGTCACGGCTTTTGGTAGTGCTGCATCTTGGAAGTCATGGCACTGCTGATTTGTGAGCAGGCTAGAAAGTGATCCGTCCCGGAGAGAGCTTTGAGCTTTCCGGCGAGGAACTTGGCACCGCCGATGACTACGGTACCGAGTAAACTGGTCAGAATAACGGCCCCAAGGTCAGTATCAACCATACACTGGGCATCTTTCAGGGGATTTGCGTTATCTGACAGTTTGGGCTCGAAGCCAATCCTGGTCTCTGGTAGTAACATTAAGATGATTTTGGAAGCAAATAGAAAGCTTTGTGATGACCGAGTTCATGTAGCTTCAGCTTTGCATCGCAATCAGGGCGCGACTGGTACTATCAGAGGTCTGGAATATCGGACTCATTGGCAGATGAATTACGTTAAGCTCGGAAAACAACAGGGGGATACGACTGGCCAGCATTACCGAAAGATTCAACACCAATGATGAAGTTGAAGGAGGAGAGCTATTACTTGGTCGAGCTTGCCTAAATTCAAATGTACCCAAAAGGGTTATGAGCGCTAAGGTTGATGAAATATTGCTGAACAGCGTTGAGCCTCCTTACGTCAACTTAGATGTACGCGGCACTTACTTGTCCAAGTCAATGTTCATCAATATTTCGGCATTGAAATGCTTACTGGCACAAGTTTTGACGAGTCCGGCGCTTTCCGGAAAAGGTGAGGCGAGCACGCCGGAAAGACTGACTAGACTGGCGACAGTGACAAGATGCATGACTGGTTACTCAGTGGGTGAAAGGGAACACTGAGCGAATGGACTCCATCAGGGATGCGGTGAATTTCGAACGTACGAACGGAAGACGTGGTAGGTTGAAGATTGGTGATTGAGCAACTTAGTTAAACCACGTCTAACACCGCTTTGCAAGACAGATTGGTGGGAATTGATGATCAGCACCGGGTCTTGCAGCGATTCACGTATCAAGAACAAACACCATTTGGCTATTGAACAGCTTGTTGCGACGTTATCGTGATGATGTGTTACACGGAGTATGGCTCCGCGGTTCGCCTTTGATTTTAGGAACGTGGATCGGGCGAGATTGACTTCAGTTGGTGAGTCCGCTTGATGCTTGCGTCAAGTTAAGGAACCAGTGATCACCAGGTGAAGCTCTTGAACTTATCAATGGGATAAAGCACTGTGCTGTTGAATAGATGTCCCAAAGCTCCCGCCTGACTGTCTTCGGCAGACCAGACGGCTTCCATGCTGCATTTCGCATGAGCTTACGAGGTATGGAACTTGTGGTTTGCCGTCAATCCGTAGAAGAGCTCACGTGGACTCCACCAATCTAGGGCGGCAAAGTTCATAGTCCCATGGAATTCAAGGTGCTGGATTGCCAAAGTCATGAGTCGGCCGATCAGAGAGGATCGCTTGCTACATTATACATTCTCAAGTATAGGCGGACGTGCTGAAGTCGATAGAGGCAGGTTCAATGTTGAGCTGCAACGGAACTGCATGCACTCCAGGTGCAGATATGCCAGCTGCCGAGGACGTCTCTGGAGATGGGTCCACCAGCTTCCAGCGCTACGGAGGTCCTGATGATTGAACATCTTTTTTGGATGATGGTTGTTTCCGCTGCCGCCAAGTTTGTTCAGCGTGCGAACTTTGCCGGAAATGCCGGTCGCTGCGCCGGGACATCCAACGGCGCGAGCCCGAAGATTCCCCACTTCATCCGGGCCGCGATTGAGGATGCCCGTGTTCGACGTCCGCCTGATCGAAAAGAGGACTGCTTTGGAATGTGGCATTGACTAGAGATCCTAGTAAAGCTCTTGAGCTACATTCACCAGTCATGGTACATCTACTTCGCAGCTTAAACCTGCTCTAGGGGCAGTAATCCCACGTTCGGGGGAGGCCTAGTTCGGGAGAAGCCTACTTGATACAAGACCTCACAACAACAAGCCGATTCTCAACGGCGACCACAGGATGCATGGCTTTTTTGAGGAATTCATTCCGCTGGGAGAGTCTATCAGACGGACCCGAGGTCCTGGCGGCAGCACTGTCATGAACCGGAAGATTGATCTGGACGTCCACGACTCGCCTCGTCGGCTTGGGACGAACCCGCTGTTTTGTGATTAACCTACAACAATAGCCCTGGGTTACCCCGTTTACAGCGCCCTTGGATCAGTCACTGGTGACCCCACAGAACCACATCGGACATGAGCGCATTTCAACCTGCAAAGAGAATCGTTCAGATCGTCGTTTGGCCCATGATCTTCATCGACCCAGTCTCCCAGTTGACTGAGAGTGAGGAGCGCTGTAGTCTCCTGCCTCTTTGTGGTTGCCAAGCCGCCACCCGGCGACATCCGATGGGCAGACAGGATCACGATCGCACACCAGGACAGGACCTCAATAGGGAGTCGGTTATCGCACTGGCAGAAATATATATGGGGCTCATGTGGCCACCCCAAGTAGGGTGCGCACCCCTAGTATGTACTCCGCACGGGCTATACAAGCCATATTTAATAGCTGTAAGTGTAAAAACAACTGTAATACTATAAATACTGATATTATTGAAAAACTGGTAATATAGGTATATTTTTCAGCTAATTCTTAACCTAGAATATTATACTTATAATTAAGTATAGTAGTATAGTTATAATATATTAGATTTTATATATTATATTATTATCGGTTGCGTTATGCCGTAGGGCATATGGTAACTATACATATTACTATATATATAGCAATATGCCTTCTATACCTTATTAGCGATAGATACTAGGTATCTAGCGCTAGCTATAGTTAATTACATAGTAATTAGTAAGTAATTACTATACTATAGATCTAGAGTTTTATATAGTACTTTATACTATGTAATATAGAAATAATAATAATGAATAATTAGAATACTACTTTATACCTATATAGTAAGATTATATATAGTATATATTACCTTCTAGATAAACTAATACTAATTAGTAGTTAATTTTTCTATCAAATTATTATACTATAGATTAATAAAGCTTATTATAGTAAAAGAAGTAATTATGAAAATTCTATATCTAAAGTCTATATAAGATAAAAGATTATAAGATTTATTATTTAGATATTTTAGATTTTCCCTACTTTAGGATTTTGCTAAGAACTTCTAAATTATATACTAATTCTTTATAGATAGCTATTATTATAATATTAATAATTATATTTAATTTAGTTTTAAAATAAGATATTTTTTAATAGTTATTATTAGGAGGTTAATAATTATATTTAGTATTTACTTATAGGAGCGCGTTTAGTAAATATAATAACCTTCTTTAAGTTATCGCTAGAGTTTTAGTACTAGAGATTTATAGTATTTCTAGCCTTAAATTTTTAAGAGACTTATATAACTTTTTAAAAATTCTTTTAATATCCTATTTTTATAATAATATCTAAATTAACCCCTATAAATAAGACGCTTACCCTAAGTATTCATATACTTATAATAATAATACTTTTAGGTATTTCTATTCTTATAAAATTCTACTAATATCTTAATTTAATATTTTTTAGTTAAATCCCTATTTTTAACTATAAGAATATTATAAATAAAAATTCTATAAAAGTCTCTATTTATATAGTATACTAAGTAGTTTTCTATATATATATAGGATTTTATAGCTTGGAATTCTTTTAGATATTTAAGGGTGATTTTAAGGATTGGCTCTTGATGACTTAGTAACTCGTTAGTATTTTTGTGATATGTTATTTTAGAGATTACTTTATAGTATATAGTATTTGAATTAATATAAATAGTAATTAAATCTTTGTAGTATTATACTAACTGTTTTAATAATAAGAGTTTATTTTATAGATTTATAAGGAATTTTAAGAAGTTCTAAAATATTATATTAGTTTTAAGAATAATTTTAAAAAGTATTTTAAATAAGTTGACGACTTTATACTAGAAGAGTTAGATTTTACTCTATCTTTTTATAATACCTAATTTAAAATTAAATATGTAATATTAGTAATACTTTTATAATAAGAAGTTAAGAAGAAATACCTATAGCTAATTTAGATAGCTTATATACTTATAGTGTAAGATAGGAGATTTTTATTATAATAGTTAACTTTACTAATCCTATATTTAACTATTTTAGAGTTTTTTTAATATTAAGAGGGGTATTATAAGTATACTTCACGTTTTGCTTCTACTACTTTTTTTAATAATATTTTAGCTAAGTATACTATAGATTTTATAAAACTATACAATAAGAATATAAAGTATAGTAGAAGTTTATATAATATATTTAAGATGAAGATCTATATATTTTATAATTACTATTTTAAGTTTAATATTTTATATTATATATAGGCTAATATATTTTTGATTATACTAAAAGATTAGGCTTTTAAGTATTATTTTAAGTATTTAAGTAATTCCAACTTTAATTTATAATTCGAATAAATAACTTACTATATTAAAAACTATTTTAAAAATAATAAATATTAATAGTTATATTTTTCTAATTAGTAAAATACTACTTTTTGAAATATTATAATTAAGAATTTTGAGAAGAATAAAAAAGAAGTTCTTAAGGTTTTTATATTTAAATTTATTTGTATTTAGAAAGTTTTCTTATTAAATTTCTATATAGATATAGTACTCTGCTTCTAGCTTATAAATACGTATTATAGTATACCTAAGTACTAGTTAGCTTTTTTTAGCTTTATAGTAATTTCTTAAAATCTCTATAACTAATTAAGATTAGCTATAAATAATACTATATTATTCTAGAAGTTATAATATATTTAGGATAATAGAGATAATAACTAGAAGTAAGTTGATAATTAATTTTAAATAGACTATATATATAATTCCTCTTAAGAATACTTCTAAGGCATTACGTTATATAATACTTAATATCTTATTTATATAGTTTTATAGAGTTTATAACTACTTATTCTAAATAGTACTTATCTTCTTTATCTAGTTATATATAGCTATTTAAATAAGAAGTACTATATATATAGTAAAACGGGTTACTAATCTATAAAATATATTTTTAAGGAGAAGTATATTTTATTTAATTAGTATAAGTTAAATATTAACCTTAAGGTATACTCTATAATAATATATTAAACTTTCCTTATAGAATATAAAAATATTAATAGCTTAGATAATAACTTTAAAGACTTTTTTAAAATTATAAGTTTAATAATACTATTATATATTACTAAACGTAGTATAACTTTAAAGATAAAACTATTATTCTTCCTAAATAAATTTTAATATTATTTTTTAGTAGAAACCCTATTACTTTTAATAGAAGTAAAATTATAAGAATCCTCTAAAACTAAGTAACGCTTTATATTTTTACTTAAAGTAGTACTTCTAGTAGTAAAATTGACGAGAAGGGTAGTATTATAGTTCTTATATCTATATTTATACTTAAAAGCTATTATTTAAATACTATTTCTTAAAGTATTTTACTTAATTTAAATATAACTAGCTTTTTAACTACTAAGTATTCCTAGTTTATTATATTTAAGTAGACTATTAACTTTTTTATAATTCTTATATTTCTATAAGGCGAATTAGTATGAAGGGTTAGACTTAGGTTTATTTAACTATAAGTAGTGTAAAATACTATTTATTTAGAACTAAGGGGTAAAAAAGAAGCCTTTATGAATACCTAGAAAAGTCTATATATATAATACTACTTGGGGCTTACTAAGGATCTACCTAAGTAGGAGGGTTATTAATAGATACCTAAGTATAGTTCTAACTAGTTATCTAAATATAACTTATAATATTACCCCTTTCTTCTCTAGCTACTACTTAGCTGTAAGTTATAAATTAGGTTTCTATTATTATCGACTATTAGCCTATATATTTCCTCATATTACTCTAGTACTACTATATTTATAATAGTATTAACTAATTCCTATATAGGGTTTATATATTCTTTCTATTTAATAAAAGCTTCTTAGTAATACTTTCTACCTACTTAGTATATCTTTATAATAAGAATATCTTTAACTAATTACTTAACTTCTTTATTATTATTTACTAATAGTAGTAACTAGTTATTAGTAATTATTTATTTAAATAGGGGATTAGTAGTATCTTTCTAGAGGATATCTATATAGAACTATGGGTAGATAGATTTTAGTATATCTAGCTTAATAATATATAATAATAAAACTTTTACTACTATATACTTATAGTATAATTAAACTAGTTTCTAGTTTAATTTTAGTAATTTATAATTAGATATATTTAGCTAGACTTTATCGCTAATTTAATACCAATTAGTAGGAGATTAAATCCTATTCGTCTAAGCTTCTAATTTCTACTAAACTATTACTATCTTAGTATAAATATATATTATTACTAATTATATCTTTTTAACTAACTTATAAGTAGTATTTTTACTATTATTAAATATTAGTACTACTTCCTTAACTATTAAAATAGGATTAATATAATAATTATAGTTTATAAAAAATAGTATTATTTTTATAATATTATACTACTAGTTATAAAAAGCTAGCTACATAATAAGTAGTAGGTTACCCTAATTATCTTATAACTAGTATATAAATATTTTTAAGACTACTTAGATCTCCTAGTTATATTATTTTATAGTCCTATCTATTTAAAAGTAGTAATTAGTACTTAATAAATATATAATACTAGTTAAATAATAGAACTCTTTCTAGAAGTAACTTATTTAGTTAGAACTTCTATTACTTATAATAAAACGCAATATACTATAAAATTTATAATAATAGCTAAAGAACTATTAGGTATAAATTTCTACTTCTATAATATCTATCTTTTCTAATATAGAAATTTTACCTAATTACTTTATAATAATCTAGAGGTAATAACTACCCTATCTTTTTATAAGAAGTAAATTAGTAATAAAATCTATTAATAGATCTAAGTATAACCTATTAAGTATTAAGAAGAATTTTAAGAATTCCTTTTTTACTTACTTCTAAATATAAATTCCCCTATATATATTATAATTATATATAAAATAATAGATATTCTAAAACTATCTAGATTAAGAAAACTAATAGCTTATAATTTCTAGTATATTATTTTATCCTAAGTATTCTATAAGAGAAAAATTCTATAATTCTTATATTAATCTAATCCTAAACTTATTAAAAAAGCTATTACTATTTTTACTACTTAGTATTTATAGTTTATCCCTAAAAGTAAACTATCCTATTATATTAAAAGTATATTTAGTAATCTAGATTTTAATATAGAAATTAGGAGGGAAGCTATACTCCCTCTATTATACTATTATAAAAACTTATTAATATAAAAAATCCCTCTTAGTAGTATAATCCTATATCTCTTATAAGTTTAATTTCCTTTTAAAAACCTAGGTATTAGTAATACTTATATATTTTATTTAAAATCCTATAGGAATAATAGTATTTAGAATAATTTATATTACTTATCCTTATTACTTCTTATTATTCTATCCTTTAGAAGTATCCTATTCTTTTTTAGAAAAAACATTAAAGGCTACTATTTAAATATCTAACTAGTATTCAAAATAGAAATTATACTAAGATAACTCTTCTACCTACTAATTCTACTTCTTAGTAAGTTACTACTTTTTTATAAAATATTTAAAGCCTTTATAGTTAGTAAGGACTTTAAACCTCCTAATACTCTATAGTTCTACTTTTTATACTTATAAGTAAGCTAATATTATAAAGAATTCCTTATTATAAATAAAATAGTTAAATTCTATAGGGGTTAGGTATTAGGAGTAGAAAGCTACTAGGTATTTTATTCTAACCTTATTATTTTAAATCAATATACTATTTAAAGTAAACTTAGAATAATTAATCTTTATTATAATTAAAATATTAGGGTTAAATATCTATAGGACTAGTTCTATAGTAAAAAAGTACTTTAGTATAAAGAAAACCTCCTATTACTCTAGTTTCTAGTTAAAAAGTATATATTTCTAGGTTAGATAATTTAGGAATTCTATAATAGTATTATACTATAATATAAAGGTTTTATAGTAATTTATAAATTCAAAGAAACTATAAATATCTTTTAGTAACCTAAAAAGTAGCTAATTAGTAATAATCTTTAATTTTTCTAAATTATATAAGAAACTTTTCCTAGTTAATATAATGAATCTAATATACTTAATTATTATAATAGAGAACTTATATTTTTTAAGATCTAATTTTAGTTTGATATTAGTAAAATAGCTAAATACTTAATAGACCTTCTCCTTATACTCCTATTATATACTACTAGTATAAATAAAAATATTATTAATATATACTATTATAAAGTTATCTAGGAATTACTATAAGTAATTATTAATATACTATTAAAATATAATAAGGGTACTAATAAGCCTAAAAAGGTATACTATTTATTTAAAAAAGTTATAATATATCTAGAAAACTATTTTTTCTTAATCTACTTTATTAATCCTAATCTTATAAAATATAATAATAATATTAAGTTTAATATATTAGTAAGTTATAGTAATCCTCTAGAAAGTCTCTAATATAAAAAGGAAAAAGTAGTAATCTTTCTTTATAATTATATTAAAAACTCTATAATCTATATAGAAATATATCTTTCTACTTAGTTTCTTTATAACGAAAACCAAAGTACTAATAGAAAAACTACTTATTTTAATAAACTTCTTATTAAATAAGTCTTCTAAAATCTTTTTAAATATTAGAAGTTCTTCTTATAATATACTATAGAAAGATTCCTATAAGAAGTTAGATTCCTATCCCTTATTATTAAAAATTAGTAGAATATAATAATCTATCTCTAGTTAATTAGGGAGTAATTAGTATATTATATTTAAATAGAAGAAATTAAAGAATTCTTTCAAGATATTTATAAAGACATAATCCCTTAGGTCTACTTCTATTTTTAAGATTAATACTTTCTTAATATCTATTAAGTTAATAGATATAATTTAGAAGGGGCTTAGTATATTACTAATATACTATATAGTATACTAGTAGATAAATATAAATAAACTAATACTAAATAGGTGGGCTAATTAAATCTTTTTAAATCTTATTAATTTATCTTAGTATTCTAAGTAGGCTATTATACTACTTCTCTTATAAACTATCTATTAAACTCTAGTATTATAAATAATATAGTTATCTTCTATCTATAATTACTTAAAATATAAAAATAATTAGAAATATTTTATAATATAAATATAAATCTTCTATATATAACTACTAACTTTTAGTATTAGAATAATTATTCTTTAAATATTACTAAGTAATAACTTAATAATATATCTTCTTATCTATCTTTTTAACTTATTAATTAATAAAAAGTAAAATTTCTTTATAAAAGAAATATTAATAATAATATAAATATTACAACTTATATTAATAAACATATTAATAAAATAACTTCTATTAATTCTAGCCTAAATAATAGCTAACTACTAGTTATTTACTTATTCTTTCTCTTATTATTTTCCCTATCTTATTATTTCTACTTCTATTAGTTTTAAGACCTAATTTTACTCTAGAATTATTCTTTTCCTAAATCCTTACTATTACTAAATAGGGGAATACTATCCTCTTAATTATCCTTAATATAATTCATAGTAATTATAACTTTTATAACTTTTATAATAACCTTCTTATATTCCTATACTATATAGTTCCTATAAATATAGTTTTCCTTATTATGCTTATAGTACTAATAGGTATCCTAATAGTCTTTAGTATACTTTTTAGAAATAGAAGAAGAACTACTAGAACTTTAGTATTATTATTATTCTTTAATTATTCTAATTATTACTATATTACTTTCTATATTATAAATAATAAGCTTCTAATAAGATAATTAGTAGTAAGTAGGTATTCTTTTTATATATTTAAGTTTCTAAGCTATATCCTAGATTTTTAATAATTAAAATCTATATTTAATAAGAAAGTTAATTATAATAAGTAATTCTTTAAAATAAAAGAATAATATAGTTTTTAATAAGGAGATCTAAATTATATCTAGCTATATATACCCCTTAGTATTAATTAGAGTTTTCTTAAATTATAATAAAAAAATAATTAAATACTTCTTTTTTTTCTATTAGAAACTCTATAGCTAAGTAATAGTATAAAACTAACTATTTAAATCTAAGTAAGTTCTATTAAAGTAATTTATAAAATTATTTAAGTTATAAGAGTTCTCTAGTTTTCTAGTTATATAGAAAGTCTTAACTACTTACTAAAAACTAGAATCTAAATAGGAATAAATTAAATACTAATATTCCTAATTATTATTAAAAAAATAGTAATTAATCTTAAGCTTAGCCTTTATCTATTAAACCTATACTTAGTATTCTTTCTACTTATTTGAAAACTTTAAGAATAAGAAAAAAAGCTTTTTCTACTAGTTAACTACTAATAGAAATATAGTAGTATTATTAACCCTAAAAGCTAGTATCCTAATAGATATTATTCTAATAATTACTAAAGTACTTTACTATAAATTAGATATACTTATTATAATAACTACCTAAAGGTTACTACTTATTATAATATCTTATCTTACTAATTTATATATAAATTTATTAATCTTCTAATAGAAAGGGCTTAAAGTATATTATAACTACTACTAAAATAATTTACTTATAAAATTACTACTTATAGGGGTATCTTAAAAAGCTTTAATACTTTCTATTATTCTTTATATTAATTAGTTAGTTACTTATTATATAATTTTATATCCTAAAAGCTTTATTTAACTAAATTATATATTTAACTAGTAAGAAACTATATTTTACTTAGTATTATCTATATAGTAAATAAAACTAAGTTCTAAATATATAAAAGACTAAACTTAAGCCTATTTAACTATAAGTAGCGTAAAATACTATTTATTTAGAACTAAAAGGTAAAAAAGAAACCTTTATAAATATCTAGAAAAATCTATATATATAGTACTACTTAAAACCTACCGGAGTCCTACATAAGCAGGAGGGCTGTCAACAGATACCTAGGTATAGCCCTAGCTAGTTATCTAGACGTAGCCTATAAT
Source organism: Colletotrichum orbiculare MAFF 240422 (assembly GCA_000350065.2). Lineage (NCBI taxonomy): Eukaryota > Fungi > Ascomycota > Sordariomycetes > Glomerellales > Glomerellaceae > Colletotrichum > Colletotrichum orbiculare. The sequence goes on from AMCV02000014.1 coordinate 77,911, forward strand.
AATTAGTAATAATATATTTTAATAGAGCCTTTCTAATTACTATATTTAGAATAATTAATATTCTTATACTTCTAGGCGTTATTATATTTTATATAATATTATATAATACCTTTTTCTTATTCTACTTTATAAATATAGATTAACTTAATATTATAATTAATAATATATATAACTAGTTCTACTAAAATAAAAAAATTTATTTTAATTATTTAAAAATAGAAATATCTATAACTATTTCTTAATAAAGAAAGAATAATTACTTCTATATACTTTATAAAAGTAGAGATATAGAGATTTTACTACTACTTTAGATACCTAGCTATTACATACCTCTATAATATTCTTAATAAAATAAAATATCTAATTAAATATTACACCTTTAAAATACTTAAAAAGTATTATTACTAATACTAAATATATAGTATAACTCCTTCATACTTTCACTTTACTATTTATAGTAATATCGACTTTAACTTTAAGATTATTATTAATATTATCTATATTAATAGCTACCTTATACTCTATATTCTTAATATTATAATAACATTTAATACTACTTAACTTTTACTAAGTATTTCTATAAAAGTAATATAAGAAGCCTTTAAAATATACTAGATTGATATATATTAAGACTTTCCTGATTTTATTATAATTCATCTAAATATAATATTTTAATCTAAAGACTTTAGATTAGAAGTAAAAATAATAAGATTAATAATCTATATTATTCTAATTAAAGTATATAATAGTATTAGTAAGGTTAAGTAATACTATATACTCCTCTACTATATATATAAGATTTACGATAATAAAGTACTTACTACTACTTAAGAAGTATCTTTTTAAGTAGTATATAAAGTAATTAATAATACTACTAAGCCTAATAACCTTATACCTACTCTACTTATTTTTAAAGTATACCCCTATTTTATAGAAGACTTAGCTCCCTCTTTAGATATTATTACTTAAGCCTATATTATATATAAAACTACTAAAGAAATCTACTATAAATATACTAAGTATATTATTAATACTACTTTAGTAATATATAATAGCTTAGATATTTTACATATTATAACCTTTCTACTCTAATCCCTAGTATATATATAGTAAGAGAAAAATAACTAGTAAGGTTTATACTACTTCTTTACTATATATAGTAAGATATATATTCTTAAGCTTCTTTATAGTTTTTAAGAACTTTAATCTATAGCTATAAAACTATATTTTAAGAATAATAAGTAGGAAATCTTACTAAGTTATATTAGTATAATACTAATATTTTTTAAGGTACTAATATTTAAAAATACTTATAAAATACTTATAAGAATTAGTATTATTATAATAAGAAACTTAATACTATATAGAGATATATATTCCTATAGTAATACTTTGATTTTATCTATAACTATCCCTATAGAGCTTTAGAATACTTAGTAAATATTATAAGATATTATTATTATAAATAATAGTAATATTACTATTATTAATAATAATAATCCTCCCCCTACTTAAGTAGTTAGTAATTTACTACTTTAGCCTTAAGTATATTAGATCTAGCTAATTTTAAGTTATATAACTTATAAGAGTAGCTTACTTTCTTAAGATATCAGCTAAAAACTTCATTTTATAATATATTTTATAATTAAAGAATAGTTTAATATAATATTAGTATTTAATTTCTATAAAAAAATATTATTATAATATTTAGACTACTATTTAAAAAGTTAATTAAAAAAGAAATTAAGAATATTATTACTAATAGTATTATTAAGATTATTTAGTATAATTTTATTTTCTATAAAAATTATAAGTATTTTAAATCTTATATTATTAATAGAATTAAGAATAAAAATACTAATAAAGTATATAAGAAGTTAAGACTTATAATCTAAAGTTTTAGAAATAATAATAAGTTTGAAATATTAATATAGTTACTAATAATTTAATAAAATAGTTAGTAGTTAATTTTAGCTATAGCTTTAGTTTTCTTTTAGTATAATAGTATAATAATATAGCTTTATAATATTATATAAGTCTATATTTAAACTAAAATAGAACTTATAAGATGTATTATAACTAAACTACTTTTATATCTTAAGGATTAATACCCCCCTAGCTTTATTATAATTATTATTAAACTACTATATAACTTTATTAAAACTAATACTTATTAATAAGTAATTTATTCTAAATATTATAAAGAGTAGTTATAAATAGAAATATTGATATATAATTTATATTTCTTTATCTTATATTTTAAAAATAATACTTTTAGCTTTATAAGTATATAAACTAATAATACCCTTAGCTTCTTAAATACCGCCTTCTCGTATTATAAAAATAAGGAACTCTAAAAAACTTTATTTAAAACTAAACCTAAAATAGTTTTTTTAAAAGTAATACTACTAGTATTTAATAGAAATATCTTATTATTTAATAGTAATACTTTCTATTTATACTAAAAATACTAAGGGTAAAAACTCGCTTTTATTAATATGCATATAATACTTAAAGTGTTCAAGAAAGTATATATCGAATAATATATATATAAAATATATCTTATTTTAATATATTAACTTAAAGTATTATTCAACTTCTCTTATATAGTATAATAATAATAACCCTTAGGTAATAATATTACTATACTTAATAAATACTTTAGATAGTAAATTAAATACTTTAACTATAACTTTAACTTTATACTACTTAACTTCTCTAAAATATATTTCTATACTTTTATTAATAGTTTATTTATTAATAATACTAATTTCTCATCTTAACTAAAATTCATAATAATTTTAAGTTAAGAAATTATTACTAATAATAATTAGTTTAACTTCTATAGTAATTTTATATATTATTCTTCTATAAAAAATAAAAGAATTACCAAGAATATATTTATTTTAGAAATTTATACTATAATAGCTAGTATAGATTTTACTTATACTATAGCTATATTACTTAAGAAAATCTTCTAGTATTAAAAATTCCTTTAAATCCTAATTATTATATATACTAATTTATACTTATTCTATAAGTATTTTATAAAATTTAATATTACTAAAGAAAAATACCTTATAATTAATATTATAATATTAAGGTAGTTATATAAATATTATAAATTCTATAAGATATAGTAGATTAATAGAGATAATAATATTACTAATACTTTTATAAAAAATATATTAAATTATATTTTTAAAAGATTTATTAATTTAAACTATATAACTATTTAAATAGAAAGATAAATGATTTAAATAGAATAAATAAATAGGTATTTAAATGTTATTAAAGTAAAAAAGTATAGATTACTAAAAGTACTATTTTTTATATAAATAGATAGGTATTAAGATATATAGTAAAAAGAAAAGTTACTAGTATTAATTATACTATATTATAAGGTATAAAGTAACTATATATATTACTATATATATAGTAATATACCTTTTACGCCTTACTAGTAATAAGTATTAGGTACCTAGTGCTAGCTATAGCTAATTATATAGCAATTAGTAAGTAATTACTATGCTATAAATCTAAAGCTTTATGTGGCGCCTCACGCTATATAATATAGAAATAATAATAACGAATAACCAGAATACTACTTTATACCTATACAGTAAGATTACGTATAGCATGCGTTACCCTCCAGATAAACTAACAATTATAGATATTCTATTTTAGAAAAGTTGGTTTTTAAAACTTATATAAGAGTCCACGTGACCACACGTGACTACATGTGACGCTTATGTAAATAGGTGTTTAGTGGGGCTGGGTGTAGCTGTAGCTTGGAGATGTGGCTTTTTTTTACAACCACGGGGGGTGGGTGCCAGCGCGTTAACCGGCTCCCTCAATAGATGGTTGTTCTCGGTCGCGTGCCTTGTTGCCCAAGAGAGATAGCTTGTCACCGGAGTGTGGGAGTGAAACAGCGTAGCTGGAGCACAGTTCTTATCTCTCGAACACCCTCCGCGTTGCGATACAGCGGCTGACGCAAGGTACCCGGCCGATGGTTGCTCTTGGACTGGGATAACTACTGGGAACTGTTTTCCAACATGATCGCTTGGCATCTCGGAGCTCAGCAATAAGTGGCCGTCACCTTCCATCTTTGGCCTAGAAGTTTCCAGTCGTTATCAGTGAAAAGTTTGAGGGATGATCTCGTCCTGCGGGGGTGACCGCTGGGTAGAAATAACGTTAATCACGTTCGTCCAGTACTATACCCAGGTTGAGACTCCACTGTTGGTCAGGGATATGGGCGGTGGGCAATGGCTGGCCAGCCTCATTTTGAGCGGTGGAGGGAAGTGTACAAGTCATCGCTGGTGAGACATCAACTCGTGGAACTACTGTAGCATAGAGACAGAAGGACAAAAGAGATGGGCCACACAAGAGTGTCAGAGAGGGCTCTGTAAGGAGTACAATGCTGCCAAGACGGTACGGCACCAGCATCACGGTGAACCAGATCATGACCGCAACGCAGCGCAGGTCTCTTGCATGAGTAACGACGTTTCGGTGAGCATTGATGGGGGACAGGGGTCTATCCATGGAGCAACGAAGCATGGGTTATCGACGTTGGAGTGACCTCGCTAGTCTATCAAGGTGTTGGTTCTTTAATATCACATGGACCAGAACACGAACCTGAGGGTTTTCGAGTTTTCACAGTTGTTACTGTGTGTTCACGCCCACAAGTCTTTCTCATGGCCAGGGAGCCAGCAAAGAGAATTCAAAAGTTCCTCAACCGTCCAGCTCGTCCCTTGCCTCTCACGGCACGGCTCTGGGCAACGGACCTCGGTCGTCTTTTTGGGAATCGTCCCGCAAGCATCTGCGAGACCGTGACGATTCGCAGAATGGGCATTGGTTCACGACTCGCCATAAGCCCGAGGAGCAACTCGCACCAACGCCTAGTCTGCGTCCTTCTCCCGAGTCGAAGGAGGCAAAGCTACCGCTGATAAGCCAATCATGGGAACCACCACCACACGTGTATCTCACCCCTCATCTGGCACAGAGTCTTGGCAAATGCAACCTCGTCACCAAAGAAAGCTGATTGACCGGCATCCTTCACCACGCCAACGTCTTGGCGAGCCACTCGTCGAGAGCTTTAACGGGTCGGTTCAGCCACTCACCTTCTCCCGGAGCGTGCGTCATGCAGGGTTCCGGATCATGAACCAGAGCTGTGCGTATCGTCGTCGCAGTCCGGACGCGGCCGTGGAGACGCGTACTGGTGTGAGACGGTATTTTTGAGCAGTTCTGCGAACTATATAGACAAGGCGAGTAACCTGCACTCTGGGGTAGCTCTCCTCGTGGAACCAGCGTGACCTATTTCTCCGCCGGCTCGTCCTTGTGGTCCTCTACGCGACGCACCGTCAATCCTTGCAGCATCGTGAAGGCTTCGTGAAGGCTTGACTGAACTTTGCTGCGACCGGCCGTCTCATCCACGTCAAACCCACCCGTTCCGGAACCCCCCCACGCTCAAAGATGCGTTCATCTTGGTCAACCCTGGCCCTGGCTTTCGCCAGCCCGGCCTTTGCGGCTCCTGAGAAGCAGGACGGCGACCACCTGTACTCCTCGCGGCTGGCCAAGCGTGGCATCGACGCCGCTGGCAACTACAACATCTCCTTTTTCCACGTCAACGATGTCCACGCCCACTTGGACGAGTACTCGTCGTCCGGCACCGACTGCACCCGCCCCGAGCGTGGCTGCTATGGCGGCTACGCTCGCATCAAGCACACCGTCGACGAGCTTCGGCCGGAATACAACGACTCCCTCTGGCTCAACGCCGGCGACGAGTTCCAGGGAACCCTCTTCTACTCCTTCTACAAGGGCGAGAAGATTGCCGAGACCATCAACCAGCTCGGCTTCGACGCCATGACGCTGGGCAACCACGAGTTTGACGGTGGCGACGACGAGCTTGGCGACTTTCTGCTGAACCTCACGTTCCCCATTGTGTCGGCCAACATCGTCTCCGAAAACGAGAAGCTCAACAAGACGATCAAGCCCTACCACATCTTTGAAAAGCAGCAGCTCGCCGTCATCGGAGTCACCACGCCGACGACCCCGGGCATCTCCTCCCCCGGCGAGGGCACCAAGTTCCTCGACGTCGTGAGCTCCGTCCAGTCCACCATCGACCACATCAAGTCCACCACCAACATCACGCGCATCGCCGCCCTCACCCACATCGGCTACGAGGAGGACCAGAAGCTCGCCGAGCAGACGACGGGGCTCTACCTCATCATGGGCGGCCACTCGCACACCCTCCTGGGCTCCATGGAAGACGCCGAGGGCCCCTACCCGACCATCAAGCAGAACAAGGACGGCGACGACGTCTTCATCGTCACCGCCTACCGCTGGGGCGAGTACGTCGGCTACATCGACGTCACCTACGACGCCGAGGGCAAGATCCTCGCCTACCACGGCGGGCCCATCCACCTCACCAACACCACCGCGCAGGACCCCGAACTCCAGGCCCAGATCGAGGGCTGGCGCGGCCCCTTTGAGGCCTTCGCCTCCGAGGTCGTCGGCTTCGCCAACGTCGAGCTCGACCAGACGCGCTGCCAGCGCGAGGAGTGCCTCCTCGGCAACGTCATGACCGACGCCATGTACGAGTACCGCCTCAACAGCTCCGACTCGGCCAAGCCCGACTTCGCCCTCATCAACGCCGGCGGCATCCGCGCCACCATTGACGAGGGCAACATCACCCGCGGCGAGGTCCTCACCTCGTTCCCTTTCGGTAACTCCATTGTCGAAATCACCTACTCGGGCGCCGACGTCCGCAAGGTCCTCGAGGGCGCCGTCACCCGCGTCAACCAGTTCAACAACGAGCCCATCACCTCGGGCTTCCAGGTGTCCCGCAACATCGTCGTCGAGTACGACCCCTCCGCCGCCAACGGGTCCCGGCTGGTTTCGGTCGAGGTCGGCGGCGAGGCCCTCGACGACGGGCGCGACTACCGCGTCGTCACGCTCGACTTCCTCGCCGGCGGCGGCGACAACATCTTCGTCGCCACGTCCGACTTTGTCTCGCTCGACACCCAGGACGAGGTGCTCGTGCAGTACGTCCAGGCCAAGAGCCCCGTCGACGCCGCCGTCGAGGGCCGCATCGTCCAGAGCAACGGCACCGCCGCACCCTCGCCTTCGGGTTCTGCGACTGGCACCGCGGCGCCCGGTGCTACCGAGACCGCTGCCAGTGGCGCCGGCGTCGTGTCTGTGAGTGTTGGCGCGCTCGCCGCGAGCTTGCTGGCTTTTGTGGTTCTCTAGATACGCATGGTAGTCTGAATAATGAGGCCTGTTTTGATGATGTATGATGGTAGATGCGTTAAAGAAGCAATAAGCTTGTCGGCTGGCTATCCTTACAGCCTGTATTGTAATATCTTGTAGCCGGGGTCCGCAGCCCTTTAGTCGTTTTATGTTTCATGTAACTGGAAACGAACAATAGCTGGCCATTTTGCTTCCGTTGCATTGTAAAGCATCGTTGATTTATACCTTTGGTTCATCGAATGCCTTGCTCTGGCCATATGGCTGTCACGCGCAGCATTCCATTGGGTCCGGAGTGCCATGTTGCCGGGCTGCGAAAGGACTAAGTCCACCTCTACAAGGACACTAGTTGGTTCCGGTCGACCCTCAGCAGTTCAGAACTTCGTCTGGACGATCTGTTGAGTGGCTCCTCGACGGCACTATCTTCTCCTTTTCCTGCCGAACATCCTGACACGAGGAAACCATCTATCAGTATCTCCTAGACAAGTCGTACGTAGCTCTCTTCCACGAGACTCCTGGATTACCAGTTTTCTAAACACTTTGCTCTCTTGCTTGAGTTGCAGCCTGTACGGCGCATCGTAGTGATATGCAAGTGTCCATGGTGTGACAGACATGTTGGCCACTTGAACTCATATTCACAAGTCAGTGCTAAGCAAGCTTACTTCGCTGCCTGGTGCCGATACTCACGTGTCGGGCTATTGTTTGCCGCGCTTGACCTGCGTGGCATGTGTACTGTAGAATTCCGTGGCTGATGCGGAGCCAATTCAACCTTTGACAACACGTCGTCTTGAAAACCTCAATATTGATTCGAGTCACCAGCAGAAGGGTCTGTTCCTTGCCGTGTTTCGAAGTCAAGTGTCCGTGCCATCTCAGTTACTCGCCGTCAGTCCTGGAAGAACTTTCAAAGAACGTCGAAAAGTTGATGAAATAAAATCCATCGAGGTAGAAGATCAATGGGTGACTGTCTCATGGCTTAGTAACTCCTGTCTGACTACGAAGTATATCACTGGGCACACATTCAGTACTGCCTACCTGCAGAGTTACGGTCTAGAACCTCTTCCTAGACCCGATTTCTAGACAAGAACAAGAGTGTAGGTGGTGTCCCGTTGAGCGTCGAACGCTCGGGGAAGATTGGTGAGCAACACCGTACCAAGTCATCAACTTGCGCGAACCTCATACCTGTGGTGACGGCCATGAACTCATGATTATCACGCTGCAAGAGTCCTCAAACTCCTTCGCTAGAGGTTTCTGCCGCGATACGCGATGTTACGTTCAAAACTTGGCCATACTGTGCAGTGACCGACAAAGCAGCCGGAAGCTCTTCTCCTCTGCCGGACGCTGGCGATTCATGTTTACTTGCATCATACGATTCGACGAAAACTTCTCCGCCTTTCCTTTCAACTTGAGGCCATGTAGAAGATGATTAGTAATTGCCGTCGCCGAAGACAAGACCGTGGATCATGTGAATGCGTTTGCGTCAATGGGTCTGAGTATCAGGTGGAAGTTCGCGTCGAAAGAATGATGGGATTGCTGAATGCATCAATCAAGATCGTTCTTGCTGGAAACTCATGGCAGTGATGTTGTGCAAAACGGGAAGAATGTACATCCAAAGTGAGTAAGTCAGGTCGTCATTCACAATGCATGCTTTGCAAACTAACTATACGAGTTCCGCAAGAGACCATAGTCAAGACAATGACCACAGTACGGATAAAGGCCGGCAAGTTGAACAACTCAACAGCTCCAAGCCCATAGGAAATGCTCCACATGGAGAACTTGGTGTATTGGGAAATACCCCTGTTGGTATGCACGACTATGTGACGCTTGACATGGATAGAGCTGTTTCGTCCTTGGTGCATTGCCGGTGGCAACTCTACGCCGTTTTACAAGAACGACTCTACGTAGAATGTGAGTACAACCTCCCAAAGAAGGCTGCTTCTGCTGGTCTGCCAACACTTATCTCAATTGCGGTATCTGATGGATCTGTGATGAATCGTCCCGAGACCTGATGCTTTCTCGGATGCTATCTGATTCGCTAAGAAGCCTACATACATTGGCTTTCGAGCCTGAATCAAGATGCGAAAGCCTGTTTTCCCTTCTTCTTTTTTTCCCCCAAATCTAAAAACAGGTACTCATTGACTGTCTTCGAGGCTTCCACTCCTCGACTATCAAAACGCAACTTAGGAGACACGGAGCTGCTGTAGATTCAACGGTGGCTGGATTACGTCGCAGTCGAGATTGCAAGAGTCCTACGGATCTTGCAGTGGCCCTACGAGGGTTGGCTCGCCTGTCTCCATTTCTGCTTAAGCACAAATTAAAAGGAACCTACAATGTGACCTGCTCTCTGACTGCCGCGGGCATGCGTAAGAGCCGGCACTATTCTTTGGACTTTACCCGGATCGGCTAAAGGGGCCTGTCTAACAAGATTGAGGTCAATTAATGGGAGACCTACCAGTACAAGTAGACACGTCCATTTGCGTACTGTCCGAGTCCGAGCCTTGCTGTGGGCTCTTGGACTACCAGGCTCCGAACGATGGTCCTTTCGAAGAGATGAATTGACAAGGCGTCTCTGAATGCGAACGGCCAGTACGTCCATGTTTGTTTGGGAGCTGTAGACACGCCTATTCGCTACTCGTTCTTTTTTCATTTCTATCTTTTGTCCCATCAAGCGCTGGAAGACGGGAAAGAAAGCCATATTCGTAATTCGTCTCAGAACACAAGGTACGTCGGGTTCTGGCAGGCATCTGGTGCTGCGGGTATGCCATTTCAGTGTTATTCCCTTGGCTGTGCTCGGCATCCCGCCGAGCAATTCCGCCGACCACAGCTTGCCTGCCGAGTCGGCGAGAATCGTACGACAGCCGAATAGGAATCCTGAAGGTGTTGCCGGCCGATGCGTCAGTGTAGAGGAGGTGTCTTTCGCGGCCGAGAGCCAACCTGTACGGGCCGCAAGCATCTAGCAGACCAAAGATCATGCGAGTCACTCGCTCGATGAAGACTCCCGTGCAACAAATCGTGGAGAAGCTTACATGCGATGCTGTTCTTGATGTGATTCGAAGACGGCCGGACGCAATGTGCCGCGCGTAAGACTAATGCCAGGCCAGTGACTAAAAGTGACGTGCAGAGAACGGCGTTCGAGTGGGAGGGATGACCTGGCTTCCGGACGCCGCTGGCCGACTGGAAGATTGGAAGAACTGGATTGCCGGCCAGAGACAGAGTGCCGGCCGTCATGACCAATGTGCTTGCCGGATGGTGAGATAGCCGGTGGAACAAGTGGGCGTTGGAAGACTGAGTTATTTCAGACATGTCTTATCTCACTGCCCGTGACGAGTTGCTGCCGGTAGCTGATGGTAGATGTGAGGTATTCACGACCAAGATGGATGCTTCTCCGTATCCACGACATATTACTGCGTCTTTGCGAGCCATAGTGTCGAGGACATACGATGGACCAACACTGGTAATCGAAACAGATCCGGCACCAAGAGCATGTCCGCCGAGAGTAAAACAATAAAGGTCATCATCACCGGCGGCAATCTGTGGCGTTGTGCAGCCGCCTCGCGTAGGATTGTCTCTGTTTGCGGACAGTTTCGACCTGACTCGGGCCGTTCCAGCCGTTAAGATCGCCATGTGTTCAACGTTCTGTGGCGTAGGGCTTCAAATCCGAGCAGAAATTCCACCTGTAGTGCTAAGGATGCCTGATTTGGTTTCCGTCTCGAAGAGGAAAAAGGTCAACAGACTCTGCCCAGCGTGGCAGCAAATCTGGAGTTGCTGCCGGCCGGCATGTGTGTCGTGCCACCCCCCACACTCCTCTCGGCGCTGTGCCGGCTTCTACAGTAATTAGCACATGGGTATTGTACGATACGATTTGCTTGGCTGCAGAGAGAGTCAGTTGGGACGATCGCCGAGCCGCCGGCACTTGGAGCGTGGCTCTCGGTGGCAACCCTTGATCCAAGCTCACGAGAAGACTTCAGCCGGAATGGCTTCCCCTAGCTTTTTTTTCCGCGCGTGAGACATGTTTCCTTTGCTTGCCTTTGGTATACTAAACGTAGTCAACCGGCCAGTCGGCTCCCACTTCGTATACACTTCGTGTCCGTCGTCCTGTAGATCCTCAACTGTTTGACGCTGACACTGGCGATGTGGGTGTTTTCCCACAAGCAGTGTGGGTGTTTTCCCACCAAAGAGACCTGTGCTCACTCTGGCCATCCCTGGTTTGACATAGATTGTCTCTCAATCTACGGACTCTCCCTGTTCATCCTTCCCTGTGGATCTACCGCCGTCGGCAGGTAATACTGGCAGAGACTAACCTCAACTCTCTTATGCTGTTTGACCGCCAGCTTGCATGCAGCTGCGCAACACTAACTATGAATCCAACGTGTTCCTCGGCACTTTGCCACATACAGTTCGACGCGGCTTCTTGTGGTTCTGATTCATCTGGCTTAGCAGATCCCGAACTGCTGCATGCTTCAACGTTGCCGCGCTTGAGGTAAATCCAAGAGTTGCCGAACGAACCGCTACGTAAAGCTGTCTGCCGCTGGACTGGATAGCACTCTCTAGAGCCGGCGACTATCTGCCACCTCCAGATGTTGAAGTAACATCGATGGGCCACCGGAAACTGAGACTTGAGACCCGCGTATCCATACCGCTGGTCGGATGCGACACTGAACCACTGCTTCGGCTCCCACTCCAGACCCACACAAGAACTGGTTGTCCCTCTCGTCGACGAGACTGATCTGCTGGCCGTAATACGCTCTAGGTCATGCGTCTATTCGATAGTAGCTCACACGTCTGCGAGGGAGATGATCTCTTGGCGCTCAGCTAGCCAACCGCAACACAAATCAGCTAGCGCCTCTCAAGACACAACCGTCTCGCCCAGTCCACGATGGCGACAAGTAGTACAATACTACGTGGCCCTCTCGGGTCGTCGACTACGAGATCTCGGAACCGCCACGATCAGCTTGAGAGTCCCCGACGCGGCGCGGAAGCGGAAGAAATCGACGAGCCACCGCAGCAGAGCAAGATGGGACGCGCCTCGATTCGGAACGTGCTGCTCATAGCCGTCTTCTCGCTCGTCGTCAAGGCCCTGCTTACTGTCCGTCCCGTTTCGTATCAAGAAGGCGGGCAAAACTACGAGTGCAAATGCTCACCCGCCGACGACTGCTGGCCGAAGACGAGCGTCTGGGAGAAGCTGAACGGCACGGTGGGAGGTAATCTCATCAGGCACATCCCGCCCGCTGCTGTCTGCTACCACGAGTATCGCGGCCTGTCAACCTACGATGCTGCCAAGTGCGCCGAAGCGACCGCAAAGTGGACTGACGAGAGGTGGCAGTAAGTTCCTTTTTCGTTTGTCCCTACAACTTGCTACCGTGCCTCTGGATGACCCGAGGGAGCTGACAACAGACGCTCAGGATCTCTCAACCAGCGTCACAGCTCTGGACTTGGGGGAGCAACAACACGTGCGAGCTGACGACTGATCCCACGCGCACGTGTACGTTGGGTTTCTACCCAGAGTATGTCATCATCGCCAAGACCAAGGAACATGTCAAGGCCGGCGTGGACTTTGCAAGGTCAAAGAACCTGAGGCTGGTGATCCGCAACACCGGTCACGACTTTGAAGGTCGCAGCGCCGGGGCAGGGTCACTCGCCATCAACACGCACAACCTAAAGGGCATCTCCTTCGTGGACAAGTACAGCGGCCCGGGAAGCTACCAAGGACCTGCCATCACGATCGGGGCTGGTGTTCAGGGATTCGAGATATCGGCACCAGCCCATGCCAGAAACCCACCCCAGAACGTGGTGATGGGTGAGTGCGAGGTAAGCTCTTCTTCTTCCTGGATGTAGACCGCCGTGACTCATGATCCATCAGACCGTCGGTGTCGCAGGAGGCTTCCTCGGAGGAGGTGGCCATGGACCCTTGACGAACAACTACGGCTTCGGTGCAGACAACGCACTATCTTTTGAAGTCTTGACTGCCGCTGGCGACTTCATCACCGCCAACGCACAATCCAACTCTGACTTGTACTACGCACTGAGAGGCGGCGGGCCTGGCAACTACGCCGTCGTTCTGTCGGTAACTCTGAAGACATACCCAGACACCTCGCCAGGCGCGGCCTTTTACCTCAACGTCAACGCCTCCTTGGGCGCCAGCTTCGACCAAGTCCTCCAAACCGCCAACAAGCTCCACGAACTCGGGAATCACATGGTCGACAACGGCCTGTACGGTCTCTACGAACTCTACCCGCCCATCCTCGGCGGCGCCCTCCACGTCCAGCCCATCATGGGCATGAACAAGACGGCCGGGCAACTGCGCGTCCTCGTGCAACCCCTGCTGACGTACCTCGACGCCGAGAGCATTCCGCACGACTACGGCTTGCGAGACTACCCCGACTACCACACCCTCTTCCACGACATGTTCGAACCCGAGGCCGCGGCCCAGAACGGCTTGACGGGCGGTTGGGTCTTCACCCACGACGACATGGAGAACAACCAGGCCGCCGTCACGGACGCCATCAAGCTTGCCCTCGCGCCGTCGGAAGACCAGTTCGGCATCGTCATCAGCCACTTCTTCGACCCGGGGCACACCCTGAAGCGCCCCGAAAGCGCGACGCACCCCAAGTGGAGGGGGGCCACGATGCGGACCATGGCCATTCTCCCGCAACCCCTGGACGCCACGTGGGCGCAGAAGCAAGCCCTCGACGACCTAATGGTGAACACAATTACAGAGAAGTTCAAGCAGGCCGCGCCAAACGGCCTTGCTTATGTCAATGAGGTATAGTCTCCCCTCTCTCGGCTTGTCCTTAAGCCCCTACTGACGAGACTAGAACTACGCATTCATGAACAACTGGCAGGATGCCTTTTGGGGCCCCATATACCCTCGGCTCGCAGCGACAAAGAAGAAGTGGGATCCAAACGGCGTTTTCTACTCATGGTCGACACCCGGAAGCGAAGATTGGGCCGTTGTCGACTATGGCAACAGGCTGTGCAAAAAGAAGTGATGCCATTCGACCGTACACTCTGTGTTCTGGGCAGTGTTTTTTGTCTGTTTTCTTCATAACCTCTGAGATACCACCTTTGCCCAACAACTTGAGGCTTCATAGATTCTTAGATCTGCATATAGTAATTCCTGATACACCTCGGGCCTGACTTTTCCGAGCTGGGCTGTACAGGGTTCGACACGCACGCATAACTCTACTCGTTCCACACCACGGCGCTCAAACCGTCTTCCTGGTTCGCCGCGCCGGGGTTCCCTACCTTGAGCGAAGCAAGGAGCCGCCCGAGCCTGCCCGTCGCGACGTTCCTCTCGACAATGGCGACGTTGGCGCTGGTCTGGCCGCCTATTGCCACCATGTTCCCCGCCGCGTTGATGGAAAATGTCCGCGGGAAGAACGAGTGGGCGCTCGTCGTTTCGACGAACGTGACGTTGCCCGAAGCGGCGTGGATGGAGAACGTGGCGATGGAATCTTCCTGGGCGCCAAAGGAGCGGTCGAACCGGTTGGTTGCGTAGACGAAGTTGTCTTTGACGCGTACCTCTGCGGCTTTCGAGCCTGGCGGAGCAGATTTCCCTGGAGGAAAGGTTGATATGGTTTGCCTTTTCAGCAGGGATATGCATCCCCCCGGTTGGTATAACACAGACCAAGCGGTGATGGAGTTTGAGAGCTCGTTGACGGTGAAGAGGAGGGTGCTGTTGCCCTGGGTCCAGAAGGCGCCGTGGCGAGGGCCGTCTCCAGCCCCAGGTGTTGCAGGGGAGCATTCCGTCAACGTGCCGGTTGTGCCGACGCGAAAGATTCGGATGAGATCGGCGCCGAGGTCGGCAGACAAAAGGTTCTGGCCCGAGGGGTCCGTGAAGACGGAGTGTGGATGGGGTTTGTTCTGCCGGGATGGCACGGGGCCGGGTTGAGGCATGGTGAAGGTCAACTTTTGGAGTGGTTGACCGGCGCCTGTAAGGGGAAGAGGATAAGTTGATATCGTTGAGGCATCGCTGGTATTACAGTTTAGTTGGTAACAGGGAGTTCATGGCGTGACGTGTTCTTACTATTGTGCGAGTGCAATGTATCCCTTTCCGTTTGATCCTCCGTAGAGGGTGCTATGAAGATCGCCGCCGCTCGTCTGAATCTGTCCTTTGGGGACGACTGCTCCGTCAGTTCCTACAGTAAAGCTCTTGAGCAGCGGCTGGCCCCATTGAACTTCGTCAGGGATGTGGAGAGTCCGCGACTCGGAGTCGAGGTCGAGCCAGGCCGGCATGCGGTTTCCTGAGCTGATAGACCCTGAGATCGAGAGCTGGTTTGTCGGTGATAACGAGAGAGTGTAAAGCTGGCCGCTGTAGTGTGATGCCAACAGAGTGGAAGTCTTTGCTCTTGCAACGACCAAAAGCAGCGTCAGTAACATTTGTTTCGTCATTGTGAGGTTGGATTGAGCCTAGAAAAGGAGTCTGATGACCAGTGGATGAGATGCCTTAGTACTTCTGAGAACGGTCACTACTGAGGGAGCGAGTTGTTGTCGATGGTCTTGCTGCTTGGATTTAACCAGAAGTTGAACTGTAGCAAGCCCTCTTCGCGTGATACTACATGATGCTATGTGAAACACGACGTCTTTATACGATAGATTACTTGACAGACACTATTCCGTAACCCAGCCTCCGGGTTGCCAAATCAGGCACAATCTCGGAAGATAGCCATGTTGAACCAAGCTGGCCATATTACACTCCAAAGAGCCGGTTCAAGGCTAAATGAAGATCTCTGCAGACTACACATCAGGGCAGTCGAACTAGTTGAGCCCCTAGATATTCATCGTTTTGCAACACCAAGACCTCAGAGCTCGTGGTTTCCCGTCGCAACACGCATACGCTATTGTCCATAAGTTTATGGGCGCGGAACAACAGCAACGGAGATGCTCTAGAATAGGCTGATTGAAGATCCCATGTTGGTTGGACCCAGAACGTACGACCTACTATAACTCACCCAAGGGCGAGTTTTCAACGGGCGTTCATTCCGGGTGAGACACTGGCTATACGAGCAGCAATACCAAGAGTGGTCTGATATGCCTGAGTCCGAGCCAGTGAGCAACATATAGCTGTACTACATCTCTCAAATCACTCAGCTCTTGACTTCCGAGTACATTGACTCCAGTCCTTTCAGTGAGGGAACGACTCTCTCGGGCTTGCAGACTGCGTCACAGCCAACCAAGATGACTCTCTTTGGACTCGTCGTTCTGTTCGCCCTCATTCTCGCTACCGCGGCCTCTCCCCTGAACAAGAAAGCAATCATCGACGACTGTCTCGCCGCCGCCAATGTCCCCTACAACACAAAAGACAGCTCCCAGTGGAACGCGGATGGCGCACCGTTCAACGTCAGGATTCCTTTCGTCCCGGTTTCCATCGCCGTGCCTTTGTCGACAGAACACATCCAATCAGCAATCAAGTGCGGCAGAGAGCACGGCGTCAAGGTCACGCCCAAGTGCGGCGGCCACAGTTACGCCAACTTTGGCTTCGGCGGCGAGGACGGGCATCTCATGCTCGAGCTCGACCACATGTACAACGTCACGCTGGACAAAGCCACGGGCATCGCGACGGTCCAGGCCGGTAGTCGTCTGGGACATGTCGCCAGCGAGCTTTACAAGCAGGGCGGCAAGGCGATCAGTCACGGAACGTGCCCAGGGTAGGTTGACGTGATGCGCGTCCGGAGGATCTAGCACACGGCTGACAGAGCTCCAAGTGTCGGTGTGGCAGGTCACGTACTTCATGGAGGATATGGAATGAGCTCTCACACAAAGGGTCTCGCGCTCGACTGGCTCGTTGGCGCCAAAGTTGTCTTGGCCAACGGAACGGTCGTGACTGTTTCCGAGACTGAAAACGCGGAGCTGTTCTGGGCGCTCAAAGGAGCCGGCAGCTCGTTCGGCGTCGTCTCCGAGTTTTACTTCAAGACCTTTGACGCGCCGAAGCAGGCCACAAACTTCCTCGCCATGCTCCAATGGGACGCCCCAAAGTCGATCAGCGGCTTCAAGATACTTCAAGACTGGGTCGAAAACGACATGCCAAGAGACTTGAACATGCGCCTCTTCATCACACCGCGCTTCACCAACCTCGAAGGAATGTTATACGGTGACAAGGCCGGGTTGCAGGCTGTCCTCGACCCCCTTCTCCTGAAGCTCGGAGGCCGTCTGACGACCTCGCAGACCACGGACTGGTTCGGCAACCTGCAGCACTTCGGCAATGGTCTCGCCCTCGACCAGAAGGACACCTACAAAAAGGTTAGCTCCAATTTAACAGTCGTCGGGGTTCAATTCCGATACTGACTCGGTTACAGCAGGAGAACTTCCACTCATCCAGCCTCTACACGGGATTACTGTCCGACGCGCAAGTCGAGTCATTCGTCGACTACTGGTATAGCATTGGAAAACCTCTGAAGCGGGACTGGTATGTGCAAGTCGACTCCCACGGCGGCAGGAACTCGGCCATCACCGAGGTTGCAAGCACCTCGTCGTCCTACGCGCATCGTGACGCGCTGCTGCTCTACCAGTTCTACGACCGGGTCGACGTCTCCGCAACCTACCCGAAAGACGGACTTTTGTTCCTCGACAACTTTGTACCGAATACTACGCTCGCCGCGGAGGAGAGGGAGCACGGCATGTACTTCAACTATCCCGATCCCAGCTTGTCACAAGACGCGGCCCAGAGACACTACTGGGGAGACAATATCGGGAGATTGCAGCATATCAAAGCAGAGGTGGACCCGGAGGAGCTCTTCTATTTCCCGCAGAGCGTACGGCCAGCTTCTCTGGTGTTGTGATCTTCCAGTCGACCAGCCTTGCACGTGTGGCGATGCAAACAACGCATTTCGTCGAAAGGGGGGCTTGGGCTACTTGATAAGCATGACGCGATCGTCGTGCACGTCCATAGTTCGGGCAGTATGGCCACTCGTGTCAAATATAAGTATAAAAGATGTAACGGTTGTGGCCGCGGGCTGGCTCACCCACATTTCCATCGTCCATGCCAAGCTTTGAGACCCAGATGTAGGATCAACTGACTCGGCCGGGCCCATGCCTCGCGGAGATGAGCCGCGGACGAAAGGCGAAGTCGGTACAAGCCACTTCGCAAGCTGTGTTGATGTCTCAACCAAGACAATGGGGATAGGAGTTGCACAGGTTTACTACAATTTCAGCCCCAGCATGTTGTTTACACATGCAGCTGGAAGCCTCTGCGATCATGACAAGACCAGTAGACCAAGGAACGATGCTGTGATTACTGGTACTACTCGGGTCTCAACACGTGGCTGGACTTGTGAGCGTATTTGCAATACAATATAGAACGACTGCAGATCGTGGGGACACGATAAGGTCTCCTTCATCTGGATCACCCATCAGCTGATGCTCCAGAGATCACGCGGGTCAGCGTCCAAGAGATCACTGCAGATCAGGCTTGGTTCTCATCATCGTATCCCTCAGTCAACTTGCACCCATCTTCAGGTGTCTATGTCACTGAATCATGCACCAGGGACCACTTTAGACTAGAGAAAGATCGTCTTGGCAGAACAGATCGCGCAATGGACCAGTGCCAAGTGACCACAACGTGCTGCCACTTTAGCAACAATGAAACAAATTGCTGTTATCTGATCTGAGCGGACATGATCTTCATGACATGGACGAATTGTACCAACAGGATGCAACGCTTCTTGATTGCAGTTTCGTTGACGTCTCAATACGGTCTGTCAATATGAACAGAATAGACTAGCCTCACTTTAAAATGCGGTCCCCCATCGCCGTGAACCCGTCTGTGACGACGAGATCCCTGCGAGATATGTCGGACTCGCCGATGCTAAGCAACCACCCAACCAGCACATGATCGGATACTCAGCACAGACTGAGCTTCTTTCTCAAGGCTAGGACTAGAGAACGGCTACTGATCCTGAAGTGCGAGGTTCACGGCGCTTGGATATCCAGGATTCACCCACGCTCGCTACGATAGAGCAGCTATTCGATACCGATGTGCCCAAGACATCATACCTGCGTTATCACAGGTGACACGACCGAGGACTGGATGCTACCCACGTGTCAGTCGACTGGTGATGAGTGAGCCCAAGACCCCGCAACTTGGCGATAACGCGAGGGGGTTCCCAGTCGGTTCCATTCGAACTGCCTCATTCGGCTGGAGGGTCTCGGCATTCACCTGGGATCCCTGTCTATGAATCCCGAGGGAAGCTCTTGATGTGAGATTCAACCATCCGTGTTAAATAGTCGTGATGTTGGCTATAAGGTTCAAACGTCGACTATCAGGTCGCCGCCTCATGACCTTCATCACCCTTCGTTTGGGCCCAAGATGCAGTTCAAGACTCTCCTTCTACCTTTCCTCCTCGCCGAGGTGGCCCTCGCCAACCTGCCCATCCGCGTCGTAACATTCAACATCCGCTATGACGCCGGTGATCGGGAGTTCAACGAGAAGCCGTGGTGGGATTTCTTCTGCTTCGCCTCCAAGGACCGCTGCCGCCACCCGCACGTCATAAACGCTCTCAAGGACGCCGCAAACACTGCCCCGGCAGGCGCCGCCACCGTCATCGGCCTGCAGGAAGTCCTCAAGAACCAGCTCGTCGACGTCTACAACGGCCTCGGTTTCGGCTGGGACCACGTCGGCGTCGCACGCGACGACGGCGGAGCCGGCGGCGAGTACAACCCCATCTTCTACCGCTCCGACGTGCTCAAGCTGCTCTACTCGGAAACCAAGTGGCTCTCGCCGACGCCGGACCAGGTCTCCTTCGGCTGGGGCGCCGGCAGCCGCAGGATCGTCACCATTGCCGTCTTCGAGCACGCGGCCACCGGCCTCAAGTTCATCCACGCCAACACGCACCTCGACAACGTCAGCTGGGAGGCCCGCAGCGAGGGTATCAAGGTCGTCGTCGCGAGGATCCAGGCCGTCCAGGCCACGTGGGGCCCGCTGGGCGTCACGCTCACGGGCGACTTCAACTCGGACCCCAACGGCGACGCCTTCAAGACGCTCGTCGCGACGGGCTTCGTCGACGAGCTGTACGACCTGGCGACGCCCGCGCAGCGCATCGGCCCGAACCAGCTGACGTACACCACATTTGACCTGAGGAACGGGAGGAGCAAGATCGACTTCATCTTCCTCGGGCCCAAGGCGGCGAACAAGTTTTCTGTCCAGCGCTACGAGATCAAGGATAACAATGTGAATGGTCTGGTCATGAGCGACCACAGACCGGTCATAGGGGACGTTACGCTTTTGTCATGATACCCGGTGATTTGGAGTTTTGGGACGATGCAAGCGATTCAGCGTACACCAGAAAGTTTTCTTTAGTACACATATACATAATCATAATGATAAATGAACTTCAACAATGGTGGACTCTGAGTTTTGATTAGAACAACTTGTAGATACCCTGGAGTGGCAACTGTTCGGCAGTATGACTGCACACTCTGTCTGAGCTTTGGTGAGTAGCATCGTTTTGAGTGAGAGAAAGCGAGTGCTGGTAAAACAGAGCAAACTCTGGGGACCATGGCTGTATCAGATCGAGGGGTCTGATTATCTAAATTCAACGTCCACTCAGCTATCAGGTATTCGAAGACCAGGTTTAGATTGGTGCAAATGTTAACACTCGCGTCACGAGTAAGATCAAGATATGCCATAGAGCGTCTGTTGAAGCCACCACTGGGTTAACTGGAAGCCCGAGGCTGCCGAGGGTCTTGTAGGTCCAATCTGCAGCGTTGACTTGAGTGACGTAGTGTCCTGTAGAGTCGCCACCCTGAGTCCCTTGAGGGATGGACTGGTAGAGAGCATCGACGGAGTGGAGGTCGCCGGAGGGGCCGAGAGGAGTGTTTGCTCGGGCAGCACCGAGAGCGACACGAGAGCAAGACATGATGTGGTGACGCAAAGCTGATGTCTTGGTATGATGAGGGGTTTCCTGACCGAATGTGGGATGATGATGAGGGTTCAAGACTTGACAGTTGAACGGAACTGACCTGTTCATATCGTGATAGCCGCTCCGCTGCTTCTTACTCGTGAGCCACGTGGTACCAAGCAATACGGAACGGCACGCAAGACGACACGGGACAGAGCGCAAGCCAGCCTGGCTTAACCAAGCGCATCGTGCATCACCCCATATAACAGCTGGGCGGAATGGTTCTGGACCATGCAACTTCTGCAGTTGGGCGATAGCTAAGGCGGGATGACAAATGCTCGGCAATTGCGATATGAGTCTTCATGGGGATGAGGAATATAATCCTGGATCGGCGCTGCTAGCAACATGTGGAAACACGACGGTTAATTATGGCCAGCGTGAGTCTCATCACGAATTCCTTTGGCAGTTCTCAGTGGATGCTAGCAACGTATTATGTGACATGATCACGTCAGAACAAGACCGTCTGTGTTCTTTCAAAGTATTCGTCTCGTTGAAAATTGCCCAGCACGTGAGAGCCTCATGTTGGAAGCTGCATACACGTATCTGAACCTGATTCGATGGTAAGCTGAGTTCGATGTCTGAGACTTCAGACAAGTAACGGACAATCTGAGATAATTTGCAAGCGTTACTTCAGGTGTAACTTCCCTTTATCCTTGGTTTCTTTGAGATTATGAACCTCGCCCAGGTTTGAGCTCAGTCAAATACTCCTCTTTCCAGCGCACTATGCCATCTGAAAGATGTCGTCTGAGCGGCAAGAACTCTTGCATAGAAGTCATCTCTAAGTCGGCAGTGACGGCTCTTCAACTCTGATATCACGTACTAAACGTCATAATCGATAAATTGTTTGTAGAAGTATGATCGTAAAAGATCCACGCCCACCTGCCACTCAACGGATAACCGTCATATTAGGACTGAAGGAAGTGTTAGTTGGTGAGTTAGCAAAGTATAATTCTAGTTAAACTCCCAGATTCTACAGTCAAGGAGGCTCGATCTTCAATGTCATGCTGTCCCAATGGTATGGTTCATCTGGAAAAAGTACGTCGAAAGAATGCAGCTTACCCATCACGCGTGCCAGTCGGCGTCCTGAGCCAGCAACGACCGCAGAGTCTTGAGCTCAATTCATACTGAGCGCCAGCCTTAAGAAGTAGCCTCTTCTCCATCGACGGATGTTTGAAAGCTTGGAAATCTCCAAAACCAACGGCTTCTGGACGCATCCAATATCCACGCCCCAACGCTACCATTCGACCCATGAACAACGTTCTGTTGGTCGACGTCGTTGGAACTTTGGTTCCCAGGTCTCGAGACAAATGGTAAGGATGCAAAGCACGACATGTCCGCTCACGCCGCATACGCCGCCAATAGAACTTCACAATACAAAGGAACCAACTGTATTCGGGAAGGGAAGCCCGTCCAGCCCCTCGTATCTGTCACGCGAAGCGTCAAACCCCTGCAGAATTCAAGCACAGGCCGACCCTTATTGGCGGTCATGATAGGACATGTAGCTTGTTTCGGCAACTCGCTCTTGAAAGCTCAGGGGTAGAGCGATGATTATGGGCTGAGGCTCAGCAACGCCGTTAGGTTTGATAGTGCGTGCCCAGGACCCTAGTCGCATCTTGCAATCTTCTTGCCTGGTTCCCAGGAACATCATCTATTAAAGACATGGTCTTGGCGGCTTTCAACCCACGAGAGTTGCATCGTGAAATCGAAGCGGCCCATCATGGAGGGCGAGGTTCGAGTTGTTTCCGCCACTGCGGCCGTCTGGTTTGTGATACTGTTGCCTTTTCGCATTTCAGCTATCAAAGCGGAATCAATAAAGGTCGCCCCAAACTATCGCGGATATGTCAAGCTAGTAAGTCTCGAGGCTTCTATCTCAACGGTATTGTGATTAACTTGCGTGAAAGACGCTCGCTACCTTGCTGCTTGTGGCGCAGGCAGCCTCTTCTGTCGCAATGGTGAGGCAATCGCCCCAGAGCTACGTGAACGTCACCTTGGCCATAGTTCCCATCATCGCAGCCGTTGGGCTTCTGCCTCTGCTCTTTCTGGAACACGGTCGGTCTGTCAGACCGTCAGATCTCGCAGTCGTCTATCTTTTGGTGACGCTTGTCTGTGATTCTGCTGGTCTGGCTGCCAGCTATGTTGGGTCGAAAAAATTGATGGTCCTTTCGACGGGTATCTCGGTTCCCGCCCTCAAACTCGCCCTCTTGCTGGCGGAATCTCAAGGGAAGCAGTCCCTTCTTCGCAGCCCGTATGACCAATCAGCTCCTGAAGAAACCGCTGGCGTCTTGAGCCGTACATTCTTTTGGTGGATCAATGCAATCCTGGCCAAGGGATACCGGATGATACTCACAGGAGACGCTCTCCCGCCTCTAGATGGCAAACTTTCATCCGGCCTCCGTCGCCATGAGGCACTACTGGCCTGGGACCAAAGAGGTGAACTTTGTTGATTCCTACCATGACCGCTCCAATCTCTCGTTGCTAACCGTGAGGTAGCGAAACCAGAAACGAAGACCACGTTACCAGGGGTTCTCATCCAGAGCATGGCGCTACCCTTTATCGCTCCAATCATCCCGAGACTCTTTCTTATAGCGTTTTTGGTACGCTCAACCTCTACTGATCGGGGCTGCCATTCGCTACCTCAACGCTCCATCAGGTGAAAAGTCCACGACCGCGTACATGATCATTCTCGAGGCCTTCTTCGTCTACATAGGACTTGCGGTATGGGCCACTATGATCCCTTGGGTGTGCCTCGCTCCGGCTGACCTCAAAGATCTCTAAAGCAATCTATCAGCACCGGCTCAACAGACTGAAGATCATGATCAGAGTCGCCGTCGTCGGTCTGATCAACAACAAGTCGCTTAATCAGCCCTCAACCGACTACGAGGACGCCAAAGCTGTCACTCTCATGAGTACGGATGCAGAGAACGTGGGCCAAAGCGCATCAATGTTCCATGAAGCGTGGGCGCACGTCATCGAAGTGCTTCTCGGCACGGTGATGCTGGCTAGACAAGTCGGCTGGGTCTGCCTCTTGCCTTATGCCTTGATACTTCGTAAGTCCTGCCTGCGGCCCATGCTTATACCGTTATTCTGACCTTGATGAAAGTGGCTTCGCAAATGAGCAAGTACCTGGCAAAGAACCTCCAAGGCCAGCAGAAGAACTGGACCGTAGCGACGCAGAAACGTCTTGCCATGACTTCTTCGATGATCGCGTCGATGAAGAGTCTGAAGATGCAGGGCATAACGCCGTACACGGAGTCTCTCGTGCAGACGCTTCGATTGAAAGAGCTCGGCATGGCCCAGAAGGTGAGATGGATGATGGTCGCCTATAACGCAAGTGGTAAGTTTTCCCTACTTCTTCGATAACCTAGATGTCTAACTTCTTTTAGCCAACGCTGTCGGTATCTTCTCCCCCATCATCACACTCGTATTGTATGTTTTGATAGCGCAATGCAAGGGCTCGTCACTCGATACCGAAACTGCCTTCACAACCACCGCTCTCCTTGGTCTGATCACCCACCCTGCCAACATGATCATGACCATCGTTCCGCAAGCAATCGGCTCTCTCGCCGCTTTTGAGCGCATCCAACAGTACCTTCTCCTGCCGCCGCGCCTTGACCAAAGACGCATATTCGATAAGACAAGCGAAGGATCCGCTGACATATCATTTGCTATCACGCTGGAGAACGTAACCCTTCAGCCAAACCCGTCAAAGAAGCCCATTCTCAGCAACCTCGATCTCGTCATCGATAGGGGTTCGTTCTTCATGTGCTCCGGGCCGGTGGGCAGTGGTAAAACAACGTTGGCAAAGGCCATCCTGGGCGAACTTCCGACGGCTGGCGGGACCATTTCGGTGTCTACAAAGAGGATTGCATCTTGCGAACAATCCCCATGGCTGCCCATCGGAACCCTCGAGAGCGCCATCTGCGGGTTTCTGCCCGGAGAAACAGGCTGGTACGAGGAGGTTGTCCGGCTGTGCTGCCTCGAGGATGATTTTACGGCGCTCCCTGACGGTGATCAGACTCAGATTGGGAGCCGCGGCTTGAATCTTTCCGGTGGACAACGTCAACGAGTGGTACGGGATCCATCTCAATAATCCGTTTAGAAAGCCATCGTATCGTGCTCACATGTTTTCAGGCTCTTGCTCGCGCCATCTACGCTCGGTGCGAAGTCGTAATCCTGGACGACAGCTTCAGCGCCCTCGACGGCAAGACGGAAAACCTCATTGTGGAAAACCTGTTGGGTGCCGACGGCTACTTCAGAGAAAGCAGGACCACGGTGATCCTCATAACTAGTTCTCGTGAGTTTGATGGGTATCATCTCGAAAAGGGGGTGAATAATGACCGTTCTCAGCTTCTCATTGCCATCTTGCGGACTGGCTTCTCATCCTGGGACATGATACCATCGCGTACCAGGGAACATGGGCCGGCCTGGAGAACAAGCCGGGAAACATTCTGAAGCACAATGTTTATGAGACTCGACGTGAAGAAAAGCAAACGCTGGTCGACAAGACTATCCAGAGCCAGAGCCTCAAAGTCACCGAAGCCATCGTGGATCTCAGTAGGGCAACTGGAGACATATCTCTCTACGGTGAGAAGCTTGCAAAGGTACAACACATCGAATCTGTTGCTGATCACATCTCTGCCACAGGTTACTATCTCAAGGCGGTTGGCTTCGGCAACTTCTCCATTCTGCTAGTTTGTACCGCAACGTACTCCTTCTTCATCACGTTCCCTCAGTATTGGCTGCAGAAATGGACCGAGGCACCAGCTTCACAGAGATCGTCGACTTTCTACATAACTGGCTATCTGATTATATCCTTTCTATCATGGGTCGCTACCAACGGGTCTATGTGGTAGGTAACTGTGTTCTCAAAGCGGATGTCAACTAACGTCCACAAGGTCGACACATATCCTGATCGCACCTAAGTCCGGTGTTGAGCTCCATCGCCGGCTTCTATCCATCGTTATCGGGTGAGTCTTCAAGAAGTGACAATGGTTCGACCACTTCTGACAGAATGTAGAGCGCCGTTGTCATTCTTCTCGGTGACCGACACGGGTGCGATACTCAACAGGTGAGTCCCAGCCCAACTCGCTTCGCAGGCAATACTGATGCTGCGCAGGTTTAGCCAGGACATACAGTTAGTCGACCGACAGTTGCCGCACGCCATCCTCTCCATGTCAAACCGTACGTCCCCTCTTCTGCTTCCAGAATATCCTAACAAGTTGCCCAGAGATCTTCAAGCTGTTGGTTCAGGTGGCGCTGCTCTTCAGCGCACAGAGACTACTCGCAGCAACTCTCCCACTCTGCGTCGCGGCAGTTTACGTCGTGCAGAAGATCTACCTGCGGACCTCGCGACAACTCCGTCTGTTAGACTTGGAGTCTCGGTCCGAAGTCTACTCAAACTTTCTCGAGTCGGTACGTTTTCTTCTGGGGCTGTGAGAATGGGTTCACAGCTGACACAACCCAGGTCGAGGGCGTCGCGACAATTCGCGCATTCGGCTGGGAGGAGCAGGTCGAGCAGACCAACATCCGCTCGTTAGATCAGGCGCAGAAGCCCGATTATCTTCTCTACTGTCTCCAGCAATGGCTCAGTATCGTCCTGGACCTCATCGTGGCCGCGATGGCGACTGGTCTCATTGCCCTCGCTGTTTTGATGAAGGGGACGACGACGGCTGGACAGATAGGAATGGCGCTGAACATTGTGCTGGTTGCTAACACGACGCTACTTAGCCTGGTGTCGTCGTGGACGAACCTGGAAATCTCACTTGGTGCCATGTCAGTTTCCTCTGGCGCGTGTACCACGAGTCTGTTAACAATTCGCCAGATCCCGTTTGAAGAACCTGGAAGCAGAGACCCCCAAAGAAGATAAAGTCGGCGAAGCCTATGTGCCAGACGAGATTTGGCCATCAGCCGGAGAGGTGGAACTGGATAGCGTTACAGCTGCGTACAAGTAAAGGCTCTCGTCGAACTCAACAATAACTGCAGTTCTAATAAGTCTACCTAGGCCTCAGGCTTTGGCTTTGGAAGACATCAACATCAAAATATCTCCAGGTCAACAAATGATCGTCTGCGGACGGACTGGAAGGTGAATATCTGCAACTCCAGCTTCCCTGCCCATTGACTGACGTGTTGGGGACGATGCGCAGTGGCAAGAGTACCCTGCTACTAACCCTTCTCCGGCTCTTGGACACCCAGTCCGGGACTATCAAGATTGACGGAGTTGATCTGAGCCTCGTCCCTCGCTCTTTGGTCCGACAGAGGTGCTTCGTCACGGTTGGCCAAGATGCGCTTGTCCTCGGCCAGGCCAGCCTCCGGTTTAACTTGGATGTAAGTCATTCATTCGTCTGGATACCTTATCTTTCGCGGCTGGCTAACATGAATGCCAGCCTTCCTCCTCGCTATCTGATGAAGACATCGCAGCTGCTCTCCAGCGAACGTCACTTTGGTCCCACTTCGCCTCCGCCTCATCAGCACCATCGGTTGAAGAAGCCCGTGAGGTCTTGAATCGGTCCATTGCCGACCTGCCGCAGATGTCAACCGGCCAGTCCCAGCTTTTTGCACTGGCTCGCGCGATCCTACGATTGAGGCAACTGAGCCAGACTCATGTTGAGGCCGAGATCAAACCCATTGTCCTCCTCGACGAGGCCACCTCATCGCTCGACTTGGAGAACGAGGCCACCATCCGCAGAATCATTCACGAAGAGTTCACAGATAAGGGTCATACTGTGATTGCCATCACTCATCGTCTCAGTGGGGTATCGGAGACGTTGCGATCCGACAAAGACATTGCTGTGCTGTTATCGGACGGCAGAGTTGAGAAGTTCGGGCCGGCGGGAGATGTGCTGAATGCGGCAGACTTGCACAAGTAAAGATCAGACAAGTCAAAGAGACGGACTTTTGCGCCTGGGCTGTCTCTAAACTTCGTGGCAAATTGGTTTTGACAGAGCACTAGTTGGATCTTGTTGCATTCGTTATTGCATCACCTCCAAGCAACTCGGAGTTCCCTTGAGTCAGAACCACCAAGTCGTGCAGTGGCAGTATAGACTATTCTAATCAGCTATCATTTTCTTCCATTTTGAATTAGACCAGTGATGTAGCAACGACACCGGCCAGCAACCATATCATCACTGACCATAGAACAATGAATAACCTCCCACCACTCGAACAAACAGCGTAGCATCTGTTACGGAGCTTCCCTACGTCGCATTACCCCGCGCTTCTCTGAATTCCTTCGCATAAACTCATGTTTAAGGTTCGTCCTGGCTTCCGGTTGCCATGGGCATGGTGCACCTTCACCCACTTTCCGGGCTTCGGCTGGCTCATCGGGAAATGGAAGACGTGATCTTGCCAGGCGTAGTCAGCGGGGTGATCTTCTAATAAAGCATCCGAGTCTCAAGGAGTTTCTCCTATTATGCGAGTTCGTGAGGAACTTGGCATTCGACACAGATGTAGGTATTATTCGCTGCCGCCGCTGATAAATCGAACTCCCCCACCGGGCCGATGAGCTACATCGATGTCGAGGCCATAAGTGAGTTATAGCAAGTTCGTAAGGGCCATTCGCACACCCGTCGCAGACTCTCACCATATACTGACAGCTTGCTAGAGAATTCCGATTCAACTTCCAGTGGGCAGGATTCATCATGCTCCAAATACCCATCATCGGTCTGCTCCTGGGCCTAGTCGCCAACTACATGCTCAAAGCCCAAGCAGCATCCCTTCCAAAACAACTCGCCGTCGTCCGCCGTCGTTCCGGACTCACACACAAGGAGTATCTCTACTACCACACCCTCGTCCACGGCCAGAAAGCCTGGAACGCGCCGCGGGACGACGCGTTCCCGCTGGCGTACATCCAAGACCACGTATTCGACGGCGTCTTCGGCGCGAACAACAGCGTCCCGAACCAGGTCTACGTCGGCCGCGACGATGTAGTCGAGTTGTACAGCAGCGCGCCGGGAACCTTCACCGCGCCGCCCCCGACAAACTACACGCAGACCGTCATCGGGCCCGACGGCGCCAGTTTCAACGACTTCCCGACGGCCATGTCCATCATGGCCTACGAAACCTTCCTGTCGGACTTGCCGGCCGGCCCCGCGCAAGGCCCGAAGCGGGACGACAAGACCGGGCCGCTGGTCGCCTTTTTCTGGGCCGTGGCCACAAAGGACGCGACCTCGAACGAGACGTTTGCAAACGACCTGGCCAGCGCGCTGGTCAGACCGCTGCCGGCTGGTGTTGTCTACAACGCGAGCGTTCACGTCCCTGTGCCCGGTGCGGATACCAGGCCTTACTTTGGTGGGTTTGGCATGCCGACGATCAATGCCGTGATCAAGCTGTGGCTCAACGAGGGCGGTGACTCCATCTCGGCACTGCGCTCGGCGCAGACGGGTTTGGATAACGCGAAGCTCCATTTGGATGAGAACCAGTCCTTCATGCTGTTCTCGAGGGAGGTTGTCATCTGGGATATGAGGAGCGGTATAGATGTGATATTCTCCCCTTCTCCCAGCACCAATGGTTGTACTTGACATTGACGTTTGGATAGTTTGAACCCGATCGTCTTACCGCGACATTGAAGGCTGGAACGTATTGAGTCTGCTCACGCGGAACTCGTCCCGGCGATATGCAATCACGTGGTAACGAGTATTCGGAACACAGTGGGCTTGTATCCGCAGACTGTTTCCATCTTTATCATCTTGCTGCCTATTCCAAGTTCCACTGGTAGTAGATATCGCCGGCAGGCAACTTGTGGGTGCACTTACTCGCCAGCCAAGTCCACTTTCAGGTCACATTCGGCACTTGTTTCCATAATCACACGCGTAGAACAACATAATCTAGAATCGGCATGCAGGGTAGTTGAGTGGTGTCCCAAAAACACTTCGAGTCTTGAACCCAGCCTACAGATGCTGAGCATCTCGTGATAACGTATCACGCTCGATAATGACAGTGAAATAATCGGGCAGTTCCACAGACGGGCGACTTCGTATCTCAAGCCCGTCTCAATATGACCCTGCTGGCCGAGCTGTCATGTGTTCATGACGCTGGGTATGCTTCGCCGCAGAGTGCTCGCTTGCTCATAGAAGCAAAGCTCAAGAGAAAAGTAGTCACGTACGCCCTGCTACTTTCTCAGTGAGGATCCAATGAGGCCCAATTTTCAAGCCAGGCAGCCGTATTTCGGATGAGCGCCACGTGTACAGTGGTCGTCATCTTCCCAGCCTGTATTGCAGGCATTATAACAAAAGATCCTCATGTACCGAATCCTTCACATTCATCAGTCAATCATTGTACATGTCGAGAATTAATTCGGTGATTTCATCCATGTTTTTCTGGGTCTTTGGCGATCTGAACTACTTTCTGTCGCTTGCAGTCCGCTGACAGGCTCATACATCTCCTCGAGCATATCATGTTCTTTTTCGAATAAATACAGATAATTCCTTAGTTCTGAAGAAATCTCACAGTTACATCTTCCAAGCTACATAGTATATTCTCGGCCGTCAAGATGGCACTGCTCAGGTGGCTTACATCGTCCGTGGCTCTAACCGCAATCACTACGGCGTACGCAAACGTACCCGTCTCCCTTCCGACCAGACTTGTGGCATGGTCTCCAACAGACTGGTTTGAGGATATCGCAGTTCGACCAAACGGAAACCTCCTCTTGGCGAATCTGAAATACGCGCCATCCATTTACGAACTCACAGACTCGACATTGGACTTTGACAGGTTCAGGATCAACTCCGTCAAACAACTCGTCGGCATCACAGAGACAACACCCGACGTATTCGCGCTGGTCGGCACCAATCATAGCCTCTCAATAAACAACGCGACAAATTCCTCGGTCGTCTTCAAGGTTGATTGCAACGACAATGCCTCCATTGAACCACAGCTGATTGCCCCATTACCCAGAGCAGTCATGCCGAGCGGCGTGACGACCGTCCCTGGGAATCCCCGAATCGTTCTAGTCGCAGACTCGGGGCTTGGCTTGCTCTGGCGCGTTGATATGGAGACTGGTAAGGTGTCTGTTGGCGCCCAGGTTCCGGAAATGCGCTCCGGGTTGGCTGGCGGTATCAGTGCAGTCAAGATTCGCAACGACTACCTCTGGTGGACGAATCTGTCTGGGAACGCGGTCTACAAGATCAGAGTTGATAAGGACGGCAACGTTATTCAAGGCGCTACGGCTGAATTGGTCGTTCACCTCCCATCGGCTAAACTGGAAGATCTGACTTTCGGTCCGGGCGATGAGGATACCCTTTGGGTGGTCACAGGGGCAGATGGCCAGGTTTTTGCCGTAAACTCTGAGGGAGATATTTTGTATGTCGTCAAACCAGCAGACTTGGTTGATGCTACCGCGGTGGTGTTTGGAAGGACGGAAAGAGACTTTAAGATGCTGTACGTCACGACCAGAAGAGGTAAAGTTGTGGTCATGGACACTACCGGTCTCGGAGATGGAGCTTCACATAACCAAAATCTTCGTCAAGTCAAACTTCAAAGTGGAGGAAAATAGTACATGTCTTAGTGGTCGCAAATCGTTACATATGCTCCTGGGAAGTAACGACATCCGCCAGCTAGGGTTGCGATAGTAGTCTACTCTGAAATCCGCAGAGTAGCCTATCTGAAAAAGCTAGGTGGTCGATACTCCCCCAACAGTCAGTTCGTCGACGAGCTAGAAGTAACGGGGTGGCATCTCTGGTTCAACAATAGCGCGCCACTTCCACCCATGGGGGCGTCGTTCTGGTCAGTTCATCATGTTGCTTCAGGAACTTAGGTCATGATCGTTGGATTTGAATGAGACAGGACATCAGGAAGACAAATCAGAGTGATTCACACAATAGCTGGCATGACAGAGCAAATTGAATATTGTATTTTTATTGCTTGATTGTCACTCGCACTCTTGAAGAAGGTAACTGAAGGAGACGGATGACTTCCCAGTGGTTATCTCAGAGCGTTGCACTTCTAGTAGGCTTCTCTGTAAGTCATTATCCCGTGCATGCATGTGCTGATGTCGTCGAATAGCCCATCAGCCTTATCAAGCCCAGGTCTGAAATGAGATGCTAAACCTTCGAAAGGATGTTAGCTGATGCTCGCCCTCTCATCATCACAGCCCGAGCAAGCATCTGCACGATTCTTCGACCATCACTCACAACATACCTAGAGGACCATCACTCCACGCTCAGCCGTAGAGTAAGACGCTCCCAGGAAATGAAACACGTCAGATACAAGCACTTTAACAATACGTTACAGTATCTGTCTTTTCTGTTTTTTCTTGCTCGTGTCTGAAGGACTACTTCACACATCCGATGACAACTTCTAGCATCTACCACGGATCTCGAGAGACACAAATTGTTTTTCTGCGCATACATGATTGTCTCTTGACATGAACATAGTTTGACTCAAGTGACCCACCCGCAATCTGATTTTCTCCTCCTACATGATGCTCTTTTCACATCAAGGTTCATTGAAAACACCAAATCAAACGGCACCGACCCTGCAAAAATGACCAAGTTCCATTGAAAACACCAGATTCACCGAAACCGACCCTGCAAACATTACCAAATTTCAAACTTCCAAAACGCATCAGTGCAAAATTCACTCCCCCTCTCACAATCCGCTGCCAAAGGTGAGGTACTGGAAGGTCTCGACGCCGCCGACAGTGTAGTTGGTGTATCCGGAAACGAGGCCCTGCTGGTCGGAGCACTGGTTCAGAATGTGACCGATACCCGGAGCCACCTCGAAGGCCCCGATCTCGGTGCTGGCCGTGGCATCGGCCTTCCACCCGATACAGCACTGGCCCTCGTGGGTCGTCAGGCAGTACTCCTGGGGGAGGAGGCGCGTCCAGGGCACGTCCCTGGCGTTGAGCAGACCCTGGACGAGGTCCTCGCAGACGACCTGCGGCGCGGGGTCCTCGGAGCTGCAGCGGAAGTCGCCGTCTTCCCTGTTGTCGTTGGAGGACGGCGTGATGTGCACGTACGTGGGCGCGGCGGACTCGGGGGCCCAGAGGCTGAAGTTCCCGGGGACACCGCCGAGACCGGTCCAGCTGTCCTTGAGGACCATGTCGCTGGAGACGGAGCGATCCTCCACGGGCTTGGCGTTGCCGAGGTCAATGTCACCGAGGCCGAGTTCGCGGAAGTCAACCTGGGCGGGGATAGGTTCCTCGAGCTCACTTTCGTCAGTGTCAAACGCGTCGAGGCCAAGGTCGGCGAGGGTGAGTTCCGCCACGTCGTCGTCGTCGTCGTCGTCGTCGTCTTCGGCATCGGCATCGGCCTCATAGCTGTTGATGCTCTGGCTTCTATGGCGCCGCTGAAAGTCCTCGATAAAGGAGTCCAGTTCTCTGAACTTCTGGTCCGTGATTCTTCGCCAGCCGTCGTTGAAGGGCCAGGGCAGCACCTTCTCGATCCCACCCAGCCACCTTTTGCCAGTGGTCTCGATGAATTTCTTCATCAGCTTGGCCTCTTGGACGCTCGCGCTGATCTTCTTGTGGCCCGTCCCACCGCCACGCTTTACCACTCGGTTTGCAATATTCGGCGATTTGGGGAGTAGTGTATCAGCTGGCGGGGTGCACAGGGGACAATCATGATTATGAGCTCGGAAGGACCTAGTATTCGGTGGCCTTCGAAAGAAGTTCCATGATGGCTTACGTGTCGTGATTGAGCTTCTGGAGGAGGTAGAAGTCGACGAGGAAGTGGCGCTGGAAACGACCCGGGCTGGACGGCGCGTGACTGGGCCCCGCGACGAGGTAGAGGTCGGCGAGGAGGTGATCCTAGATGGTGGGCGTAACAACCCTCTAGAAGTGACCGGTTTTCTGGAAGAAGTAACCGTCGAGGTACTGAATGTTGATTTCGAGCTGGTCTTGGAAGAGGAGCTCGACGAAGAGGTGGAGCTAGCTGTCGATGAAGTGACCGTCGGCGACGAAGTGACTGGCGACGAGGAGCTGGCCTTGGACGAGGTGGTCTTTGATGATGAGGCATTCTGTGGCGAGGAGCTAGTACTCGAGGTAGTCTTTGAGGAAGAAATCGGCGTCGAAGTGGTTGACGAGGTGACTTTGGATGACGACGTCCGCGGTGGGCGCGGAAGCGGAAATGCCACGCGAGGGTCACCGAATAAACGACGCAAGGTCGAAGAGGTAACCCTAGCTGAGGACGAACTGATGACCGACGAAGAGGTGACTTCTGAAGACGATGTCTGCGAAGAGCGCGGGCGCGGTATTGCCACACGGGGGTCCTTTGTGAGCCGACCCAAAGAAAACCTCGATGAGGTCTCTGACGATGTTACAGCCGATGAAGTCGTGATTTCTGATAATGATGTCCGTGGCGGGGGCGGACGCGGTTTTGCCACGCGGGGGTCTCTTGTCAACGGGCCCAAGGAGAACGGCGTCCGCGTGTCTGACGAAGCCGTCTTTGACGAAGTGACGGGTGATGAAGTCGTGACGTCTGATGACGATGTCCGTGGTGGGATCGGACGCGGTATTGCCACACGGGGGTCTCTAGTAAGCCCGCCCATGGAGAACTTAGATGAGGTCTCTGATGAAGTTGGCTTTGACGAAGTTACAGCTGATGAAGTCGTGATTTCTGATAACGAGGTCCGTGGTGGGAGCGGACGCGGTATAGCTACGCGGGGGTCTCTTGTCAACGGGCCCAAGGAAAACGGCGTCCGAGTATCTGACGAAGCCGTCTTTGACGAAGTTACGGCTGATGAAGTCGTCCTCGTAGAAGTTGATTCACCCCATCCCGGTGGCAGAGGTGGACCGAAGAACACAGGCTTCGACGATGTTTTCGACAACGACGACACCGACGTCTGTGATGAGCTTGTTCCTGACGAGGACGCTGGCGAGGAAGTTATTTTCGAGGACGTGGTCAGTGACGAAGGAGTTATTCTCGAAGATGAAGTTGGCGATGAAGTGTAGTCCGATGAGATAGATGCCGACGAAGTAGAGTCCGATGAAGTTTGGGGCGCCTTGGGCAGAGACGTTGAAGAGGAAGTCTTTGACGAAGTCACTTCAGAAGACGTCCGCGGTGCCTGGGTGATGGGCGACTGCGGTTCCGTGACCCCAGACGTTGATGTCTGCGATGAAGTCACATCAGAAGTTGAAGTGGGTGACGACGTAATCTCTGCGGGTGAAGACTGCGACGAAGATCCGTCAGAAGAGATCATAGGTTGATCCAACTGTTCAATCGTCGAGGTTGTCATCGGTTTCCAAAATTTGAAGTTTCTCTGTTTTGCAGAGATCGTTTTCCGGTCTCCGGATGTCAAGGCTGAGGGCGGACTGTCGATGATACCCGGGTCTGGTTCCGGGGCTGGGGCTGGGCGGGACTTTCTCTTCTTTCGTTCCTCCGCTTCCTTCTTCTTGCGCTTCTCCTCCTTTGCCTCCTTTCTCTTCTCTCTGCGACCAAACCATGCCGTGAAGACTTCGCCCAGGGCTTCAAATATCTTGGTCACGATAGGTCCAATGACATGGGTGATGATGGCCTCCCACAGACCCATCTTGACAGATGAATGTCGGGCTAGGTTACATTGTCAGTATGAGTGCACTTCTCTCACGGACTGGTTCAGACCACAAACCTGGCGAGATACTAGGATCTATTTGCTCGGATCGATGCTTGATTAAAGTGACCGAAGAGTTCGTCGAGATAGGGAACTTGATACGTGATGCTCCCGTCGGACCAGACTGTGGACAGTTTGCTGCAACAGACTGTCTACGAGCGGTCTTGTCCAAGTGAGAATATGTGAAAGAAGTTCAAGTTTCCGACACTCGCTGGGCGGAGGACGTGGTCTTATATGCCCCGGATCGCCTTTCGTCGAAGTGCGCTCCTCTGGTAAACTCCTGTGGCTGATCAAGAAGACCGAGATCGGCATGTTCTTACTGTCAATTGTCATGTATTGACATCGAAGCAATGTAGCCACAAAACTCAATTCTTCGTATCAACAATTCTTGACTTTCAGCTCAAAGAAGACGTCAAGACTACACGAGGTCAGCAATGTTTCCTGTACAATGTATCCGGAGTCGGTCTTGTATCTTATCTGTAACGGGACTTTAGATCTGATATGTCCCGAGAGACTTTGGGTCACGGAAAGAATCAGATTTTCCAACAACACAGTCGCAGTTCTTTAGTTTCCACAGCAAAGCGGTGGACCGAGGTCGGAAGAGCCAATGTTTGACTGCTGAAGCATCTGAACCCGCCTTACATGGTGTCTGCAAGGTATACAAAACGGCTGCGAGACGCGTCTCAGCCCTATCGACAACGGTACATGAAGAACGCTTCTGCATCTTCTCATCGATATACTGGCCGCAGGATCCGTTCTAATGGGCTCACCGTGGTTGGACTCTATCGTCAATTGGCCCTCGGAGCTGTGCCATAAGGAGCTCAATGGATGATGGATCAGTCAAATCAGCACATCTGTTTGTCAATATTGATCTCCATCAAAGTCAACTGGACTTTTTGCCCGGGAAATTTTGCTCTTGGCGGCCATCTCGATCTTAAGAACCTGGCTTATTTGCACCTTGCCGCTTGAGTCTGAATCCGCCACCGAAATTCCCCAGGTTCTCCTTCTGGACAGCTGATTCCGATGATCTCGCATTTGAAATGATCTCTTTGTTTCTTCGTACCTCTTCGAAGAATTTCGAAGAAGGGAAAGAATGTGGCTGGCAAGTCGAAAGTATCCTCAAAGTTATACAGGGCTTGTGGAAGCTTGACTATCGATGCCAAAAAGAAATAAATTAGAGAATACAAAGTCAAAGTGCATCATATTGGACCAGATTATGCAGCCAAAATCCTTTCACGAAATGGCATCTTCACGCCTTACGTCAGATCAGTCATTTAGCTCTTCCAAATGGTTTTTACTTCCCCCAACATGATTCCACTCTTTGAGTTGATTCCCGTTGTTGAGAAAGAAGACTTGCACCTCTCCAGGACCACAGAAAGTCTGTAGCCCAAGAGGACTGCTACATTCACATCGTTCTACTCTGGAATCGGTTTTGTAGGTAGTATACATGGCTGGCTATTTTATGGCCTTCTTGGATAGTCGCAATCAAAGAGTTGATGAACCACAAACCACGCAAGACGATCAATCCAAGTCAATAATCGAAAGAATGCTGTTCCATTCGACCCATCAACCAGACTAGACTAACAAAAACTTCTGAACCTTGTACCGAGGGTTGCGAGCATCCATCAACTCGCCAAACATCACTCCTGATACATAGCAGCCACTAACAACCGCATACCCAGAGTCACGTCTCCTCAGAACGACGGGAATCGT
Source organism: Colletotrichum orbiculare MAFF 240422 (assembly GCA_000350065.2). Lineage (NCBI taxonomy): Eukaryota > Fungi > Ascomycota > Sordariomycetes > Glomerellales > Glomerellaceae > Colletotrichum > Colletotrichum orbiculare. The sequence continues at coordinate 115,284 of AMCV02000014.1, forward strand.
ACTCCCGAACAGCATCGCCACCACGTCGTTGTTCCGTATCGGCCGGTTGCTTCTGCCAATATACCCAGTTCCCGTTGTGAAAGCCGCCGAGGGCGCACCATGCAACATCTCGTAGGCTTCCGCAAATTTCTGACTGTACTCCTCCAGGACTTCCGGGCGGGTGCCCGCGAGGTAGTTGTACTTGTCGACGATACTCGACAGAACCTTTGAGTCCGGGCCGAGGAGTGTGGCAAGGTCCAGCAAGCCATCTCGCCTCCGTGGAAGCGCGCCTCGACGAGAGACGTCCAAGTCGCGTATGCAGCCCATCAGGAGTTGAGCCTTGTCGTCCTTCTTGGAAGCGACGTTCTCATAGTCGAAAACCATCATCTCGCAGAGTGCCTCCATCTGCGCCTTGCCTGAAGGGTTTCTGCCAGCCATGCGACCAATGTCAAACGCTGCCAGACCTTTCCTCCTCCCCTCGTCGCCATGATCCAACGGAATGCTTTCCTCCACGCTGCCCAAGAGGAAGCCCTCCGTCTCGAGAATCCCATCGACGGCACCGGCTCCGAGCCTCGTGTTGAGCCTGAACTTCGTCCCCATCGTCGCGTTGAAGAAGCTCATCATGCCAATGTACGCATCTGCCGCCAGCAACCCCCCATCCCGCATCTCAAAATCAGGCGTCCACGACGGCAACTCGCCCTTCGACCTGGGTGGGTTGTGCCACCCAGCACCGAGCAGCAGATCCAACCTCCCCGTCTTCTCCATCAACCTCCTCGCAAACGCCACATACACATCCCTCACCGACATGGTATAGTCCACCGTTAGATACGATCCGATATCGCACGTCCCGATCAGGGCAAACAACTTATCCCTGGGATCGCCGGCCTGGAACCTGCTCGTCATGTTCACCGCCACCGCCGCGGTGCCCAACGACTGCCCGAGGTTGTGCGTGAACTGCACGATCCGCCCAAACGCCCTGTACAGCTCATACACCTTGGGAGTCTTCTCTCCCACCGCGTGCCGAGCGTGTTGCCGATCGAGCACCTCATCAATCTTGACAAACGTCTCCCACGGCGCGCTGAAAGCACCACAGTGCACCGTCGCCCTCGACGCGACCCGAACCTCTTGGAACACCCACACGCGCGTCCAGTACCTCCGTCCCAGCATCTCCGTAACGCCCTCAACACCTCCTCTCCTGTCGGCCACAACATTCTGCCAAACTTCCTCCTCTGAGCGGGCGGCGGCACACCTGTTGACCAGCCCCATGGCAGCCTCCGTAGCGGCACCCGCCTCCCCGAGCCAGATCCTCACAATATTAGCTTTCCTGTACAGCCGGCCCATCAGGGGCACCTGGATGCTCTTCTCGACCAGGTCCTGCTGGTTGATGCAAATCCCGTCCGCCCAGATGACGACCGCCCGCTCCCTGCCCCTGAGTGACCGTAACGCCAGTTCCAGGCTCCGCGTGACGGTGACTTCGTGCTCGTCCACAAACACGACTGCCTTTTCGCTCGCGTCGCCCCATGTATACGAGAGCGCCTCGTACGCGACGCTCGGCCGCCCATCTTTATCGAAACTCTCGACGGAAAGGCGTGCGACGAGGGGGTACGCGACGGACGGGGCCGGTTGGACGTGCAGGACGCGGAACTGGTTCCTTTGCAGTGGCGTTGCGCGGTAAACTGTATCCTTCATCAGCGTTCAAGTCCTGTGTGCTCATACGTGAGGAGGAGGAGGGAAAAGGTTTTGACGTATCTGGAGGGACGCCGGGAACCTTGGCCGCGATGGGATACGAGGTGTGGCGCGGTGGAACGACGGTTTGCTTTGACGGCGGGCTTGCAGTTGGCGTGGGACCCGGTTTCTGCGGTGCTGTTCTGCGTCTGGACAAGCCGAGTTTGTTCAAAAGGCCGCCCATGATGCTGATGATAGTTCGAGGTGGAATGTGTATTGGAACGCTGTATCGCAAGTGAAAAGAGAGTTGGAGGACAACGCAGAGGTATATCTGCAGTCTTCGAGGTAATGAAATGAGAAATAATAAACCCAAAAAGCAGCAACGGTGGTTCTGGTTCATGATATTCCCAACTACTCGTCCTCCATTCGCCTAGCCGCGCGGTTGGGCGACTCCATTCTTGCTGGCCTACGCGCCGCCATCGAAATCCATGACCATGTTGGCCATCGAAGTCCAAAAACAGACCACGGCGCTTCGAAGACTCTGCAAATCTTAATGTCAACCTTTTGTCATCTGCTGGTTTCTGCATCTTGGCATCAAACTCTCAAAAGTCGCAGGACTTGCGCCAAAGTCTCGCTCCAGCTTACATCGAACCACCTGTTGGCTCACCAGTTCATTCACCACGGGATCCGCTTTGCTGCATCCAAGGGTATCATTAAAGAGAAGTACGAAACGTTCCCAACCGTCGTGCCGCCCCTGTTGGAACAGCGAGCCGGAACCCCAGCCCGGCCAGGCCAGGCGCCTAGCCATGACTCCCTCCCGGCCACCAGCACGGTCAGGTGCGGTTCATATGGGATTCCATGTAAAACCATACCAAAAGAGTAAACGACAGGACCGCAATGATGGCACGCGCTGCTAGCGACGGCGTAGCGCGCATGTGTACGCGTTCTGATATCCAACACAACCCGGACTCCCAAGTACAGCCACCAGGCTCAGGTCAACACGAAACCAAGGAAACATCGTTCAAATGAGATCGCTCGCTAAACACCCAATCACAGGAAATAGCCGGTCCATATCCGAATCCTCACACGCAATTCCTCCTCGACACCATGCGCTGGCGTCCGACAAACTACAGCGAGGCAAATTGGTTGTGCAGCGAGTTGAAAATCATGCGCGCAATCAGTCCAACAGAGCCGGTGACGACAAAGACCTGCGTCAGCTCCATCCAGCGATTCAGGCGAACCTGCGTCTCGATGTACCCGCCCTTGAGGTCTTTGCTGGGTGGAAAGCGTCCGGTGGAGACGTACTCTTCCATAAAGGCATCCTTCTCGTACCACCTCTCGCGAACCCAGGCGTCGAACTCCTTCTGGTCGTGCAGAGGCATGTCGGCGACGCGGAAGCGGCGCCAGTGGAAGTTGACAGACTTTGGCGGGCGGCCCTGGAAGTAGGTGCTTGACAGGGTAAAGTACTGCTCGCCGAACTTGCCGCGACTGGAATGCTGTTAGCATGTCTCACACGATGCCGGTGATCTGGAATGGCGCGGGGCAACTCACGGGACGCCTTCGTACGCGACAGTGCAGTCGTAGACGTATTCGAGGGTGCCTTGCAGCTCCTTCAGGCAGAAGAACATGCCGGTGCTACGCGGCAGCAGGACGTGCTCAGGGTCCTTGATGCCGGTCTTCTCGGCCCACGCAGCCGACTTTCTACGGCCGTTTCCGGATAGGTTTGTACCCTCGGGGAAGAGAAGCAGCCACATGGCCTCGAGGAACTGCTTTCCGTCGGGGCCGGTATGCTGCTTTTTGAGCTTTCTCAGGCGGTGCGCCAATCGTGGCTGGTCGGTGGACATCTTGCGCGACATGAAGATGAAGCCGTAGAACATCATGCCCCAGCCGACGAGAGGAATGTACTTGAGCGACTCTTTCAGGATGATGTAAAAGTGCCCATGCATGCCCGGGTTATTGGCGTAGGCCACCCACCAGAGGTATAGCCAGTCGGTGTAGATCTGTCGCCGTCAGCTCATCGCCGCCTCTTCTGTTACTCGGACCGTACCTGGTGGTTCGCGATCAGAACCAGACGCTCGGGGAACTTGAACTCGACCATGCCGTTCGGGCCTTGCTGGATCTGGCCGGCGACGGAGGCATCGCCGCTCATGCGTATCGTGGTGGGGCCCCACAGGTGCGTCATTGCCGTCGTGGTAATGGCAAAGGACTGCTTCGTCAGGGCCATGTAGGCATAGTATATGTCGCGGTTGACCCAATACAGCCAGCCGCCGATGACCTGGGAGATGAAGATGCTGTTTGAGACTACGTCAGCTATTGTTTCGCGAAGCGGGGCAGGGACAGACGTACGACGCTGTGCAGCTCGCAAAGTAAATGGCAAACAAGACTCCTCGGATGACTGAGATGAACCAGTTGTGCTTCCTTCTGCCTGCCGGATGCGAGTCGCTTGGTTTCCTGACCAAGCCCGCGTTCCCAGCAGGAGCAGGCACCTCGTCCGTCTTCTTCTTGTGTACATCGATCGCCATATCGCAGGGTATCGAGTTGATGTTGCGAAGCGGTATCGGGTCTCGTTCCGAAGGTGTAGGCTGGGGTTCAAATACGGTCGAAGTTGACGTCAGGACGAAGGCGATCGAAGTCGTTCGTAGATGGAAGTTGGTCGGAGGGGTTCGCAACGTTTGACGAAGGGTAGTCTTGGTGTCGCGTGCGACCGGCAGGTGAGTCGGGCAGCTGAAGAGCGATAACCGGGGTAATGCTTGAGGCAGCGGGGTTCGGACGAGAAGGCCGTGGGTGGAGGGGCGCTGGAGCGGACGGCAGCTGAAGATGAATATATCGCGGTGCTCAGGATCGTAGGAGTTTGAGGATATTCTGGCGGGCTTTGGGCCTTTCGGAGATCTATACCTATGATATCAGGATCATGACAGCAGGGTAGCTGTGTAGAATATGTTCAGTATAAGGTTATAGCGGTGAGACGGCAACAAGGAACTGGCCATCAAGGAGCTGGGAGGAGGCGAGCAGGTTAAGGTGATTCAGGTCGCAAGGTGCCAGAGCTGGAGCTGGAACTGTGTGACAAGGCGATGCCGGAGAGTCACAGCAGCAGGAAATCACGACAATCACAACGTGGTTTTTTTTGTTGCAACTGATCCAAGTTCAGCCGAAGCGGCCGAGCGCAGCCGCAAGCGCAGCCGCAGGCGCATCCGCAGCGCAGGGCAGGGCAGCCGCGGCCATGGTCCTGTATCGCATCATGGGATGGGATTCTGCAAACTGCCGCTGATGACCCTTCCGGCATCTTCGGAGCAGTCTGGACCTCCTGCCCGCCTTTGGTGCTGCCTGCAGCTTGCAGCTTGATCTCGGTAGGGTTTAGTCCCAAACAGGAATGGATGAAAGGCGGGGCACTCGCACGGATCGCAATAGTGGATGCGGCGTGACGTGATGGATCAACTAAACAGCCGAAGTCCGCTTTGGGTGGGCATGTTTATGTCATCGTCGGGGCCATCCGAGCCAATCCCGCCGCTGATGATCAAACAGTGACACGTGCCGCAGATGAGGTGAGCAAGGTGAGGCCTGGCAGGAGTGGAGGCCAGGTGGACCCAGGTGAGGGTGGATGTTCACCGAGCCATCAGAGAGGTGAGCTTGCTTGAGGTGCAGGCCGACAGCATCCCTCGACAAAAAATGCCCAGTTCACCCAGTTCAATGTTGAAGAGACGGCTTAACTTCGTCAATACTGAATCACGAGCTTCGTCGCCGACACCCCTTTCTTCAGCCGATCCAGCCCACCCTGAATCGCCTCCAACCCCTGTCCCACAACCTCAGGATCCGGCTTCGGCTTCAACTGCCCATTCTCCAACGCCCCAGGCACGAAATCCCTCCATATCGGATTCCCAACCTCTTCAGGATCCTCTGTAATAGTAAACGCCGTTTCTGCAAACCTGTCAGCCCCTCTCTCGCACATCGTTGCATCCCATCTAATTACTCACCAAACGACAACAACACATTCTTTCCAAAGTTCCCTTCGTTCGGTAGCACCGTCACAACCCTCGTCGGCCCAACCACGTCCAAAATGGCCCCAATCGGCTTTAAAGACTGCGGTGTTGAAATCGCATCATACACACCAGCCAATTCTTCTCCCCGCGAGGCCTCGATCGCAACCTCCACCACCCTCGCCGAGTGATAATCAACCACCACCTCCGCACCCAAGGCCTTTACCTTGTCAAAATTCCGCTCCGACGCTGTTGCGATAACTCTAAACCCCGAGGCGACGGCAAGCTGCACCGCCGTGCCGCCTACGGACGATGAACCGCCCCACACCAGCACCGCTCGCCCCGTCTTCTTCGGCTTGAGTGAAGGGAGCGGCAGTCCTAGATGCTGGGGTTTGTACAACCCGACCGCTGCGGTGGCGATACCCAGCGGCAGCACGGAAGCACGCTCGAAACTGATATCATCAGGGATCGGTGCGACGAGGTTTGCGGTGACTTTGCTGTAGAGCTGAAAGGTGCCGAATTCGTGGTTTTGAAGACCCAGGCCGGTGCAGTAGCTGCGTCACCAGTTAGACCGACATGGCGGGAGATGGGGGATTGCCGTGTACCCGATGACGCGCTGGCCTTTGACGAGGTGCGTGACGTCTTTGCCTACTTCCTCGATGTAACCTGCTGCGTCTGAGCCGAGAATGGTGGGATATTTCGTGACGATTAACCCGAGGGTCCTTGCTTGGATGAGTGAGCTGCGATACGGACGATGATGGCCGGGCTTACTGGATCTTCCACTCTGCTGGGTTCTATTACCAGTTAGATACTCAGAGACTTCCATTGGACATTCGAGAGCCTCACCAAAGCAGTAGCAACGTTCCTAATCACAACCTCATCCGGCCCGGCACTCGGAAAAGGCGCGTCGGCGATGGCGAAAGGATACGCCTTTGCCTCGGTGAGCCAAGCGGCCTTGTTGGTTTTGGTGGACATTGTGACTCGGCCAACTATTGACAACAGATCTTGCAAGGAGATGTGATTGAAGAGGTAGGGAAAGTATCACCATATAAGTCTCCCAGTTGACGAGACGAGGCGGTCTGTTCGGCTTCCATCTCACCAGTGTCGCGTGCGGAGAAGTGGCGGGGCCGAAGTGGTCGGCGGAGAGTGGAGGGGCCGAGAGTCTGGTGAAAACCTTCGTGGGCCATCTCATCATTTGGGTCGGTATGGCGACATGGGGGGTTATTTATTGCACTGGCTCGTGTGAGCGGTTAGATCTCTTTTACTGTTTACTTGGAGTATGGTCGACGTGGCCGGTCTGGAGGTCAGACTCTTCATATCCCCCGCGCATTTAACATGCACCCAGTCCATTCCGCTGCGAGGGTCGGCTTCAAAAAGCCTGCGGTAACGCAATTTGGAACAGTCATATGGAGTTGACGACTTCAATATATCGTATATACAAGCCAAGGCATGCTCAGTATAGTGCGTTTTTCATGTCGCTGTGGCACACCTGGCGCGTTCCCAGCCTCGAAGTTGAGATGCCTCCATCATCCATCTCCATCATGGTACGCCCGGAACCCAGCTCTCGATCATTGCCTCCACCAGCGCCCCTTTCTGACATGAGAATGTCGTCGGAAAGAAGCCGTCCGGTTGAAGACGATGAAGAGAGCTTGAGAGAGAAGCTCGCCCACAGTTGCATGCGACATCATCCCCACGGCCAGTATGTGGTTCAACCTCAATCGACATCAACTCCAAGCCCGAGTTCACGATCCCATTGACCACTGATGATCACAGTTAGACAAACTGTACCAGTTACCTCGAAGGTCTAAGGAACTCGTTCACCTTCCAGACGTCTCATTTCTACCTGGGCTTGACTCGCAGCAGCGAACCCTCCTCCTCGTTTCTCGCTTCAAATGCCCACAATGCCACCAACCGCAGTGCCACGCGCCAATACTACGACAACTACCAGCAACTACTGACTGATCAGCGAGTCATTTGAACCGAATGTTTGAAAGAGAATAAAGATAACAGCGCGGGCCAGTACTTCGGTGGGCTCACTGTCGGGATGAAGCTCGTCAACCAGCCCTCAAACCCTCAGCGCAGCTTGGGCGCCTGGGCCCCCAGAGCAGGCCGCGATCTACACTATAGCCTACCTAACTCGGAGAGCCAATACCCCAACCTGGGCGAACCCTCCTATGCTCAGCCCAGCAAATGATAGTAAGTCATAAGGCAGGAGAGTGAGAGGAGTTTTTCAAACGTGAACAAGAGCAATTCGACCAGAGCAAGAGTCCAATCGCAATACCTCAACGCTGCACTTCCTAAACCTGATGTACTTGCCCCGGGGTCTCAAGGCCAACCCCACTAGGCCGCCTCAGCCATGGCAACCCTACTTAAAGTACTAAACTGCATGGGAATGGTATGGCCTGCTGGCGAAATGGCATCGCGTCAGATTTCGGCTCCCTAGTCACCCTCTGAAGATTGTAGGTTCGATCCCTACGTAGGTCGTTTCTTTTGCCTAACGAATCTTTTTGCAACACTTATTTATCATCATCAACATCGACACTACTACAACAACGCCATCTTTTTACATGGAAAAGTGTCGAAAGTCCCGGATTCCAACTTCTCCGTCCTTGACATGATGCATCCTTCGCATGGCAGGAACCTGTCACCACAAACCAAGAAGAAGAAGCTTAGCCGTGATCTCGCATGCACCGCATCATCAGGCCCAATAAGACGGCCTCATGAATTCATCACCAAGAACACGCACGATCGATTGCTTTTTTCAAAGCTCTCAGCACCACATCTCGCACGCCGTCACCGACCCCTCTAGGGGCAGAGACATCAGCTCACAAGGCACATCGCAACGCAAATCATCAAAGCGGCTTCCTGTCTAACGTAATAATACACGCCCCGAGGCCTTCCTCAGGCCACAACCAGCCGCCCGAATCAACCAGTTCCAACGCTCCTGAACAGTGCGGAGCATTCACCATCCGTCTAGTGGGCAAACGTCTCGCCCTGCTAACCTCTTCTCCCAATAAAACTCAAGAAAAAAAGGCTTTTTGTGACAGTAGTCTAGCAAAAACGCACCCAAAAAAAGCCGCATACTAACTACTACGCGGCACGTTTTCGTCTTTGATGCAAAGGCAAGATAAGATAACCCACGTATCAGCCCGTCCCAGGCTGGATCGTCCGCGCCCAGCTGAAATGTTGTTCCCGTCCGTGTCTTCATATTGCTACAATCCGTATGCTCCCCAGCAACTCGTGCCGAAGAGTTCTCCGTTCTATCGTGTCACGCGCGCTCTCACATGTCGACCTGGCCGTCGGCGAGCGCCAGTCTCTGCTTCAGTGTCTTGGCCTTCTTACCCCCGACGCGTCGCTTCTTGGCGCCCTTGGCTTCCGGCTCGGCCACGGGGGTGGCGGTACCTGATGTGCCTGCTCCACGGCCGTCGTCAAAGTTGCCCTCGCCTGTGATGTAGTTAGTACGGAGACAGTCTCGGAATCGACAGGAATAGGTTTACTCACCCTCGTGGTACATCTCGTCGAGACTGACGTTCTCGTTGGCTGTGCGCTTGCGCTTGCCGCCCTTCTTCTTGGGCGCCTTGTCGAGCTCGCCGCTCTCGAGGAGCTCCTTCTCGCGGCGCTCAATCATCTCGGCCTGCTCGTCGTCCGCGAGCCACATGGCAATGTCGCGGTTACGGTTCTCCGGCGCGCGACGGCCGGAGAAGTCGACGCTGGCACCGCCGCCCTGGATGACGACGCGCTGCACCTCTTCCTTTTGCATGGCGCGCTTGCGGATGCGCTCCTCGATGGTGCCGCTGGTGATGAGACGATACACCGTGACCTGGCGGGTCTGGCCCAGTCTGTGTGCTCTGTCCATGGCCTGCGAATCAATCGTCGGGTTCCAATCAGAGTCGTAAAAGATGACCGTGTCGGCAGACGTCAGATTGATACCCAGACCACCAGCACGCGTCGACAGCAAAAATATGAAAATCTCCGGGCGCGTTTGGAAGTCGGCGACCGTGTCTCTTCTGTCTTCGAGCTTGGTCGAACCGTCGAGACGGCAGTACTTGTAGTTGCGGTACGTCAGGTACTCCTCCATCAGGTCGATCATGCGCGTCATCTGGAAGTACAACAGCACACGGTGACCCTCCGCCTTGAGCTGGAAGAGCAGCTGGTCGAGCTTGGCCAGTTTGCCGCTGTCAGTAACAAAACGGCGCATTGACGGAACGGCAATGTTGGTGAACTTCCGCTTCTCACTGTCGGGGGCCGGGAGGAGCTTCCTGGGCGGGAACCTCTCCACGGGGATCTTCTCGGTGACCAGGGCCCGCTCCTCGCTGAGGGTGGGACCGAACAGCGCCTTGCGCATGCCGACGTTGAACATGGTGTTCTCCCTCTCCAGGGCCGTCACGCGGCTACTGCAACTGACCTCGATCGGTGGCGCAGACGCGCCGGGGCGACCGGCCTGTTCGAGACGTCCCAGGCCACTGTCACGATAACCCGTGCGCGCAATGTTCATCAGGTTGGCCAGTATACCCTCCTCGGTGATTTCGACCAGCGGCTGGCGGTTCTTGCGGGCTTGTATCTGGAACAGAGCATGGGCGGGCGTAAAGTTGACGTCCTCGGGCTCGTCGTATGCAACGTTCATGGCCCCAAGACGGTCCTGCTTCCGGGACAGCTCAACAGCGCGACTGAAGATGTCCTGGTGGCTGGCCTTGTACACCTCGTTGGCGCTGGTGTCGGCAAAACGGAGCCACGAGAAGGCACCTGAGCCCTTTTCGCTGCTGCGAATGTGCTCGGGCGTGAAGATGTTCATCAAGTGCTGCAGGTTCTTGTTGCGCCAGCCGGCCTTGGGGTTTTCGCTTCCGCTCTTGGACAACCTGCCGCCGTCCCTCCACACAAGTCGAGGCAGCTCGTACTCGATAATGTTTCGCGTGGAGTAGCCTACGGTGACCTGACTACCCTCTCTGATGAAGGAGGCCGTCTCCGCAAAGTAGCAAAAAGTAAAGGGCGACGTCGTATCAGCTCGCTCGAACAAGTCGGGGTGGTTGCAGACCTTTCGGAACTGCATGACCAGGTTCATGAGCGTACCCGAGTCGTCGTTGTCGCCCGTTGTGGCCTTCTCAATCAGATCCATGACACTGATCTGGTTGCGTAGGTTGCTGTAGTAAGCTCTCTGCCTGTACGTCAAGTCACAGTAGACATCCTTCTCGATCTTGTCTCCGAGCTCCTTTTGGACATGCTTCTTGACGCGACGCAGCATGAAGGGCTTCAGAATCATATGCAGGCGCTTCAGCTGGTCCTCGTTGAGCTTCGTGTTGCTCTGCGCGTGCGACTCGATGTCCTTGGAGAACCATTCGCTGAACTCGTCGTGAGAGTCAAAGAGCGACGGCATGATGAAATGCAGCAGCGCCCACAGTTCTTGCATGTTGTTCTGGATGGGCGTGCCGGTAAGCAGCAAACGGTTACGGCAGTGGAAGTTGAGCAGGCTCTTCCAGCGGGAACTCTGGGAGCTCTTGATGGCCTGGGCCTCGTCGAGAATCATGTACTGCCACTTCATCTTCTGGAAGTACGCAACGTCAGACACGACGAGCTGGTACGACGTGACGCAGACGTGGAAGGACGCCTCCTTCTTGTAGGTGGAGTGCTTGCGGTCCCAGAACTTTCGGAGGACCTTTCGGTCGCCGGCCGAACCCCAGTAGGGGAGAATCTTGAACTCGGGGACGAACTTGCGGATTTCCTGCTCCCAGTTGTGCAGTGTCGAAGCGGGCGCGACGACGAGGAACGGGCCCCAAATGTCGTACTTCTCGGCGAGGTACGCCATGACGGAGATGGACTGGACAGTCTTGCCGAGACCCATCTCGTCGGCGAGAATGCCGTTAATGCCCTGTTCGTACAGGTTGGCCAGCCAGTTGAGACCCTTGAGCTGGTACTCCTTGAGCTGGGCGTTGATGAGCTTGGGCTGCGCAATCTCGACGTCGCCCATGCCGGCGGGGTTCTGGAAGTTCATCTCGCCCTCGTCGTCCATGTCGGGACCCTGGGGCTCGTTGAACTGCCTGGCCTTCTTCTGCGCCTCGGCAATGGCGTTCTGGGCGTTGGCCACGGCCGCGGCGCGCAGCACCGACTCGTCCTCCTCGTCAAAGTCGAGGTTCTCAAAGTTGGTGACCTTGGCGCCGAGGGGCCCGGTCGGCTCGTCAATGTCCATGTCCTGGTTCTTGGCCGTGAGGTGCTTGTTCTCGGCCGCGATCTCGGGGTTGTCGGTGCTTCTCTCGACCTCGTCCGTCTTGATCTTCTTGCCGATGAAGTGAGAGTAGAGCTCCGTCTGGGAGATGAGGAAGTTGAGCTTCCTCTTTTGGCGGGCCGCTTCGCGCTCGGCTTCCTCCTTGCGGGCGTTTTCAATCTCCTGCTTCTCGGCAGCCTTCCGGAGATCGCGCTCCTCACGCTCGTTGCGCTTCCAGAAACCCATCATGTCACGCATGACACGCTTCGCTCGAGCCTGCTGGTCCTTGGTGCCCTTGTTCGTTCGGAGCTGCCATCGCTTGGCTTCCTTGGACGCCAGAATGGCTGTCTTTTTGAGATTCGATGCCTTGGTCTGGTACGATTCAGCCGCGAGCTTGTACGTCTTGGAGACGTCCTTGCGGGCGAGATCGCGCCAAATCTGGTCGTAAATCTGGAGGAAGCCCTTGGTCTCGAACTTGGCGTCCTTGTTGGGGGGCTCTTCGGGCTTGTCCTCCTTCTTTTCCTTTTTGTCTTTCTTCTCCTTCTTCTCCTTCTTTTCTTTGGCGGGCTTCACAGCGAGCTCTTCGTCGTCAATGTCCTCGATAGTCTCGACGTCCATTTCGTCCGCGTCCTTGCTCTTCTCCTTATCCTTGTCTCTGCTCTTCTTGTTGAACTTGATGCGGATCTTGGACTCTTCCTTGGACGGAAGCTCCTCGCCGGCGTCGATGGCAGCCTGAGCGGCCTCGGCGGAGTCTTTCTCTGCCTGCTTCTGCTCCTTAGACTTCTTCGGCCGAGGTCCGCTGCGACCTTTACCCTTGGGCTTCGTCCCGGGCTCCATATCGGACGCCTGGAAGGTGGCCATGGTGCCTCCCTCGAGGTTGAGCTCCAGATTGCGCGCGGGGCCCTTGATACCCTTTTGGAGGATGAGTTTGGTCTGCTGGGCCTTCTTATTGGCTCGCTCGGCATCTCGGAGATGCTTCTGCCTCTCGGTCTCGTCCTCGGCCTGGCGGGCGCGCTCAAGGGCGAGCTTCTGCTGCTCCATGGTGACGGCCATGGACTTTTCGCGACGGCGCTTGCGTTGCATGTCCTTCTTCCGCTCCTTCTCGGCAAACAGCTCACGCTCTCTGACTTCGCTCATAGCTTCTTCGTAGTAGATGTCATCGTAGCGGCGCTTGCCAAGGTCGGCATGGGTGCCGAGGCGGCGGCCCAGATCTCTCGAAATGTCCTCGCGTCTCTGAACATTGGCTGTGCGGTCATTGGCGTGCATCAGACGGCGGCGCTTGTTGCCACGCTCTTCGAATTCGGCATGATCATCGGTGAGGCCCGCTTCGTCGAGATCGTCGGCTTGGGCGTCAAGCTGGGAGATCAAAGCAAGAACCTTCTTCTCCTTCTCGGCGGGGAGTGTCTTTTGCTTGGATGCACCATTGGCTTGGCGCTTGGCCGGCACGCGAGGGGCCGGGGTCTCTTGCTTGGAGGATGAACGGCGACTCGACTTGGGCGTGGACATGGCGGCGTCTCTGAGGTCAGAAGCGCGCGATTTCGACTTTCTCGGGACGCGTTCCTTCTTCTCTTTTCTCGCCAGTGGCGTGCCGGATCTCTCCTTGGGCTCCGGTCGGAGCTCGATCTCAGCTTCGCGCTCAGTCTTGACGGGCGGGTCGACAGAACGAGGCGTAGATCGAGGTGTCTCTCGCTCGGGCTTGTGATCAATCTCAGGCTCCTCCTCGATTTCCTTCTCCTTGAGCTTGACAGGAGGGGGAGACCTTGACTTTGGTTTGGGGGCGGGCTCGGCGCTCGAGAGGATATTCGAAAAAGACATGGGGTCGGCACGGCTGGGAGTCTGCAGAAGGTCATTGTTAGCCGACAGGCGCGACACGGAACATGGATTGGCGTCGGGTGCTTACGCTGGCAGCGGCAGGTGCTTTCAAGGGAGAAGGTTCGGGCTTGCCGAGAGGTGGAAGAGAAGTGACGGGGCCGCCATTTGACGAGGCGTGCACGCTGGGCGAAGCAGCGTGACGCAGGCTGGGAGAAGTCATGTGCGGCGTGGCCCGGCTGGACGGGCTGATGGAACCAGCCGGTGGATGATGGGAGTGCGGATGGGAATGGGACAGAGATCGTGGACTCCTCGGGGGGAAGTTGGCTGTGGATGGTGAGGTGTAGCCCGGTGCTCCTCCGTTTTTGTAGTAGCTGTGGGAGTCTCGAGTAGCCGGCTCAGTCTGCGAGTAATTACCGTAGGGGTCACGGGTCTATATGATGAAGAAAGACGCGCGATGCGATTAGTCGTGATCGATTTGATGAAAGGAAGGCGTGATGGTAGAAGAAGAAAAGAGGCGCGGTGATGGATTAGAAGAAAAGAGGAAAATAGAATTTGGTGCTGAGGGACCCGATCTGGCTTGGTTTTGGGTTGGGTCGGTTTGTGGTTTGGTCTGGTGTGGTTTTTTTGGTAGGGGAATTTTTCTCGACTCGGGTAAAGTTGGAGATGGGCGAGGGCGGAGACAGAAGGTGACTTTGACCTTTTGCTCCGGCTCTGAGGTGGTCTGGTGGCCTGGGGGTGGAGGATAAAAAAAATAAAAATGGGCAAAGGTGCGTGGAAGGGAGGGATAGATGGCCAGCCTCTGAGGAAGACGGACGGAATTGGGAGATTGGTGATGCACAGCAGAGACGGTGGTGGCGGAGATAGGAGCGATAATGGGTACGGAGTAGAGCGAAGACGACGAGTGATGACGAGAAGGAGAGGAGATGGGAATAAAGGAAGCAGAGTAGGTCGACTCCCAGATGGGGAGAAGTACAGAAGGAAGAGAAGATGATGAGGCCAAGGGAACAGACGAAAAAAAAAGGGGAGGAGATGGTGGTTGGTGGTGGGTGGTTGTGATGAAGGATGGTTGATGATGAAGCCGTGAACAATGGGGGATCCAAGCATTCCACTCGGCCCAGGCTATCGTGATCGTCTCTACTGTGTACCTGTGTCCGACTGTGTCCGATGCGGTTTGATACGATGGTGACGGGTGGTGCTACTGCTACGTCTCTCTGCCACTCTGCCACTCTGCCTCTGTCCTCTCACGCACTTTTACTTCTACTAGATGCTACGTCTGCTTGCTTCCTGTTCTCCCAACTGACAGACTGGCCATCGCGCCGTCGTGACCCATGTTCCGGATGAGGGAAAGGCCAGATAAAGGCCACCAAGGTACGAGCTGGAGAAAATCCCAGGAGCTCGAGCAGCAGCAGCAGCAGCAGCAGCAGCAGAAACAACACCAAAACCAGCCAACACGCCAGGGTAGCAGCACCAACGAAGGGGCACAGTGGAGAGGACCTGGACTCACTCAAGCAGCCATGGCCACTGGACCATCAGCTGCACGGACTGAGCTGGGACACCAGGGTAGGTGGACAAGAAACGAGCAAAGCAATCAGCATACAGCAAACGGACCAGATTGCTGCGAAAGCTGATGCTGCTAGTGTTGCCACCAAGGAAGATAAAAAAAAAGTTACGGCGGGAATGAATACGTGATGTTACAGCCGATTATCAAAAGATGGACGTGGTGATGGGAACAAAATGCAAACTACGTTGACCACAGCTGGTGACGAAAGTCACATCATCACCAGTGACAGAACGGGAGGAAAAAAAGACAAGACACTGACAAATCGGTCTTCTTACCTTTGTCGGAGACGCCTTGGCCGCGCTGTTATGCCACGAACCCGCGTCCGAGATCCTCCTCTCCCTCGTGGTATCTGTAAGCGGGTCGTAATAGCTGCTCGTCGCCGGCTTCTCACGCGTCGAATGCGACTCGGGTGGCGGGTAGTAACCGCTGGGCGGATGCAGCGGCGACAACGGAGGAGCTGATTGGTGGCTGTGATGGTGGTGGTGGTGGTGGCCCGCTCCGGAGCTGTTGTTGTTGCTGCTGCTGCTGCTGCCAGCTCCCAGCGCCGGCAGGGCGGACGACGACGACGACGACGAGTGGAAGTTCGGATGCGACAGACCGGACTGGTGGGTTCGCGGAGAGTGGTGGTGCGCGAGCGTGTGCGTGTTGGCAGAGTGCGACGACGCCTTGGGTGACGAGTACGACGAATGCTGCGACGGGGGGTGGTGGAACTCGGACTGCGTGGGTGATCGCAAGCTGAAGCCCGAATGGCGCGTGCTGCCTGGCGTCGGGTTCATGATGTCGCGATGATGGCGGCGTTCTCGGTCGTCGTCGCGGTCGTCGTGACGAGAAGGCGCCTGCAGCACAGTCGAGCGAAAGTCTTTTGGCTGGTCCATTGTGGGCGGGCGACGGCAGCAAGTGCTCTCTCAATATCTAGGGTGATGTGCACGCCGACTACAAAGGAGGCCGAGGAGGGGAAAAGGTGGAAATGAAAGAAAGGGAATTACGACTCCTTCGATGACGGCGGACCCATGTGCAGACGGTGTGGGTGATTAATGGCCGGGTGGATTTACGCGTTGGGGGGGTTTCGCAAGGACGTGACCAAACCAGGTGAGGCGGATCGCGAAAAAAGCCGACGTGGTGGTGGGTGTGGTGTCTGGTTGGCGTCGCGGGTTGCAGGGGTGTAGTGAGGAGGCAGGCGATGTGGCGGTTCCGCGAAATGACTACGGCGGAGAGAGATGTTGATGTGATGCTATCGCGGACTTGAACCTGGGCTGGGGGAAGATGGAATTGGCAAGTTGGCCAAGAATGCAAGTTGGGGGAATCGCCGGATGGAGCGGGTGGCGATGGTGTGTTGCGAGGTGATATGTGGGAAGTGGGAATTGGGCGTGGGTGACACTGTCTCTGTCTCTTGTCTCGCTGACGAAGTTGGAGAGCTCTCGATCAGCTTGGCGCTCCTGTGCTATCGATACGATGCGATGCGTTGCGATGCGCTGGGGTGAGCGAAGACGCAACGGGGTGGCGGGCGACGGTGTGTTATAGCTGGGAGTCGTCGGTCGACCTTGGAAAAGTGCGCTATGATGGTGAAGTGCGTGGAGAGCACCACCAACGGCCCGTTCGTGACGTGGTGAGGGTGTTGGGGTGGTGATGACGATGCTGCAGCCCTGTCGAGGTGAGTTCGTCGCCAACAGAGTAATCTCGCAGTGTATGTGATGCTATACTCGGGAGCGAAACGAGGTCGACGGACAAAGACCAGAAAGAAAGACAGCAGAATATGAGCGAGAGGGGACGCAGAGCCAAGTAGAAAGTGGGAGAAGGAGGGAGAGGAGATGGTGGGATTTGGGGAGGCGTGAGGGCGAGGGCGAGGACGAGGATGCGGACGTGGCCGTGACCATGGACGTGGACTTGTCTTTGGACTTGGACGTGGGCGAGAAGTCGGGACCTGGAGTGGAGGACAACCTTGGACACAACGCGAGCGGGTATTTTGGGAGGGTAGCAGACGGCGTGCGGGAGATGACACCGATGGACCGGGATGGGATGGTCGAGATGGGATGGGATGGATGGCCTGGCCTGGACTGGGCTGGACGGGGACGTGGATGATGGACAGGCAAATGGGGAGATGGAACACCTACGAAGTACGCAGTACGGATAAAAGCAGAGATGCATTCACTGGTTAGCTGTGTGAAGGCGAGGCGGAGGCGGAGGCGGGAGCAGAAGAGGAGACTTTGTGGGAGTGAGTGTCGCGATGGACCTCTTTTCCCCGAGTTTCGGTGCATCGTGTGCTTTTTTTCCCTTGGGGTTTCTCATAGTCGTCAGTCTGCCAGCAATTGGCACCAGTCAAAAACCACCTCGCTTTTTCATTTTGAACTGTTGGGCACTATCCTTTGGCTAATTATCCCACCTCTTTTGCTTTTACTCGGTTTCGAGCTTTACCAACCTCTCCTTCCTTCTCTTCGCCTTTCCTCCCCTCCCCTCCTCTCCCCTCCATACCCTGCGCCTTGCCTGACTTCTGTCCACTCGAGAAATTCAACCTCTTCTGGAAGGGCATCTCGTCACCGACACCTCCAGAACCAACCCAGGCCCGGGCAAAGTACAAACCAGCTGCTGCTGCTGCAGCTACACCTGCAGCTCCAGCGTTTCTCCTTCTCCTGCTGTCCTTGGCCCGGGTCCTTCCCAGCACACGTCCGCCAGCCCCAGGTACCGCGTCCCTCGTACCTCTCCACCGACCTTGCGTCTTCAGGCTTAGCGCCCACCTGTCCCGCCAATCCCGGAGCTCGTCTGAGCCTCCCCTGACGACCCCAGTTGCAGGTCCCCTTTGGTAGTCTCTCCCCTGTCGTCGTAGCTGAGGATACTCTACAGGTACGATCAGACGTTGCGAGGCATTTCAGCCGCCTGCCCCAGGCTCCCGACCGCCATCCCATCCTCCTCTTCAGCCGGCAGTCCAGAACTCCTTCACTGACTGACTTGCTACACTGACAACCGTGGATGGGGGGGCACTACTTCACTCGTGCAAAATACCTAGGGTCGGTGAGCCGAGCCGAGTAGCGATCGATGAGACACTCCCCAAGATGCCCAGAAGCAACTCGCATGGAATGGCTCCCAACCCCAAAATACGGTGACACAGTGACACGTCGCATCTGCCGTCTTGCCCAGCTGTCAAAACCCACCGCCTGCTCTGCCGTGAAAAGTCCGGTGGGAATGGCCTCAGTTCAGCTATGTATTGTGGTGCTGTATAGTTGCCACGCTGCCGAACGATCTCGGACCGCTACACCCCCCGCTGCACCGCACGGCGTCTCGGCACATACACCACCAACAATAACACTCCCTTGCACCCAAGAAAACTCAATTTTCGACACGAGGTTCCTGACTTTTCCCCCGTTGCACATGGTTTACGAACGCGCAAGCGTATCCATATTCTCATTACTGGTAATTACGTCGCTTCAATTCCATCACCATTCACTGTGGAAGCTCTTCACCACCTCTGCGGTCGAAAGCGGTGCAAACCGACAATCATTCTCAGCTGTATCCGTGAGGTGAAAATGGTGAGACCATGCTGAAAGGCTTCACCCTACAAAACCATGCACAACTACCACGATGTCAATGGTGGATTGATATTAAATCGACAACGACCCCCAAAAACTCGGTGCTAGGAGGAGGAGACCTTATCCGAGGTCCCTGGAAATGATCCAACCGACACTCAAATTGCGCTTATCGAGATGAAGGCTCTTTCCGAGTGCCTTCATCGACAGGGGCGTCTCGCCTCGCCCATCTCTTGTCCCTCTATCTTGACAAAACTTGGCTACAACGCTATGCAAACAAAGAAACAATACCAAAACCCCACGAAACGTCCAAGATCTTATTCCTCAGTCGTTCGAAAATAATGATGTGCGAGGAAGAGTAAACCCATCAACAAGCCAGACATGCTTCCCACCCACGCCCCGGCAACGCCCTAAAAATGAAAGCTCATGTTTCTCTGTCCAGGGTCCAGCTGCCCTCGGTAGACTGTCTACGCATGTGACGCCATTTAACCGGGATGCAGCCCATGTTTCCACAGTCACCATGCTATAATAATTTCCATCTGGAATAGCTTTTTTGACTGAAGGACTTGGTGCATTTCATCATAGGGTAACTGGTCAACGCCTCACTAAATTAATCTGGCCTCCCCACCTCTGTTGGAGAATGCCGGCCAGCCGCCTCGCCTCATCACGTGCATGTGTCCTCCCCTACGACTGTATCCGCCTGCAGGAACCCCGACGTCGACACAACCCACCGGACTAGACGACCTCATTTAGTGGCACCGTAAACATTGTTGGGGCAAAAAAATGAAATTCAAAGTTACATCTATGCGTGTCTCGGCGCAGCAGATGGCTCAATCTCTATTGTCCTCATCATCTAAACAAAGAAAACGTCTGGCTGCGGACCCGTCTATCCCGTTTCATGCCGGCAGCCGACCCAGGTCCTAAATCTGGGTATCCGGATGCTGATGTCTCGTTTTCCTTCCCGTCGTCCCAGAGCCGCTCGCGAATGTCGTCTGTCTCTTTCCCAGTCTTTTTATAGTGTCGGCCCGCGCATGCCGACACGGCCCCGGTCATGACGGTCGTGGAGATGCGGCACTCATCATCGTCATGAACAAGAGAAGAAGCCTCTGTGTTCTAATATGCCTCGTCCCACGGGAAAACAAGAAACAAACCACCCGCTTTGATAAGAGAAATGCATCCAGCTCACTCGGAGTTGTCGTAAAACTGTCTTCTTGCAAAACCACCTTAAACAGCGCCGGCTGACAACATCTTTTTGCGCAGGTAGTTCTTGTACTCTCCTATCGAGCCGTCCCAAGGCTTAATGGTCTTGTTCTCGCACACCAGAATCTGCTTGGCGATCTTGTCCAACAGCCTGCGACGAGTTAGCTAAGTGCAAGGGTTGGGAGAAAGTGAAGGACACATACCTGAAGTCGTGGGAGACAACAATAACACCTCCGCTGAAGGCGTTGATGGCGTCCGCCAAACTGTCAATGGTGGGGATATCAAGACCGTTGGTCGGCTCGTCGAGAAGCAGCATGTTGGGGCTCTCAATGGCGAGCAGGGCGAAGACGATACGCGACTTCTGTCCATCGGACAGGGTGCCGATGAGAGAGGTCTGGGCCTCACCGGTGAGACCGTAACGGCCGAGCTGCTGGCGCCAGTACTGGTAGTCCTGAGACTTCTCAGAGTACTTCTCGCGCACAAAGTCGAGGGCCGACTTGGTGAGGTCGAGCTGCTCGGCGCTGTGCTGGGAGTACAGACCAAGCTTCAAGTGAGTGTGACGGGAAACAGAACCGCCGGTGGGAGACAGCTTGCCAGTCATCAGACGCAGCAGGGTGGACTTGCCGACACCGTTGGGACCGACCAGAGCGGTACGGGAGTCCATGTCGAAACCGAGGTCGATGTTGCGGTACAGGTCGTCCTTGGCTTCGCCAGAGTAGGCAAAGGTGACGTTGTCGAAGGACAGGACCGGAGGGGGCAGCTTGTCGACGTCGGCGAAACGGAAGGTGAAGACCTTGTCGGGGATGACGGGCTGGATGAAGCCGTCGGCCTCCATCTTGTCCAGAATCTTCTGACGGGACTTGGCCTGTCTGACCAAGTTGGCGTAGGTACCGGCGGAGGCGATGAACTTCTTGATGTGGACGATTTCGTCCTGCTGCTTTTGGTAGGCCTTCATCTGGTTGGTCTCCTGCTCGGATCTCGTCTTGTGGTACGAGTCGTAGTTACCTCCGTAGTAGAGGAGCTGCTTCAGGCGCATGTCGATCATGGTCGTGCACACACCGTTGAGGAAATCCATGGAGTGGGAGACGAGCACCAGGGTGCGCTCCCACTTCTTCAGGTACTCCTCGAGCCACACGCAGGCCTCGAGATCCAAATGGGCGGTAGGGTCATCGAGAAGCAGCAGCGAGGGCTTGACGAACAGGGCCTTGGCAAGAGCGACACGCATTCTCCAGCCACCAGACATGTCCTTGGTCTTCTTGTGGATGGTGACCTTGTTGAATCCCAGACCGGTGAGAATGAGGGAGGCGCGGGTGGCAAAAGTGGCGGGGTCCATCTTCTCCATGTGCTGCGGTGTGTCAGTACATGTTCATCAGTCGGCAAGATTGACTGCAGCCTACCTCGTAGAGGTCCATGAGGACGGGGTCCTCGGGGCCGTTGTCCTCGAGAATCTTCTCGGCCAGCTTGTCCAGACGGTCCATCTCACGCTCGGCCTCGGTGACGACCCACTCGAGGGCACCCAGCTCGCTGGGAGGAGCGCCCTCGTTCAGGAGGTAGATGTCGATGTGCTCGGGGATGGGGTACTCGCGGGCGGCGATGGCCTTGAGGAGGGTGGACTTTCCGCAACCGTTCTCACCAAGGAGACCGTAGCGACGACCGTACGACAACTCGAGGGTGGTGTCGTTGAAGAGGACACGGCCGTGGAACACCAACGAGGCGCTGGTGATCTTGACGTCTTTGCTGGCCTGGGTGGAGGCCAGGACACCAGTGGTGACACGGTCAGAGATGCCGTGCTGGTCCATCTGAGCGGCGAGACGGGAGACCTCGTCCATCTTGTCGGCAGAGGTGGCGGGGCCATCGTCGCCGTTGACAGAGGAGGCAGTGGTGCTGACGTTCTTAGAGCCCTTCTTGGCCTTGCCCTCGGCGGCCTTCTTGGCGAGTCTCTTCTCCTTGGAAGCGGAAACCATGATGGCGGTTTGTGATGACGATGGCGGGGTTACTCGTCTATTTTTTTAAGCGATGGCGGGGAACGTGGTCGTCCGGTAAGAATAGAACAAGCCGACAAGAAATCCAAAGACCTTTGAATTTGATGTCTATCCGGGTATACGACGACGATGAGATATGCCACGCAAAGTCAAGTCGGCGATGAAGTCGACTCGAGGAAAAGGAATGATGGTTTGGGAGGGGTGGGAAGGCGGCGTGTCGAGAAAGAGAGAAAGAAGAGGGAAAGGGAAAAAAAAATTCGATGGTCTTTCTCCGACAGGGTGACCAAGCGACAAGGCAGAGTCCCAGTTGGCCACAGTGTACCTGCGAAACACACAGCCCGCAAGGGATTGCGGTGCTTAGGTAGGTGCTGTACCTTGCTGGTGCAGTGCAAGGTGCCGGTCGCTGGGGGACAAAGACTTCAGTAGCCCGCTAATGGTGGGGAGGGTCCCTGAAGTGAGGTCGAGGTGGGGCACGGCTACCTCAAATTTTGAAAAAGCTGAGAATCGATAGGGCAGCGATTGAGTGTTGAGCGCTGGAGGCTGGGGCGATAAGGCACCAATGAGGGGTACGTGCCAGGTCTTTGATACAGTTTGATTGACTGTGTGGCTATTTGTGTCCTGGTCAACGCCCAGCGGGTGCTGTCTTATGGGCATATTCATATATAAGGCTGTTTGAGTGGTTTCCCCTTCCATGTGCCTTTCTTTGATCGAATGATTCCTCTCGCGATACTGGACGGACAAGTTACAGACGGTCATTATCGATGTCAAATTTCCCTTAACACATCGTTATCGTTATCTACCTAATCTTCTGTCTCTCTCGTTCAAGTAGACCCTCCCGAACCTGGGCAGTGTTTGCTGTCTGCTCCGCCGCAATGGGGCTTGACGTCACGTATCACGTGAAAGTCCCCCTGACAAATTACCGACGGTGATTGGGCGAGGACCTACACCAGCTATCGGACAGGACCCCGATTTGCTTGAATAACGCCAGAATCAATTACTATACTAGTATTCATGACTATACGCCAGTCTATCCATGGGTATCGATTCACCTGAAAGCTAAAATGAAAGACGCCGTTTTCCATTTCCCCGAGCTCAAATTTCCGTCTCGCAGTGTGTCCTAAGAGGTCATATATCCAGAGACTAAGCCAGGAGTGCTAGACTTGCTCTACAGCTTCACGCTGCTATAGATTATTGGATGGTTGGAAGGCAGACGGGCCGTGAGATGCTCGAAGCAGAGGGCGGTAAGGTACTGGTAGTACATTTCCTTAGCCAAGGAGCCGTACAGAAGCTGGTGATGGGTGTTTCGGCGGCTTTTGAGATAGGTACACCAATTCGACGTGTTCCCATCCCATGACAGCGGAGGGGTGTTATATCCTGGAGCAGTGGTAGATTACAACACAACGCCTGGCCCTGACGAGAAAATTCTCGGTCTAACTCAGGTACGGGTATGAATTCTCTCTACTGACCGCCCAGGCATTCAACCTTGTGACCCAACTGTGACGAGTTGGTCTGAGACCTGGCGTGTTCGTGCTGAAAGTCCCTGGATTACTGCAGAAGCAGATGACCATGACAGTAGTACTACTGCTCTACGGCCGCATTGTCGGCGTGGGAAAAAAAATCGATGTTCCAATATACTTCCGACGCCGTGCTCGTAGCGTAATGTCGTGATAAGTTCTCCCTCTTCTGCCGGCGCTCAAAACCTCGCCTGCCGACTGCTGTAATCCCTCGCAACCGTGACGGTCCCGTTCGCCCCAGGCACGAACCTCACATAATGATTCGCAAAGAAGGAGAGCGTCATCCTGCGCGGTACAAAGATCTCCGTCGGCGTCGTCGGCGGCACGGGCACCATCTCGCACAGCGCGCCCCTCGGCACGAATACCACGTCCGAGTACTGTCTCCTGATATTGTCGACCTCGACGCTCGCGAATATGAACAGTGAGAAATGTATCGTCCTGGTTCGTGTCAACAACCCACGGAGCCAAAGGCGTACGCCGGCAGGCACTCACATCAACCAAAACATGAAGAATATCAACGCAGCCATGGTCTGCGCCTGTCGTTTATCGAACAACTCGTAGGGCCCGCCCGTCTGAAAGATTATCCACTGAGAAATCAAAAAGCCCATTAACGCTGCCGTTGCAGCCCAGATGATGAGATGGCCCGCGACGTGCGCCCCGGGCGGACCCCAGCTGAAGCGCGTGCTCCTCTGCCGCCTCGTCGTGTCTTTTGTCCATCGTACGCCCTTGTCCCTCACACACAGCGCCATCAAGTCCAACAGACTCCATGTTAAACCGAGGATGGCCGTCGGACTGCCAAAGCACCAATTGCTTACAAACGTGGTGTCCTGTATGCGCTGGGAGGCGAGGGCGCCGAGAATGGTGACCGCAAGCAGCACGGAGGCGATACGGAGGATGAGGGTCGTGCGGTACATGGAGCGGTTGTACGGAATCGCGGTGAGGAAGTCGCCGTGGCGGTGACCACTGCCGTCCTGGGGCAGGGTCACGATGTCGGGATGGAGAGGCGTGTTGTCCATTGTGGCGGCTGCATTTGCGGTGGACTAGAGCCCGAGGGCGTTGAGGCGCGTGTTACGGGTGGTTCGGCATCGGCGGTCGATTTACATGTGTTGTAGAGGGGGTAATTTGGCGCTCGAAGATCCGTGGTGGTGTTTCCGTGTCTCTTGGCGAGATTTCGCGGCAATTCGGTGTACAGTCGGACGAGGGTCGTCGCAAAGTGGTGATGGATCTCTGGTATCAGGCGGAAGAATGGAAAAAGATGTCGGAGGGTAGCGGCGCAGTCCAGATAGCAGGAACCGGGCAGGGGTTCGACGTTGCCCGTGTCCGTCTCAGGCGTCTCCACCCGTCCCGCCGGTCGTACGAACGGTCCATTCAAGATGCAGAAATGGCAAAGAAATATGGGTTCATGTCGTTTCCCGCGCTGCAGGGCCTGAAGCGACCTGCCACCCAGTGGCTACTACAGCCCTCTAGCGGGAGGCAGCCCCTGAAGAGGTGGCTGAACTCCCTGTAACTGGGTGGCACCTGGAGCCTGTTGGCCTCGGCAGATCTCCTTCGTCTCCATTGTGAGATGACTGTTGGAATGTCACTGCTGGAAAGAAAAAAGAAAAGGCCCATAGGAGAATCAGAAACCTCGCAGCTCCGCGAGGCTGACGTTTCTTCATCACATCTTGGCTTGACTGATGCGTCTGATTTCTCGTCCAATGGTACGGCGGTAAATGAAGACCGTTGGGACGACCAAAACCATCACATGTTCATCAAAGTGGTGGTGCTCTCACTAAATGTCGAGAATAATTCGGCATCATTTCTAAGTGGTATTTTCGTCCGTGTACCGTATCAAAGCCTCAACGCCTCTTATGCCAACATGTACCATCGGGTATCACCTCCTCAGCCTCTCCTCGATGACCCGGAAGACGACTCTCCCGGTATCAAGGGGATGTTCATCCTGAACTTTCCCTCTCTCGAGTCCGCGTCCGCCGGCGTCATGCCAGTCGCGCTCGTCGCAAACTTCAAGTCCACGTCACCAGGTTGAATCAACTGCGGCTGAGCGTCTCCTCTTCGCATCCTCTCCAACTCGGCCTCGTCAGGCTCGTAGTCGTCCGGCGGTGGCCTCATGCTCGGCCTCATATGCCTCTCCAAGTCACCTGGCGCGATATTCGGCGGCAACCCCGGTATCGGTTTTCTCCTAATCGCGGCCTGTCCCGTCGGTCTGTCTGGCAATGGCGGCGGGGTCTCGTCATCATCGTAGATATGGGTATGGAATAGTTGATCTGGCGACTTGGGCCCTTCATTTCGCAGTGGATGCGATTCTTTGCCGCTCGTCGGACTCTGTGTCGACCGTGGGAACGATTGTGTTCGCTGTGATCGCAACGTCGGCAACTTGGGGAACGCGCGTGCTACAACGTAGACTGTCTGGCCTGTTTCTGGGATGTACATGACCCGTGGCCTGCGGCGGCGAATCTCGCGACGACGTTCGATGCAAGCGCGTACGAAGAGGAAGAAGTGAATGACTCTGCACAGCGTCAGCGAAAAAAACATTCAGCAGTCGGGCTGACAGAAAAAGGGCGCGCACGCTGTAATACCCGTGAACATGGCGGCCGTCAACGCCATACTGAGCGGGTTCGTTGCGACATCATCACCCTGCACACCCAGCTGGAAGCCAAGCCAACCTGCGGCAAAACCACAAATGACGGTAATGACGACCTCGACGCCAATGAGCGCCTTCGGCGTCACCCCGCGACCATGCCGGGCGCAGAGCGTGAGGAACTCGGCCAGATCCCACAAGAAGGCGGGTAGGACCTGCACAAGTTAGCCATTGCAAACGGCCAGCACGATGGTGAACCGGAACCCACCCCGAGCAGCGTGAGACCAATCCACACGCTGTAATACCTCTCGCTGTTCTGCGGCCACGAGTACCACGCCATGCACAGAATCAGCGTGACGAGGCACAGGAACGTGGCCACGGCGCGCGTCACAATCTTGCAGACCTCCCACCCGCGACTGCGCTGGTTCTCGAGCCAGCGGACCTTTGACGGGTCGATGGACGCCGTCGGCGAGGGCGGCTTGCCAGCGTCCACCTCGGACAGCAGGGACTCGAGCTGGTACGACTCGGGCGCGCTCATCGTCACCGCGGGCGCGAAGGGCGTGACATGGGTGGTGATGGGTGCTGGTGCTGCCGGTCGTCGTGCGGCTGTTGTTGTCGTCGAAGCGAATGTAGAAGCGAATGCGGCCGGCACCGCTTTCCTAGGAATTTTGCGCATCGAAACGCAGCGCCTCGACGGGATCGTCCCGTACTATCGGCGCATCGGCAGTTTCCAGTCCGCTGAATAAGGAACCGACCTTTTGCTGTCTGGGATCGGGGTTCTTCCTATTGTACGGTGACGAGTCTGACTCGTTCCGAGACGCAGGCGTGCTTCGGCTTGGCGAGGTGAATGCCGACTGACGTTCCTCTCGTCGAGCTCTCGCTCGATGTGCCGGAAATTTCACTTGGGTGTCGAATACGGTCTCGACGTGGCCTCACCCGTCGGGCTTCTTTCCGTCTCGTCCGGATGATCAAGGATGAAAACGGCCATCAGGAATGACTTGTAGACGGGGGATAAAATTCATTCAGACAATTTGACAGGCCGTTATAATTAGGCAGCCGTATTTCGACCTTCCCCACTTGCCAGCTGTTGGACGTCCATACCACGAATCTTCCTAGCTCGGGTCGACCTATCCGTCTCGATATATGGCATCTTGGTAGGGCACAGGAATTAGATGGCTGAAATGGTACTGGCTTACAATCGCTTCCGATAGAATATGCTGGTCTCGGTCTGACTGACATCTGAGGTTGTGCGAGTGACTGAGAGCACCTACCAAGGATGGTGGGACCTTAGGTACCTAAGCTACAGCTGAAGTCTCTGGATACCTGCAACGATGCTGACCTTTTCAACCACCATCGGTGAATCCTAAATAATACTTAGATATACAATAGGCCAAAGTAAACAAACAAAAAACTTGGATTCGGTGACTAGTGTCTGTCTACTTCTGTGTTCTGGACTGGAATGATCGTCTGATTTCAGATGCGGAGCCCGCCCGAGTAAAGACTCCGTTAGACAGGGATCTCCTTCGTGTCAGGTAAAGTTGAAGCGGACGATTTTGCGGACCATTTTCAGACGAGACCAACTCAAACCAGCCAACAGCAAGCACACTAGTGAGCTGGGAATAGCTTCGTACAGCAAAATGAGACAGCTGTGCCCACCAGCAAAAGAAATGGACACTGTGGGAATTGAACCCACGACCTTTCACAAAGGCGCAGACCGCTCACGGCGGAGATGCGAAGCGAAAATCATACCCCTAGACCAAGCGCCCTTATTTCATACAGGAGTAACGGGAAAGAGACAATATGACCCACTCAGATGAGCTCACGGCATCGTCCCGAACCTTTGGAGAGCTGGGAGCGTTTCTCTACGCTTGCTACAGACTCATCTTAATGCCTAATTTAAAGGTAATCTGATAAGCATTCTTCTCGTATCTCCAAGGGCTTCACTGCCCTCAACTCCTCCAAGCGAGAAAACACAGTCAACATCCACAATTAGAGGAACTATTCTCATTGCGTCGTCACCCCTTTGGGTATTCTACGCTTATCATACAGTCATTTATTACATTCCCGCTCCGAATCCCGCTTAAGCCTCGACATCGCTCTTCAAGTTATCGTACACCGTCTGGCCGTCAACCTCGGTCTGTCTCGGTCCGGCATCGCGACCGGCCTTGGTCTGGCTTTGGAGGAACCCCTGCTCCGCCGCGCGCCCGGGGTCGTTCTCGCTGCCGACCTCCGCCTTGAAGGCCGCCTGCACGCCGTCCTTGGTGTTCTTGTCGTCAAAACCCTCGGTGATGTTCTTGCCGTGGGGTCCCGCGGGGTCGCGGATGTACTGGTTGTTCACGTATGTCGGCGCCGTGCCGGCCTTACTGGGGATCGATGAGGTGCCGGACCCGGGAGCAGAGCCGGTGCCGGTGGATGAAGACTTGTTGGCGGAGGAAGAGCTGGTGCCGGTGGAAGAAGACTTATTGGCGGAGGAAGAGTTGTCGTTGGATGAAGAGTTGCTGTTTGAGGAAGAGTTGTTGTTTGAGGAAGAGTTGTTGTTGACGGAAGAGTTGTCGTTGGAGGAAGAGTTGTTGTTGGAGGACGAGTTGTTGGTGGAGGAACCGGACTGCACGCCGTTGTTGGAGGCGAAGGCACCGCCGGAGCTGGCGGACTCGGCGGCGAGCGAACCGCTGTCCACACGGCCGGTGGCTTCGCTTGCGACGGGGGCGTTGGCGCCGGGCTCGACCTAGGCTTCAGTTAGCGTTGACATTCGGGGTTTCTCATCCAGCGGGCGAGGTTCGAGATGCGGACGTACCTTGGTGCCAGCGGAGGGGGCCTTGTTAGCAGACATTTTGATGATGTTGATGTTGGTTGGTCTTTGGGGTATTGGGAATATTTGCGTATAAGGAATCGTCGAGGGATTCGTCTTGTGCAATAGAGTGTCGCGCGTGTAAGTGACTTGGTATGTCTAAACTTCTCTCTTGTCGAAGCTCAAAGGACACCATATAAACACCACTTCATCCCATGACATCATGTCGACCTCTTCTTACATCAACCCGCGCCGGACCAAATCCTCCAGGCGTGCTGGGCGAACCCACTGGGAGATGACTTCAGCCTCTCCACATAATGCTCCTCTCCCCACGGCATCTCGTCGCAGCGCCGTCACCCGTGGCCATGAGCGACACATTACATCACAGCACCTACACCATTTCGCCTCACCACTCCTTGCTGCTTCTAGAACAACTTGCAGATCAAAGACGCGCGCAAACTTGGTGTCTGAGTGGGCTGAGGCGAGCTAGAACAGGCACCCGCGCGCGCTGCAGGTCCTTTGCGACCGATCGATCTTCACCGGGGCCTCACCGAGGTGTGGGGTCTGGCTAAAGGCCCGGCTCGAGGCTGATAACTGGAGCTATTACGACCATTCTGCGGGCAGCCGTAGGAGAGTTCCTTGGTGAAAGCAGTGGGCTTGAGGTCTGGCGACGTCAGCCTCGTCAACCTGCAGGAAACCGTCTCCATCTGAGGCATTTCGTCCTGCTTCGAGATGGGGCTTTGGAATTCCAAGGCGGCTGTAAAATAGCGCATGTAATCTTGGCTGGCCCTTTCAAAATCAGCTTTTCTTGATGGGTCGGGCTGGTATCCGGCAAAGGCTCCATGATCCATCTGTATTTCGGCCGAATCCGGGTCGGGTGGTTGAGCGGTCGAACTGAAGTCGGGCGCGGGGAGTCTATGAGATGTCTTGAACTTAGCGTCTGCTCGTGAAGTGCCAAGTCGAGTAAAGCAAAGTGAAGAAAACCTCTCCGCTTTCTACCCTGGGTCTCAAAGGCGTGGACTCTGATACGCCTCTGGCGCTGAAGACGAGCCCACTACCGAGGACAGCCCGCGGCTGATCTTGAACCAAGTTACATGTCACGTTCACGAGTTCTTTACCACTTCTTTTCTCTTCCCGTGACAGAATTAGTGTACCAGGCAGCATGTGGTGCCAACTCGTCTGTAACAGACTGAACCCTATCTTGTAATTCTGTGATGTATTCTCTCCCATCTCCTTGATGAATATCGATGGTTACGCCACGCGTTCAGCTAAGTGAGCCACATCACCACGGCATTTCGTTCGATTCATAAGGAAGCGAATGGCTGTAGGCTACCTCGATACCACCCAGTTTGGCACCAGACGCTTTTCAACTTCTTCACATCTTGGGCGAAGTCTCTATAAGTAGGTCTATTGTGAAGATTTCTTCTTTTTCTTCTTACTCCTGCACGGGTAGCAACAGCCAACAGGCTCAAGCAAGAACGGCCCTCAGGGTGTTATAACTTGCACGAAGACGGGATCGTTAGACCGTCAACACTGGAAACTTACCGCACACTCGCACCTCTGACATGTTTAGTTGGCGTGGTTCCTCTTGGCACGAGATTGGACTTGGGCGTCTGGGATTGCAGGGTTCTTGCGACTATGAAAGCCACATCGGTGATCGAAAGGGAAGATAATTCATGGCAACTGATGGACATATATACAATGTGCAGTGCAAGTACTGACATGGCGGGATCACGACGACCCTTACTCAGACAAGACGTCGCGTTCAACATGGTTGTGGCCCTAGAAGGATCATTCAAATGGGGACATGTCACATAAAACCACAAATGTCCATGGCAGACACCTCAAAAGACGCGGACAAGTTCGAAATTCAAAATGGTAGCATAATTAGGGATTCGAAAGCAAATAGATGTAAACCGCGGGCGACGATTAGTTAGATCTTTCCACTCATTACGTCTCAAGTTAACTCAGGAATATCTTACAGAATGCTATCAGAAGACAAAGAGCTATGTCGAGTTGGCTCGAATAGTCTCGCTTTCCATCAAAACACGTTTCACAGGCCAAATACTTCACCAAACAATGGTAATTATCGAAGTTTGCCGGTTGAAAACGTCAGTGTTTCATTTGAAACTTGGAGAGCTGACTATTTTGCACCCCGAAAAACAAAACCCAAAGAAAAAGAACCATTAAGCAAGGTGAGGTAGACATAAAATGAATGCCCAACATTGGTCCTTTACGTGGTGGGTAAACCTAGAAGGCAGCAGTAGGACGACAACGAGTATCAAGGCCAACAATACTCCAGGAAGCCTTTCACCAAAGAAAGACCGTGTCCTTCAATAAACACTGGCGGCTAGTATCGAACGATTACATGCCAGTATTGTTTGGGTACGTTTGCGTCAGGAGCTGGGAGCCATTGTGTAGAATTCCCAATTCGAGTATTCGACCGTTGTAGTTCAGTGGCTCATTCGTGATCCTTTGCCCCGCCATGGTTCGAAGTGAACTACCTATGCTACCGTGAGCGATATAATGGTGGTGGCTGTGAAAGTGAAACCAAAGGACGATGGAAACGAGATCAATTATTAGCTCCAATTCGAAGTTGTTCTGCCCGATACTACATAGAGCCGAGTGGCGTCTGTCTCTCTTGAGCTCTGGGTCATTAATTTGTAAGCAATATGGAGGATTCCCTAGCCTGGAGATATCCAGAGGTGGCGGTGGAAGTGTTTGCTTAGGACCACCGTACTGCCGGACGAGTCACGACTCAAAGAGTAATGAGACATTTGGGTAAAATCACCTTACGGAGCCGTCGATTCTGGATACACTCCGGGGACCTCAGCATTGAATTTGATGATGAATACAACAAAATTATCGAGGACGAATAATCTCATAGAAAGCGTGGGGTAGTTGAGCTACGTGAACAGAATGTGCGGCCTCAACCTTACGACCTAGATGCCAACTCCCCGGAGACTAGATGATAACTTCCAGGATCCATGACTGCCTCTCAGCGAGCGTCGTGTCTGCTAAGATGCTGCTCTCTACTACATCATACACTGGCCAGTGAAGTGGGTTTCTGGGGTAATTGGTGGTTGTCATATCATCGCGGACATGAAGCAGGAGAGGCTTCTTGCAAAGTCACAACCAATCATTGAAGCCTTGTGGACCATGACAAGGGACGGAACGGGCGAACGGGCTTCGGGCCCTAACTCGCAAAAGTCAAGTCCAGTGGCAACTCTAGCCTGATTGCCGCGTCCCGGTGCCACGTCAAGCCCAGGATCTGGGAAAGCAGCGCCCAAGGTAGAATAACCTCATGCCATGGGTCGATACGCCCACCTTCCAAAACAGGACGTGCCTTTGCCGGGGTAAATGGCATGCGGTAATGACTTCGAGACAATCTTTCCCAACAAAAGACGTGTTGTATCGGTATTCTCGTCCTCTCGAGAACCTCCTCGACAGAGGCACTCGAAAGGAATCGATAGTCCACATTTCGTGCGTATACGAGAAGACATCAGACGTCTATGCCTCTGCCGCCTCTTCTTTTGCCCTCTCACCATGGCGTCGCCCGGCGAATGGGAATCTGAGAGCCTCGCGATGCCAAGATCGTATTCCGAGACTATCGTTTCCTAGCGCCATGGCACGCTCACATAAGCCTGGAGGCGGAAGAGGGCTGACGGCCCCACGTTTTTCGCTCGCGCTGGCGTGAGGTCGACGATGGACTGGTAGGTCGGATGGGAGGGAGGGTACTGCCGGCCCGGCCAGCCAACGGGACGCATGCAGCATGCCAACGAGGCCATACGCATAGTCTGGGGTCGCGATGCGGTGTCGTGCGGCGGGTGCAGGAACACGCCATCCAGCTCCACGGATCGCTCTCCGAGAGGGGGGTCGGACATGCAGCCCAAGTCCAGCACTGACGGGAAACCGTCGCTTAGTATAGTATACGAGGAGAAGCCGTTGTGTTATTGCTTATTGCTGACTGCTACGTTGTGGGCGATGTGCTTCTCAACAAGGCCGTTGACAAACGCCAAGTCTACCATGTAGATGCTGCAGCATCGGCCCCGATATTCCCACGCAAATGTTTTCTAGCGGCAGCGAGGTGCACGCGTTAGCGACGCCCGCGTCGAATCATGCAACTCTTGTGCTCGGCAACATCCTGCCCGAGCGCGCTGTCATGGCAATGGTCGTCGACTGAGCGTTTGTGCGCCTATAGACAAGGTCAGCAACGTGGGTATATCGTTCTCGTCTCCTTCACTGCGTAAGGTACATATAGGATGGAGCTTCTCCGCCGATCGAGAGGTGTTTCTCGTCCATCGTCAAGTCTGGCGTACTGGACAGGGCTTTGTCAAGCAACCCATTCTCCCACATCACGCTCGTCAGGTGAAAAGCCGTGAGCAGAGTCAGCGAAATGGTGCACTTCAGAGCTTACGGTCTGCTGGCGACGGCTTACAGCGCAGTTGCTGCAGCTGCCGCGTGTGCCTCTGATCTCGTGGTGGATGACTTGTCCAACTCGTTCTCAACTAGCCGAAACAACCTTGGCTCGTGGACTTCTGGTGAGAACTTCACTTTCTACTCTACATGTACAGGACATTGCTGACCGCCTCGGCAGACGATGGCAGCATGACCAGCATCTCCGCGTCAGGCGGCATTCTCAGCTTCACCCCAAAGAGCGGCTCTTACTACTACGAGACGCTCCCATGCCAGGCGCTCCAGACAGACCTGTACTCCCACGTGCAGCTCGAGATCAAGGCACCCGCGTCAGGCGCGGCGTTCACGGTGCAGCTCTCGACAGCCTCGAGCTGCTCGGCAACGACCAACTCGAAGACGTCGTACCGGGCCACTGCCCTGACTGGCGGATGGCAGACCCTCCGCATCCCGCTGAGCAGCTTCTCCGGAGCGAACCTCAACGCGGCCGTCTCCCTCGTCCTCGAGTCCTTTTCATCTACCCAGCAGTGGCAGTTGGACAAGGTCTCCTTCGTCTGTTCCCAAGGGTCGGCAACCTCGACGAGTGAGTAGGATCCGTCTGTCAAGTGGCACGTCTTTTGCCTGACTGATTCTTACCATGCTCGATAGCCTCTGCGCCAGCTCAGACAACCACTTCAGCTTCCGTGCCGCCTCCTACTGGAGCGTGTTCACCGCTGCTGGTTGACGACTGGGCATCGCAGTCTCGTCTTGACTTTCTGGGATACAACTCTCTTCTGCTGCCGACAAACGACGACGGAACCATGCAGTCCAGGGTCGTAAACAACAACCGCATCACGCTGACGCCCAAGTCCACCTCGGCCTACTTCTACTCCCAGGTGGGATGCCTGGACGCCAGGAACTTTGGCGGCGTCTCCGTCCTCATCAAGGCTGCCGCCGGGACGACCTTCAAGGTCGAGCTGACGTCCAAGACGACCTGCGAAGGCGCAACCACGGCATCGTCAGTCCAGACGACGGCCCAGCTCGGCTGGACCTTTGACGGCACCGAGAAGCTCTACAGCTTCCCCCTGTCCCGGTTCAGCAGCGCCAACCTCTCCAAACTGCGGTCCATCGTCTTGTCGTCGCCCAACAACGCCGTCACCCTCGGCCCCCTGTCCTTCTACTGCGGCGGCACCCCGAGCGGCTGGACCCTCCCGACGACGAGCAGACCGGGCGTGCCGACGGGCACCGTCGAGGCCCCGAGCGCGACGGCGTCGGCCTTTGTCGTCGACACGTTTGGCAACGCAAACACCAACTCGCTGGGCTTCTGGCACGGCGGCGGCGACCTCGCCCTCGGCTGGGGCGCCAACCGGCTCACCGTCACCGGCGCCCCGGACTACGCCTTCACGACGCTCCTCAGCAACGGCTGCCGCGACCTCCGCGGCCACGCCGGCTCGTACCTCCACATCGCCTTCTCCGGCCACGCAAAGTTCTCCGTCTCGTTGCAGCAGCACAACGCCCAGTGCAGCGACGCCGTGGCCCCGTACCCCGAGACGCGGGACAGCGTCGAGGCGGCCCGGTACGCCCGCGGCAACGACCTCTACACACCCATCTCGCACTTCAACATCAACCTGCAGCGCGTCAGCAGCGTCGCCATCCGCGGCATCTACACGAGCGAGCCCCTCGTCCTGACCAAGATCGAGGTCGTCCCGTCCATCCCGTCGGGCGTCGCCATCCCCCAGAAGCTGCCCTCGGGCACCCTCGTCTTCGCCTGCACGCGGCCCAACTCCTTCGCCTTCGGCATCGACGACGGCAACCCGCGCTACGCCGCCCGGCTCGCGCAGATCATAAAGGACGCCGGCATAAAGGTCACCTTCTTCGCCGTCGGCGCCGTGCTCGAGAACGACGCCACCGGCATGAGGGAGCTGTACAAGCAGCTTCGCGGCGAGGGCCACCAGATCGCGCTGCACTCGTACACGCACCCGCGCATGGAGGGCCTGCCGACGGTCGAGAGCATCGACTGGGAGTACAACGAGGACTTCCGCGTCATGACGGGCATCTTTGGCGAGCGGTCCAGCTACTTCCGCCCGCCGTACGGCGTCGAGGGCGCGCGCATGAGGCAGCGCTGGGCGGCCATCTCGGGCGCGGCGAGGAACTACATTGTCAACTGGAGCGTCGACGTCCAGGACTGGCTGTGGGCCGAGACGAGCACGCCCGAGAAGCAGGTCGACGCCTTCAAGGCGGACGTGGCCAAGGGGGGCAACCTCGTCGTCATGCACTTTTCCTACAACTCGACCGTCGAGTACTTCCCCGAGTTCATCCGGCAGGCCAAGGCCACGGGCAAGCAGATTATGAGGATCGACCAGTGTCTGGAGGATCCGAACGCGCCGCCATTGTAGGGGTTCGTGGGAGATTAATGGCGCGTGTATTAAAAGATTCTTGCCTTGACTGAAGTTACTGAACAAGGTAGTTCAGCATTTATAATGAACATCGTTGCTAAATCTTTTCAAATGTGCAGTTGTATCTTGGAGCTGCTTGAGCAACTCGCAAGAGTACTGGCCTATTTGAGTCTTACGGAACGATGAAGATGATGGCTAACTATTCCTTTGAGATTGTAGCCACGAGCTATACAACACTCAAATACCAAGGCTGAGTAGGCTCTGAGCAAACGAAATCTCTATGAGGCACGTGTGGTTCTCACTTTTGATTAGCTGGACCACAGAGTAGTTGAACAGTTGCCCAAATACTAAGCGAATGTGTAGTCACGATCCTAATGACTTCAACAGCCAACGCTGGACAAAGATAGGCATAGCAATACATTAGTTGAATCTGTTCTGGATGATACGATGAACTTCTTCGCTAGACTGAATGTCCTGTACAACAAAAGACTGGACCGAAGCAGAGATCCCGAGATCACCCTATCAACAGGACCACATGCTGGTCGATTCGGTATTGGTTACTATTCCTAGCCACGACTTCAGAATACGCGGAGATGTGTGTCGCAATTTGCCATTTTTAACCGCTCTGAAAGCCTGCAAATATTAGCAGTCCATCTCAATGCTCCGGACCGAGACAGACGAATCATCTCAACGAAAGATGTCATGATAGACAGCTAGTCACCAACGGCAGCCAGGTCAATTAACTCAAATGTATTCCACAAAGGGTATCTAGAACTGAACGATGACTGGCAGACCGCATCCACTGAACGCTTCGCCTACCCCCGAGCTGCGCGGCCACCGCGCGCAACCGTCTCGACTCCTCCCAGCCCCTCCTTCTTTCACCCAGGAGCACAGCTCCCGAGCGAACAGCTTAGCACTTGGCGCCGGAACCGGAGGGAATGCCGGAGCACTCGGTGGAGCTCTTGCCGCCGGTGACGGAAACGCCGGACCACTTCCAGTTGGAGCAGGCGCCCTTGGCGCAGAGGACGTAGACGTTGGTGCCCTTGGCCGCGACGGTGCCCTTGACGTTCTTGACGGTGACGCCGGTGATGGGGATGCCGGCGGTGGGCTTGCCGGTCGGGCTGCCGTTCTCGTAGTCCTGCTGGACGACGATGCCCTTCTTGTTGATGTTCTTGAGCGTGATGTTCTCAAAGGTGATGCCGCTGACGGAACCCGTCTTCTTGGCGATGGTCTTGATGCGGATGCCGTTGTCGGCCTTTTCGATGGTGGAGTCGCGGATGACGACGTCCTTGACCGTGTTGGAGGTGCGGCCGCCGACGGAACCGATGGACAGGCCGTGGGAACCGTAGCAGTAGCCGTTCTCAAAGGTGATTCTCGTGCCCGAGTTGATGGCCAGGCAGTCGTCCTGGTTGTACACTTTGGCGCCGGAAATGGTCACGTCCTCGGACTGGCCGACGTCAAAGGCGTCCGTGTTGTGGCCGCCCTTTGTGTCGCCGTCCTTGTTGTTGAACTCGACGTTGACGCTGGGGGCCCGTCCTGTCAGCAACCTCCATCCTTTTACCGGAAGCGAAAGACCCGTAAACTTACACCTTGAGGCCCTTGACGCTGTTGATGCTGAAGCCGTGGGCGGGCGTGTTCTTGACCTTGAGGCCGGTGATGGAGCCGTCGTTGATCTTGACCTTGAAGAACTTGGGCTTCTTCTTGCCGCCGTTGCCCCCCTTGCCGTCCCACCAGCGCTCGCCCTCGCAGGAAATCAGCGAGCCGGACGCGCCCACGACGGCGACCTTGTTGCCGCCGACGGCGATGAGCGGGCCCTCCCACTCCTTGTAGCCAAAGGTGGTGGTGCCCTTGAAGGTGACCCTGGTGCCGTCCTTGAGGCCGGTGAGGTCGAGCGTCTGGCCGGCGGGGACCTTGATGCCGTTGAGGACGATGTCGGTGCACGACGTCTTCTTGGACATGGCCGTCTTGGCGTCGGTGAAGGTGCACGAGGCGCGCGTGTCGAGCTCGGCGGGGGCGGCCGAGGCCAGGGCGGCGAAGCCCGCGATCATGGCGAGGACGCGCATCTTGGGTCGGTGCTGTTTTGCTTTGGTGTTGTTTTGGTTCGAGGGGGATATATGTGATCTACACAGTGGAATACGTCAAGTATGTACAGAGATGCGGTTGAAGGAGAGTAACTGGAGTTGGTATCCAAAAGAGCGTGGTGGTGAAAAGAGTGAATGCAAGTTGGCAGCGTGAAGAAGCACGATGGAGCAAGAGGAACGGGCAGAAGAAGATGGGCAGCAAGATGATACTTATAAGGACTGTTGACAGCTCGGGAGATGCTTGAGCCTTGCTGGCGGATTCCTGCAAACCTCGGTGATTCTCCCACGGACTTGGGCCGTCAGGAGAGGTCGCCGTCCGGTTCCACGTCCTCTCGGCTCGTCGGCACCATCGCTGTCACCATCCCCCCCCGGTTCGTGGAGAAGACTATGATTCCCAAAGGCACCTCTAATCTTGCTCTGCAGCCCGGAGTCTCCTCCCCGTCGGACGGTGAGAGAGGAGACGCTCTCCACTCGTCCGAGATGATTCAAGCTTCAGATTCTGCACGCCAGCGGCGCACACTAATGCTGTGGCACGTGGAGCGCAGCAGTTTCTGGCGCGAAGGCTGGATACGGACTGACGATGGACATCGTGACCCCGGTCT
This sequence comes from Colletotrichum orbiculare MAFF 240422, assembly GCA_000350065.2. Taxonomy (NCBI): domain Eukaryota; kingdom Fungi; phylum Ascomycota; class Sordariomycetes; order Glomerellales; family Glomerellaceae; genus Colletotrichum; species Colletotrichum orbiculare. The sequence continues at coordinate 153,522 of AMCV02000014.1, forward strand.
TTGGGACGCCTGCAGGGCTGACCTACACCTCGCAACCAGAGCTGCGTGATAACTGTCAGCCAGGAAAGGAAGCCAGCAGGCGAGTCTGGACCGTTTCGATAGACGCGATACCGAGCCACATGTTCGCTTGCCACTTGTATAGAATCTCTCGCCAGGAACCAAAATGACAGCCAAGGCGGGTGAATGCTGGCACGAGATGCCGCTTCAGGCAGTTCTCGACCCCAATGGCATCTTGGCTTCGTCTTGGCCTAGGCTTGATTCTGCCGATCTATCCGATCATGGACGTCGTGTTGCCCCAGCAGGTCCAGTTATTATTGTGGTTCTCCCTGTGTGAATAGGAGGTATTCCCACTCTTTCTCGCTCCCTTTTGGGAGTGGGAGCCGTCCGTAGCATGTATGTAAATATTGTAGAGTGGCCTAGTGTGTAATCAATGTGTATAGACTATGGAAGTCGTCCGAGGTCCCTACAGTTTGATGGATCCTCACTCTGGCGGTTATCTTGAACCAGTGTCTCTCTCATCGTGTCCTGGTATACGACTCCAAGTAGAGACTCACATCCTCGTCAACTCGCTCGGTTCACCTAGAGTGGTGTGATTAACCTTAAAGCCCTAATTGCAACCAGGCCGCCATCATCCGAAGAACCCGGCCGCCTTGTGGGGAACGGAGGCTCTCGAAGCGGATACGGGAGATTACGCGTAGACTTGCCATGCGGTGGAGTGAGGCTCAAAGGGGCGAGCATGGCAAAGACGTTGTCGACGGCGCAATTTCGACAGATGGACCGAGAAGAGTAAGCTTTGGACGAGGTCCCCCCCTGGTATGTAGGTAATATTTGTACTTGTATAGTGTATGGATGAAAAGATCCCTCGGGAAGTGGGAACGGGTTACGGAACCAGCTATCGAGTTATTCAACCATGTCGGGCCCCGACAGACCCGTCTGCCCTGTGGACATGGAAGTCCCAGTTGCATGGGTCCGATTACACTACGTAGTACGTCGGATCATGGAGCTGCCAAAGTCGACTCTAACCAACTCCAGCAGTGGCGTTGGACAGCAGACGAAGCAATTTCGTCGGCAACCCATAACCGCCTTGGGAGCATCATGCAGCATCTTCTCGTCCAAGTCTAGACGCGGTAGTCAACATACATGAAACATACCAGTCTATCCGCAGCTATGGTCCGGCTCCGCATTACACTACTACAGTCAAGAAGGAATAAGCAATGCGGAAGATGTGGTTCTCGACGCTTCTTTCGCTTCTTGGCCATGTCCTTCTGCTCGGGTAGTTTGCCAGACGACTTCGCGGAGACAAGGAGATACGCAACGACATCGTCGGTCCAGTCACCATGATTTCACAGCAACCTCACAAGTGGCTCCGTAACTCATCCTCGGTCCACTTCCACAACTGCTCCCTCTTCTCCCTATCCCCGCTCAGCCGGGTCCCCTTTCCGACCACGCCGACGGGGTGGTAGAACACGCCACTCTTGACGTCCGGACTGAAGGACGCCCACAGCTGGTTCAGCGCGCCCTTGGCCGGGCTCACCGCCGCCACCTTGGCGGCGAGGTACACCGCCATGCCGACGAAGAAGCTGGAGTTGCGGATGACGCTCTCGGCGAGGTTCGTGGCCACGACGCCCGGGTGCACGCTGACAACCTTGACCTCCGGGTGGCGCTCCGCGAGGGCGGCCGCGTAGTGCACGTTGGCCACCTTTGAGATGCCGTAGCGGTGGCGGCTGGGCACGTCGGGCATCTCCGACCTGAGCGCGTCGAGGCGGTACGTGTCCGCGGGGGCCCAGCCCTCGGCGCCCGAGGAGAGGAACACGACGCGCACGTCCGTGTTCGCGGCGGCGGCTGTCTCGCGGAGCGTGGGGAGGAGGAGCTGCGTGAGGAGGGCGTGGCCCATGTGGTTCGTGCCGAACTGGATCTCGTAGCCGTCCTTTGTGAGGCCGTCGGGTGTCGCCATGATGCCCGCGTTGTTGACGAGCAGGTCGAGGCGGTCCGAGGACTCGGCGAAGAGCTTGGCGGCGGACTTGATGCTGTCGAAGGAGGCGAGGTCCAGGGGGAGGTGGGTGATGGGCGCGTTGGAGCCCTCCTTCTTGAGCTTCTCGATGGCTTTCTCGGCCTTTTCCTGGGAGCGCGCTGCGAGGTAGATGCGGGCGGGGTTGTGTTTTGCCATTTGCCGGATCGTCTCCAGTCCGAGGCCGGCGTTTCCACCGGTCACGATGATGACCCTGCCGGTGAGGTCGGGGATGTCTTTCTCGGGGTTGAACTTGTACCCGCCCATGAGGAATGCGGTTGCCATTTTGCGAGTATCTCTTTAGTAAGTCCACTGGTTGATGTCTTTGATAGTGTGACCCTCTGGAATTTGTGAGTCGAGGCAAGGCTCGTCTACTATATATGCAACTCGTGACGACGTTTCATCTAGTCCGTCCGTCCGTCCGACCGTCCCGAAGGCGAAGAAACATGTGTTGACTGAGTCTTCCGGTCACCGAGCGGTATCTGCGGTCTCAAAACACCAGGGTCCCCGGCGGACGTTTCAATCACAGCGAGTTAGCCTTTGGTCTATGTCTTCCAGGCCACTTCATAGGTCTACGTCATGCTTTGACTTCCCGAGTATATCCCTGGAGTACTGTCTTCATAATGTTGAGGAAGAATTCGGCGGCAATGGGAAGTCAGTTTAAGAAGCTTGCTTTGCCCAGAGATATTTGAATGCGGTTAGAAATGAAGTGATCAAAACCGACGTGACGCTGACCTGACTACTCCTCATGGCTACTAAATGATTAGTCCAAACCAGAGTCAAGGGAGCAATCTCACAGGAAAACGAAACTGCAATATTTGCGTACATTCTGTATGGTAGAAATTGAGAGACATTCCAAAATCTATCGACTGAGCTGCTGTAAACCCGACAACGACATGAAGATGCTGTTTCTATTATGTCTCGAGACTGCCATGGCATTATGATTCTCAACTGAAGTCGTCAATGAGTATCACCCCAGCGGCGACAATTGTCCAAAGCAATTTTGCAGTGGTGATGGCTTCAATATGCAGAGCTTCATGCTTTCCGATTAGTGAATGGCTTTTATTCATTAGGCTACTAGTAACCACAACTGTAAGAATAAACACAATTGATAAGAGAGACTCCTGTATTTCTTTCTGCTCTATTGTGGCCATTCCTTCGTATCACATTCTCATTTCACGTCTCCCCTTTCCCGCCTCTTCATCCTCTGACGAAGACAGCAGGTCATCGTCTTCCAGCACCCAATCATCTAACGCAATATCCTCGGCCTGCAACCTCTGATACTTTCTCGTCTTGTATCTCCTGACGCCCAAAACAATACCGAGAACAACTCCAGATATGCCGACGACAATGACTCCAGTAGACAACCAGAACCTCCATCCCTTCAGGCAGCACGGATACCACGCCATGTAAATGTTCACAGCCCACTCCGTCCAGCCTATCTTCCGCGAGTGATCTGGCTTGAGCCCTTTTCGGACCAAATGCTTGTGTCTCGGACCCGTCGGACCCGATTCGACGCGTTTTAATCCAAAATGCGGCACCGTTTCTTGACGAGAATCGGACTCGGGATACTGGATATCGCCCCATCTGCCAGAGAAGTAGAAGAAGGAGGTCAAGTTTGCCGAGGAAGGAGGCGCGGGCGACGTATTCTCTGGGGGATCGATTCTCCTGACTGTGAAGGCGGTGGCGTCGAAGCGGTAAAAGTAGGCAGACTTGACCGGGTCCCATCTTGTTCCTGCGTCGCAGTAGTCCACCACGGCGGCGTTGTGTACCTGGTTCCTGGCCACGGTCAGCATCGCCTGCGTGGACGAGCGCAACGTGGGCTTACCCTGGTGATACATAGTTGGCATGAGATCCGAGTGCGCTGTACACCACGGGCTGCACAAGTGTTAGAACAAAGGAGTGTAAAGAGAAGCGAGTTGACACACCCGCCCGTCAGCCTTGGATAACTTCGAATCGTCCCAGTTGAAGGCGGCTCCGCCTCCATGCTGGCTGTAGTAGATGCCTATTGGCTTCCCGTCTCGAAACCGGACCATGTTGTGCTCCCTATACATCGTTAGAATCATCAAGGGTCGGGGGTCCGCAACTCACCAGTCCCCGACGTGATCGCCAAAATGCAAGCCCGACGCAGCTTTCGGGCCCTTGACCAAGCGGTCCAACGGTTCTAGCACCTGGGTGATATTCGGGCCCTCGTTGAAAGAGTAGAAGTAAAAGTAAAAAGCGTCCAAGTCACGCTCGCTCTTCTCAACCAGCACGACGACGCAGGGCGTCGAGTTACGAATGACGCCCGTTTCATCCGGCATCTCGCCCTTGATCCACGCAGGATACGTGAGAGGATCGTCGTTGGACGTCAGCGCGACTTCATCCCCGTACGCGTTGAGCAGTTCCAGGTTGTCGAGGTCCAGCGCGGGCAGGTCCGCGATGGGCTTCCCATCGACATTGGCCATGGTGTGGCGGACGTGAGCGAGCAGATCGCTGGGCATGAACTGGTCCTCCGAATGCAGCCATACCATCGGAGCTGCAACGTCGTCAGGTTCCCATAAATTCACGCGGAGAGTAAGACGTGAAGAGGTGACAAGACGCGTCACGACGTACCGTACCGCGCCACAAAGTCGGGACACCGATTGCCGGGCCCCGAGTCCGGCCCCGCCCGCGCGGCGTAGGCGAGCAGCAGGCCGAAGAGGCAGGCCAGGATGCCGGACGTGGATGTCTGCACGTGGGAGCCGGCCATGGTGTGCTGCGGTGACGATCTTCCCTTTGTGAGAGAGTCGCGGAAGAGGTTGCGATGGCGTCGTGTGAGGTGCAGGATGGCCAGACGCAGGAAAAAAAAAAAAAGGTCCTATCGCCTGCGCTTTGTCAGCGTGAGCGTCGGCTGCCGGTTTCCTCGGCATGCGTTGTTTAGAGTATTTCGGAAGACTCGGACTGGAGCTTGGCTGTTTTTGTTTTTCTTGTTTTCTGCGGTGTCTGAGGAGCACGCCCCCCTTGGATGCAGACAGATGAGTGGAAGAAGAAGACTGGTGATGGTCAAGTCTAGCTTCACTTGGTTCCCATCTACTGTCAACAACAGCGACTTTCCTATGATACTTTGACGAAGGAGTCTTGATTTTGATAGATAAGACGACAAGGGCTTTGGAAGGTTTGCGATTTTCGACTGAAATCCACGAGACGAATTCAATGGGAATAACACGGAGGTATTCCACACGCAAACCAGCATTACTGTTGATGTGGTCCAAATTACTCTGTACAACAGTAAGTTGTGTAGATTGCACTGGTTGGTCTGTACTTCTGTTGGGAAGTCTATCACAGCATTCAACCGCCACAAGGCTGCCCAGGCCCTCGATACCTCATTTACATATACATTCACCCAACTATCCCATCCTCACTCAGGCAACCTTTTACAACATCAAAAAGGGTGGATAGTAAGACTATCGACAAAACCGAATAGCTCGCATGCGTCCAGCTGAGCTCCCGCACAACAATGCCAGCAGTGAGAACGCCTTGTGGTGGCACCAGTGCCAGCAAACAGATGACTGAAAGGGCCAGGCAGATCTCACATCCAGGTGGACGGTTCGACATCCGAGGATTCTACCCCAGACGACCTGTGTGCTAATCATTTGTGGTCATCCGTCAGAACCCAGACTGATGCTTGTCTGCACCTCATCGTCGTCGTTCGTCTCGACTCGCCTCATTGCATGGATCAGTTCCATCCCCAATGATGGAGGCTCACGATCACCGGGGGTCGAACCAGACACCAGAAGCACACTAAACAACAGCTCGTTGCCCTCATGGACGCCACCAACCACATTCACTCTAATCTCCGCAACCCGCAGTATGCCTGACTATTCACGACAACGACAACGACAACGACACCGAGTGCGGCGCACCGGCGCAGCAGCCATCGTCGCCCGCCTCCCACCACTTCGCACCTCGCAATCCCGCCCCATTGGACGACGCCGGAGACAAGCACAGCACCCGAGACACCCAAGAAGCCTACTTGCTAAGCTTCACCAAGCTGCCCAAGCCCTCCCTCCTCAGGGGTGGCATCGTCCAACGGCCGTGCAGCCAACCACGCCAGACCTCGACACACCCATCTCCCCGCGGCAACGGGCTGCTCTAGCATTGTATGTAAACTTTCCTGCCTCTTTACGCAGCACACTGCGTAGTAGACGGCTTGCAGGGTCGCCGTTGACTTAAAGTACAAGCCGCGGCTAGGGGTTTAGAAGCTGATTTGCTCGTTTTGTCACCTCTGACGGTATAGCCGCGGCCGGGGTGTCTCGTTTCGGCTCGCCTGCATGCACCTCGGTGTTTTCTCTTGCGAGTTGGTATTGGTGTATGCCTTGAACGACTATCAACCTTGGAATCAAATCCCGGACTGCCTCATGTCCTCGCCCGACGCCCGCCCGCATCAAGAAGTATGGCATAGTACATGGCGTGTTGGCCGAGACAGAATTCCCCGCGCTTTTGAGCGACAGCATCTGGGCAATCTGAAGCTCTTTGGCAGTTGGCGGCTTGGTTATTTAGTCTGATCGACATCGCAGTTTTACACCCTGTACTCCTTCTGTCTTGTTGAACCTCATTTGTAGCTCAGAAACACACCAAAACACCGTCACACAACATCCCACAGAACAAAAAACGCTTCACTTCTTCAACAGCTTGCTAGCAAGTAATCACTGCGATGTTTTACGACGAGAAGACACACGAGACAGACTCGCCGTAAGTCACATCGCCTCTATGTTCACCCACTTGCAAAAGTCTGCACCCTCGTAACACACGCTCCAGTTTCCACCGACGGCGTACTCCACGAGGAAGAACGCAAGAAGAGCATCGCCGAGCTGACCCGAGACCTCGAGGGCGAGATCCGAAACCCCCTCCGCGGAGTCCCCAAGGCTCAGCTCCTCGAGCAGGTCACCACCTACCAGCGGTCCCAAGGCCTGCCCGACGACATCCTCCCTCTGCTCAAGAAGGGCGCCTTGGTCGCGCAGAGCCCGGCGCTCTTCGAGACCATCGACGAGCTCAACGAGGCCGAGAAGACGGCCCTGCGCGAGGAGGTCACGCACAGATGGAAGCATCCGTGGCCGCTGTACTACACCGTCATCCTCAACTCCGTTGCTGCTGCTATCCAGGGCTGGGACCAGGTACGATGCCCGACCTCGACTCCTTTTCCACGAGGTACAGATAGCCTGACGATGTTTACAGACTGGGTCTAATGGCGCCAACCTCGCGTTCCCCGTGGCCTTGGGCATTCCTGACACTGCTGGTTCGGCTTGTGGCCCCGTGGCAAACGAGGGTGACTGCGCAAAGAACAGCTGGATCATTGGCTTCGTCAACGCCATGCCCTACATCACCATCTGCCTCTTGTAAAGCCCCTGAAATTTCGTATAGTCCTTGGTGAACGTGGTACTGACTCGAACCGAAGCGCCGGCTGGATCTCTGACCCCCTGAATGACCTCCTCGGCCGTCGAGGCGTCATCTTCGTTGCCGCCATCTTCTCCCTCCTCGCTCCCTTCGGCATGGCTGTCTCTCAAACCTGGGGCCAACTCGCAGCAAGCCGGTGAGTTTCCTCACGTCACAACCGCAATAATCTTATCACGTATCATAAAACACGCAGAAACTGACATGTGACTGCAGCATGCTTCTCGGGATCGGCATGGGTCTCAAGGAGGTCACCGTCCCGGTCTTCTCCGCCGAGAACTCTCCCACGCTGATCCGCGGCGGTCTCGTCATGTCCTGGCAAGTCTGGACGGCCTTTGGTGCGTCAGACCCCTCCCATCCTGCTTCACGATTAAGTTGCGATCCATCTCAACCCCCCCCCCCCTATCCCATATCCATCGCGGCAGTTCTCCGCGATCACCACACCCATCTGACCTCCCAACACCAACACAGGCATCCTCCTCGGCACCTGCGCGAACCTCGCCGTCGGCAAAACAGGCGAGATGGCGTGGCGCCTACAGTTCGGGTCCGCCTTCATCCCCGCCGTCCCCCTCGTCGTCGGCACCTACTTCTGCCCAGAGTCTCCGCGCTGGTACCTCAAGAAGGGCAGGACGGTCGAGGCGTGGCGGTCCCTGCTGCGCTTGCGCAACACGCCGCTGCAGGCCGCGCGCGACCTCTACTACATCCACGCGCTGCTCGAGGACGAGGCGAAGCTGGTCAGGGACGCCGGGTTGAAGACCACGAGCAATTTGCTCACGCGGTTCGTGGAACTGTTTACGATTCCGCGCGTCAGGCGTGCGACGTGGGCGGCTGGTATCGTCATGATTGGGCAGCAGATGTGCGGGAGTAGGTCGACCCAACAGCTTCAATACGGACTAGAGGGAAATGTGCTGACGAGGTCACGCAGTCAACATCATCTCCTTCTACAGTGCCACCATCTTCAAGGAGAGCGGTATCGGCGACTACACTGCGCTCTGGGCCAGTTTCGGCTTCGGGCTGATCAACTTCCTCTTTGCGTGGCCCGCGGTGTGGACGATTGATACCTTTGGGAGACGCGCCCTGCTGCTCTTTACGTTTCCCAACATGTTTTGGACGCTTCTTGGTGAGCCAAACTCTGAGGTTATGATGTGAATCGTGTGATGCTGACTGAAGCCACGCAGCGGCTGGACTCTGCTATCTCATCGACCAGGACGTCGCGAATAGCACAGCGCGTATTGCGGCTGTGGCCACCTTTGTCTATCTCTTTGCCGCATTCTACTCCCCCGGTATGTCCAGCATATTCCAAGAGACAAAGTACGGGTGCTCATACTAAGACGAGCTCTAGGCGAGGGCCCGGTACCCTTCATGTACTCGGCTGAAGTCTTTCCCCTATCTCATCGTGAGATCGGCATATCGTGGGCCGTCGCAACCAACAACTTCTGGGCCTCGGTGCTCTCCCTGACGTTCCCTCGGATGCTCATCGCCATGAGGGCCACAGGAGCGTTCTCCTTCTATGCCGGGTTGAACCTGGTCGCCCTGGCCTTGATCTTCCTCTTCGTGCCCGAGACCAAGCAAAAGTCCCTGGAAGAACTCGACTACGTTTTCGGCGTGCCCGACAGAAAGCATGCTTCGTACCAGCTCTTCACGGTGCTGCCCTGGTGGACGAAGCGCTGGATATTCCAACAGAAGACGGCCGTTTGTCCTCCGCTGTACCACGACGAGAATGTTTTGATCCGGAACGATGGGGAGTGAGAGCAGTCACGGCTTTTATTGGGTCAGAGGTCCAAGTACTTGACAGAGTGCGAGGTGAGATGATGTCAACAGAAATGGGGGTTGTGGCAGAGATTGTGAAGTTGCCGAGTGACGGACGTAATGGCAGGGGTTTTCTCTGTCTTGGGTCTTCGTTTTGACGACTCGACGTGTCCTTTGCTTCGTACCATTTGGCTTGCCTTGATTCTTTTCACGATAGCGACGCGAGAGACACGTCAGACTTGAGGTAGCTGCAAATCACAAAACAAAGTGGCGAGAGAAACGAAGTCCCTCGTTGAATCTTCGATAAAGGCAGACGCTACTCGGAACTCCTCACTCTCTCCCATCAACCTCGTCCACATCCTGCTGGCTCCTGATTTGCCGTAGCCCAGTGTACCTCCAGTTGGAGATGTAAGTCTCAAAGGCCTGCTCGCCGTGCTTCCCGTTCGAAGTCGCGTAGACTCCCACCGCGAGACCTGTGATGCGTTAGTCTGCCATTGCTCACGAGCACATTTGACCTCACCCGAGTAGTACGGCACCAGATCCGTTCCCCTGCAGTGCCCAAACACGGTCAAATCGCCCTCGTCAGGCCCAGCAAGACCAGCCGAGAAGGCAAAATGCGTGCTGTTGACCGCTTCGATCTGCAGCGTAATCTTCCTCCCAGCCCATCCCTCGGGCAACGGGAAAACTTGATTCGGCCGCCGCTCAATCGCACGATACGGCGTCTCCGAGATACCCCTGAACCGCAAATGAGGCCTCAGATCTTCGCTCCCGGTAGGCTTCAGCATCACGACACCCAGATCGAAATGCTGAGCCTGGTCCTGAATCGCAGAAACGCCGACTTCCATCTCCTCCTTGGTCAGCGAGCCAGCCCAGTCAACGTCAACACGGAACCGAAACAGCGAGTGCGCCATCCTTCGCCCTACAAAAGTCTGCCCCCGTCCCAAGGCGAAATCCGCGTCAAAAGCAGTGAGGTTGAGAACAGACGACTTGAGCGCCAGGGTGTTCCAGCGACCGGGTGGCGAGACGGCATAGTTCCTCGCCCTGGGGAGCCTCCAGTGGATAAAGTGTATCGGCAACCTGCTCCCCGGCGCAAACGTGACGTGATCATCCGCGTCGCTGAGCTGACCCTCGCCCTGCTCGGGGACGACCTCCTCCGGCAACGGCCACCCGGAAACCGTCCCCGTAACAGGCGTGAAGACGGGGAACTCGCCCTCGTCCCACGTCACGGGCGTCAGCACCGTTTCCCTCCCCATCGGGAGGTTCCCGAAATACGCCCCGGGACCCTGGCCGTACGTCCCGCCCGCGCGGACGGCCAGCGCGACGGACCACCACTGGCCCCTCGCGTCCTGGAAGAGGTCCGCGTGGCCGACGGCCTGGAAATACGAGCCCGTGTCGTTGGCCGACGTCAGCAGCGGGTTCGCGGGCGCGGGATCGTACGGCCCGGACATGTTCCGCGAGCGCGCCATCGTCACCATGTGGTTCTCCCGCGTGCCGCCCTCGGCGAGGAGGAGGTAGTACCGCCCGTCGCGCTTCCAGATGTGCGGCGCCTCGGGCGATCGGCCGCCCGTGCCGTTCCACGGCATCATGATGTCGCCGACCTCGCCCGTGACGAGGTCGAGCGGCGCGTGCATGATGCCGGGGTAGTAGGCGGCCGTGTGAGCGCCAGAAACGTAGACTTTGCCGTCGTCGTCCCAGAAGGGCGAGGGGTCGAAACCGGGGAAGCTAAAGTGCACGGGGTCGGACCAGGCGTCGGAGGTGTAGGGGTCCGACGACGTGAGGACGAAGTTGTCCCAGCGGCTGTCGTTCGTTCTCGGGAGCTGCTGGTTGACGAGGGTGCAGAGGAGGTAAAAGGTCCCCTGGTGGAAGCGCAGGGTCGGCGCGTAGATGCCGCTCGTGGCCTTTGGGAGGAAGGCCAGGCCGGGGAGCTGGTCTGCCCGGCCAAAGGCGTTGGAGACGTGTTTCCAGTGCACGAGGTCGCGGCTGGCGTGGATGGGGAGGCCCGGGAACGCGAGGAAGCTCGATGTCGCGCAGAAGAAGGTGTTGTTGTGCTCCGGGACGAAGACGCAGCTCGGGTCCGGGTTGAAGCCGCTGATGATGGGGTTCTGGAAGGTTGAGTTCTGCGCCTGGGTGGTTCCGGCGAGGAGGATGGACGGGATGAGGTGATGCAGCTTCATCTTGATGGCTAGCTGGATGGAGTCGACGAGGACTCGGTCATCTGCTGGTGGGTGTTTCGAGGCTCTCAGGATCGTGGTCGTTGAAGAGCGCGGTCTTGGGTTTACATATTCCCAGCATGAAGACCATACCGTATACCGCTGACAGCCTGGCGAAGCTGCGTTGCGTCGTCCTCATCGCCTTTGGACCGCAAGAGCTGATCCACATCGACCGGCCGACACGAGGTGACGGATCCGAGTCAACGCGGGGCGGCGCTTTTCCGAACTCTCGGGGCTGCGGTGAGGTGTTCGGAGGATTTTGGGTTTAGGCTGAATGCCCGTCTACCGATCTTGACCAGCTTGGGGGGCTCGTAGAATGCGGGGGAGATGCAGCATCGTCAGAATCAAGGCTTGGTCGATGGAGATGTGACGCATTTCCGTCGCTCCTCTGGTGCTAATCCAACTGCGGCTATGGACTCGTGGCCGACGTGGTTTGCATATCCGTCGATGGCTTCACCTGTCGAGACTGGTGCGCTTGTCTGAACAATATGTCTTGGTAATGCACGTCGGCTGATGTCTGTTCCAGCAGCTCTCGTCCACAGTTTCTCCAGTCTTCTGTGGTCTATGCCGTCTATCTTCTCTTCTTCTTCCGTCTATCGGTCCATGTTCTCGTCTACTCATGCCCTCTTGACCTCTAGTCCCTCTCTCAACTGCTTCAGCCCACTCCGCTGCTGTCCCTGCTCGTCAAAGTTCTTCTCGTCCAGCCAGGCCTCGAGACCGTCGCGGGCAAGCGGCCACTCGTCGTCGACGATGCTGAACCACGCCGTATCCCTATGTCTGCCCTTGAGGATCATGTGTTTCCTGTCAATGTCAGTCTGGCTTCACACTTGAAGTCTAGAGTCGTTCCTCGTTACCTAAAGACACCCTCAAAGGTGAAGCCGAGTCGCTGCGCAGCCGCCAAACTGGGCTTGTTGAGGTTGTTCGCCTTCCACTCGACCCTGAGGTACCCCAAGCTGTCAAAGGCATGCTTCATGAGCAAATAAAACGTCTCGGTCGCCTGGCGGGTGCGCTGCAGCTTCTTGCCAAAGGTGACGCAGCCAATCTCGACGCGCCTGTGGTCCGGCACGATGTTCATCAACGTCACGAAGCCGACGGGCTCGGCAGTCGCATCCGAGGCCGGGGCTGAGAGGACGGTGAAGTGTAGGGGGTCCTTGGACGCGACCCATTGCTTGACCGACTCTTCGAATTCATCGTACTCGAGAAATGGCTCGGGGAACATGTAGGTCCAGATGTCCGCGTTCTCCTCGCCGCCGAGGTGCTCCCATAGCGGCTTCGCGTGCGACACTTGAAGCGGCACGAGCGAGGTGTATCTGCCGTGGAGCGATTCTCGGGACGGCACCGTTGCCGAACCGGAGGGAGCGGGAGGGCCGACTGAACGACTCATCGTGTTCGGCAGTGTGTGTCTGAGAGGATGAGAAGGATGCAAAAGAAAGACTTAGTTTTCAGGATAAAGTCTGGGTTTTGAATGAGGTCTGGCGCTCGGAAACGTGCATTCATCAGCTACAGATTTTTTATCTTGACTGTGCCTGTCAGTGACTCACTCAGAGTCCGGTGATGGATCAAACATTCGGCCTTTGCGACCTACGCCGAAATAGGTGTTCAAGGACGCTGAGCACGCCTCGGACATGTTTCTAGCGGGTCATTCCATGCTCTCTACGCCCTTTGCTATGGGTCTAAATAAGCTATCTTTCCTTGCAATCCCTGAGTGCATAGAGGCGGGTCGAGACCGAACCTGCAATGGGATTTTCGTGTTACTCATCCGAAGTCTCTAACAGTTCCTCATCGGAGCCGGGAGCTTTCGCCGCTGTTTACGCCATTCGCGCCATTTACGCCAATCTGCCAAATCCTCTACAGTCCCGATATATGCCGACGTTGGTGCTGGAGACGAGCATCATCAAATGTTGTGGTATTTGAAGCTCATCTTTTCCAGCTTCAACTCACATCATACCCTCTTCGCAGAATTCAACGCCTCGCTTAAGGAGCCCGAGTCATTCGGCAGCGGCCATGGCGTAAGCTGAGAGCTCGCCGACGATGGCTTCAGAAGTTAGGGGACATGGACGGCAATGCCAGAAGGAACCATCGGAAGGACTGCTCTTTGCTTCCACAATACTAGATACGGAACGTCTTCTAATGCTTGAGATAGCGTCTTCTCACGTGTCATTCAATGACTATCCCTTATTAGATCTGATGGTGTTGAATACAGTGGCAAGCACTCGAACATCTACGTCGAGGTCTTTTCACCAGCAACGAAGCTGACTGAACCTCTCCCTGAAATTCTGGGCTAGCTATGAATCTTTCTCCTCCCCCAAGTGCTACTTCTATTGGCAGATGAGGAACCAATCATGGCCGTCACTCACTGAATCACCAACATGTTTTGCGACTGGTTCAATGTGCAGAAAATCTCGTCCCGCATCCAATCAACCGCGGTGTGTTCTGTTCAGCTTCGTCGTGGAGCTGCACGTGTTGACTTGGCGCTTACATCCAGACACATTGCAGCCTCGTTTGCCCTCCCAGATGAATCGAATCTCCCCTCTTTCTCCTCCCATCATCAATCCACACCGCAGCATGCTGCTGTGATGCCCCACCATCTCAAGTCTGCGTGACGACGAGCCTGATCCTTGGACTGCAGCTTTCGGGACATGTCCGACCCTTCGCGATACAGCATCGGCTGGATTTGTGCCATTACGACCGAATATGTAGCTGCTCAGCTCTTGCTCGACGAGACTCACGAGCCTCCCGAAGCCGTGTCCGTTCACGATAACAACAATTATACCCTCGGTCGAGTAGGGCAACATAATGTGGTTATTGCTGTCTTACCAGATGGCGAGTACGGTCTCTCGTCGGCAGCTGGAGTAGCACGGGACTTGCTGCACTCCTTTCCGAATGTTCGCATTGGCTTGATGGTCGGCGTGGGAGGAGGGGCCCCGAGTGCGACCAAGGATATTCGACTAGGAGATGTCGTGGTTGGCTCCCCGCGCGATGGACACGGGGGAGTGCTTCAATACGACTATGGCAAGTCAATCCAGGATCAGGAGTTTCGGATGATGGGCTTCTTGAATCAGCCACCAACTGTTCTCCGAGCAGCAGTCAGCGGGCTAAAGGCTGACTACGAGATCAACGGCCATGACATCGAAAACACCATCACCACCGCACTTGCCAAAAAGCCAAGGATTCGAAACAAGTACGGCCGTCCTCCCTCGGACGAGGACAGACTGTTCAAAAGCCAGGTTGTTTTCGATGCAAGTAGGCCCTATGAGGTTTCAAACTCCGAATTAGTTGTTCCTCGGACAGAGCGCACCGACGAGGACGACAACCCAGCAATTCATTACGGCATCATTGCGTCTGCGAACACACTCATGAAGGACGCTACTATACGAGATAAGCTCGCCGCTGAGAAAGGAGTCTTATGCTTCGAGATGGAAGCTGCGGGTTTGATGAACCACTTCCCGTGTCTGGTTATCAGGGGCATCTGTGACTACTCAGATTCGCACAAGAACAAAAGCTGGCAGGGCTACGCGGCCATGACCGCAGCCTCATACGCCAAAGCCTTACTTTGTCGTGTCCATCCGTCGAGACTGGAGAGCGAAAGGAGAATAGCAGAAGCTGTTTCCATACGTGCGTAATTACTGGAATGCCATATGAATCTACAAGGCTAATGCGTCTTTACAGTGAAGGATGTCAGAACAGATGTGATCAAAATCAGCCATCACGTCCACGAGGAAACTCTCGCAAAGCTCAAGATAGCTGAGGGGGCCGCGCATGACTCTCACTTGAACCAGCATGACCCATTGTGTCACCCAGACACGAGAGTTGACATTCTCAAAGAGGTCCAGGACTGGTCAAAAGACCCGAACGAACGACCGATTTACTGGCTCACCGGGCTGGCTGGCACGGGCAAGTCGACGATTGCTAGATCGGTTGCCAAAGCATTCAGCGACACCGACGAGCTTGGTGGTTCGTTCTTCTTCAAAAGGGGAGAGGTTGATCGCAGCAGAGCGTTGCTGCTATTCAGCACGATAGCTCGGCAACTATCAAGGCGTCGCCAAGAACTGTCGCCCTTGATTGTCGAGGCCATCAAGGAAACCGATGACATTTCTTCGAAAAGTATTTCGGAGCAATTCAGCAAGCTCATCATCAACCCTCTAACTAAATCTCGATCCCAAGGGGGCCAGCCACCAACGCTCATCCTGGTAATCGACGCTCTGGATGAGTGCTCGGACGAGAGGGACGTTGAAGCTGTCGTCCATTTACTTCCTGAGCTATTTAGGTGCCGAGCCTATCGTCTCAAGGTCTTCGTAACAAGCAGACCAGAAATGACGCTCGACATCGCTTTCAGCCAAGTACATCCGCTCCATTTGGAAATCAAGCTACACCAGGTCGAAGAGAGTGTCATTTACTACGATATTCTCACTTTCCTTGCAGAAGAGCTTGTTAGCATCAGGAACAAGTGGAATCATGGCTACTCTCAAATCCCATCCCGACGACTGGATATTACTTGGCCAGACACCAAGAGTTTGGATCAATTGGCACAAGCCGCGGTACCGCTCTTCATTTTTGCAGCAACTGCAGTCCGTTTCATCTCGGACCACTGCTTTGGCAGCCCTCAGGAACAACTTTCGCTGTTGTTAAGTGCTGCAGCCCAGAGCAGTCTCGGCGACAAACTATGCCTCACCTATTTGCCGCCACTTCGTCGATTTCAGGAAGGAAGATATCCAACCGAAAGAGCCCAGCTATTGCAAGCGTTCCACGGCATTGTCGGCGTCGTCATTGTTCTGGAAGAGCCGTTGTCTATCAATGCATTATCTGGCTTGCTCGATTTGAAGACCAACAAAGTCCATCGGGTTTTGAATCTTCTGAAGTCCGTCATCGACGTTCCCAATGATTGGGATACACCTGTGAAGCTCTTTCATACCTCCTTTCGGGACTTCTTGCTTGGTGAGGCGGCACGAGATTTCAAAGTCGATTGGAAGCAAACACACCAGGATATTGCACACAAATGCATCGACTTGCTATCCTGGAGACATCCACTACACTTCAACATGTGCAGCTTGCACCCAGGCGGTTTACGTTCGGAGGCAGACCCAGCTGTAGTCAAGGCCCAACTTCCTCCACATGTACAGTATGCCGCCCTCCATCTGGTGGGTCATCTGGAGCATTCTCATATGGCTCTCAAGAACGGCGACCAAGTCCAAGTCTTCCTAGAAACTCATTTGATACACTGGCTCGAAGTTCTCGTATTACTCGGCGCCGGCGTTGAGACGTCCAGAGTGCCTGAGCGGCTTATGAGTCTTGCGTCACAGGTCAGTCAGTCTACATACCTACTTGTAGAAAATTTGACGACACCGACTGACGTCTGATAGCGTTGGGAGGGCGGTGGACAGCAGTGGCTGTCCGAATTTCTTTACGAAGTGCACTTGTTCGTCGTAAAGTACATTTCCACCTTTTCTCGATACCCTCTTCAGCTCTACTGGTCAGCTCTTCTATTTTCTCCGGCGAAAAGCATCGTTCGTACAACTTTCGAGCATCTCATTCCTAAGGGAATCAAGCACTTCACTTCACACTCGGATTTTGACTTGTGGCCCGGCCGACATTGTCGTGTTCCCGGATTAATCATATCTACCGCCATCTCGCACGATTCGAGACTATTGGCTATCCGCGACGAAGCTGGGGTGATTGCGGTCACGTCATTGCATACCGGGGAGCTGCTGGTCGAGTACCAAGTAGGAGACTCTCCCGATCGTACGACACAGCCTGAGCATGCACACATCGTCTTTTCAGGCGATGCTTCGCGAATTGTGGCCACTGTCAAGTTCGATTTCTGTGTCTTCCAGTCATCAAAATGGATCCCTCCGAAACACATTCAGGGGTTGCAAAGCGCCGTGCTCAGCTTAGACTCCGCACGCAATTCCGACGTGTTCGCCTCGCTCCACGACGACGGAACTGTTGTAGTGTGGTCATCAAGCACGGGAATGAAAACCCACTGCTTGTCGATGTTTCGGGGACCGGATCTTGCTTGGCAACAAACCCCAACGTCTCCTCTCATTGCATTGTCGCCCTGCTCCGAGTTCGTAGCTATCTCGTTTAGGGACAGTGTGGAAGACAACATCGTCGACAAGGTTCTTGTTTTTGCCTTGATTACAGGCAAATGCCATCGAGAATTAGGCCATGTTGAAGGGGGGGTAACAATCCACGCCACTATGCTCCAAGGATTCGTGGCCATGGTGATAGGCGGCCAGAGTGTTACGATGGTGGAAATGACTACAGGCAAGCCGATACTCAATGAATGTCGATCGCCACATGTGGTTCTGGGCCTTTCACCAACAAGGGAACGCATTGCCTCACTCGACATTAGCGATATTAATGCCTGTGTACTTTCGGTGCAAACCCTCACAAGAGACAAGGCGCGTCAAGTGACGAACCCCATGGAGATAAAGCCTGAGCAGCTGGCCTCTGAACTACGGTTCTCTTCCGATGGAATGTTTCTCACCAGGACAACGCCAAACACTATCTACATATGGCCAGTACAGTTACATTTCCATGTGACAGAACGTCTCAGATATCATGCTTGGACTGTACCAGAGGTTCAGAGGAATGTCCCCATTGTGGAAATTGCTGGATTTTCAAGCGCAAACGACGAAAGGTTGCTGGTTTCCCATGCAGCGTACAGAACGCGCTTATGGTCATCAGACACTGGTCGAGTAACTCAACCAGTTGATCATACCGGCTGCTTTGCAAGTAACGTATCGACTGACAAAAGCTATGTTCCTGGAATCCGGTTCAATACTGAGCCGCACCCATGGTCACCAGAAACATCCAATCATTGCTACAATCCCCCACGATACTTCATATACGACCCATCTGAAGACTACGGCTTTCAATGGACATTTTCGGGGAAGTATAGCTCCGCGGCAAGATTCTATAGGTCCTATTCGCTACCGAACGTCCATCCGTTATGCTTTCTCGTCTTTGAAGAAGGATTCTTCCGGACAGTCTTTCGTGACGAAAAGGGCGGGCCCCCTTTGCTTCTCTCAGACAATGGAGAGACTCTGGTATACACCCATCATACCGGCAACACCAGCACTCTCAAAGCTGTATTCGCCAAGAATATCGACTGCAAGACTCTGTTTGCGATCGATAGCTTGGATCACTTTGCGATCTCGGCAGATGGATGTTACCTGGCCTTCATTCGCAGGCAGCGGGATTCACACACCCTCTCTGTCCTTAACTTGGAGACCAGTCGGTATAAAGTGATTATTCCATGCGACTCCATCTCTTCAATGGCCTTTTCTCCGGACTCATCACGTCTTGCCCTACAACAAGGCAGGGAGACTGCCATTCTGTCAATGGTAGATGGCTCGATTTTATACACTCTGGACCTCGCGCCTAGAGGTGTGGCTTCTGTCCAGTTTTCCGAAAATGGTACAATGCTTCAGACAGAACGCGGACGGATTCTACTTGCCACGTCAGCGCAAGTCAACATTACAAATGACACTTATGAGACTAACGAGCCCGCGGTTAAAATGGGTGCGGGGCCAAGTTGCAAAGCGGTACTGGTCGGATGTGGTTTAGATTTGGAATACAAGTGGATTACTTCGGGGGGATCAAATCTCATCTGGGTACCTGAGAAATGGCGACGTGCAGTCAAGGGAGACAAGACCAAAGCCTGCTCTGGAAGTTGTGTCGTTGCATGGGTTGATGCCCGGAGCAGGATGTGGATGGTGGGCTTTGATAGACAAGCTGTGAATGATGCCTTTATGTTACCTAGACAATAACACGTAGAAGCCACGAAATAATGCGTACTTTAGTACCAAGTTCCTCGAGGTCTAATTCTAGAGATCCCTGTGTTTGAGAGCCACAACACGCAAAACAGCTAACATCAACTGAGAATTGATCATGAGAACACATTCATATATTGGTTTATTACTGCAGAAACCATCCGTCAAGTGTGAAGAAAACCAACCGCTGCTATTATGAGGCTGTTGCAACGTGGCGGAGTTTATTTATAGAACGCCTAGTGTCTGAAGAGTATCAGCAGTCGTGTCACGAGAGAGACAAACCAAGTAGAACACTTGAAGCTCACAAAAGTTCTTCCATCACAATAAGAGAAAAGGCAAAATAATTTCAGGTGTCAGGTATCAAACCAGTCAATTAGAACTGGAAGTGTCTCTTCTATGATCCGAAAGGGTATGGTGCAGGTCGAATACTGGCCTCGCTATCAAAATGATATGTCGCTCAGCGACTAGATGAAATAAACAAAGTTATAGTATCGTCGTTTGAATGAAAACATTACGCAAATACGTAGTCTTCGTTGCGATAGCTCGGACAGCCGCAAGTCTTAAGTGCGTCCATGTTTATCGCATCGCTGTTTCAACTCTGTAGATGTAGCCTGCTCAATTGAGAATTACAAACCGGGAAAGTTTCAAATTCCCAGTCTATTTTGTTCGTGTTATCTCGGTCTTATCACCGAGCCAATTGTCATCCTCAAGCAAATTCCCTTCTATTGGCCACGAACAGTCCTCCCGCCCAATGACACGTTCCCACCTCCCGACCTGTTTATTTGGTGACCCAGCCGCAAGTTCCATGCTGAGAACAATGACTGATAAAGTCACTGGCACGATCATGGCGCGGAGTCCCGTCCTCGACAAGAACACACTCGAGACGCTCAGCTCAGCTACTTCCATCGCAAGAAAGCAAAGGCAAGAAACTCACCTTGTAATCGTCGCCGGCGGCCAGGGCAATCTGTCCACGTCCTGCACAGCCCGCGAACGTCCCAGCATCGTCCGGTCCGCCCGTGTCAGTCGTGCAGTCGCAGTCTATCGGGGTGCCCGCGGACTGGGCGAGGGCGGTGGTGGCGGCGATGCTGCATAGTGTTGTTAGACGAACAAGATTCACCGAGTGAGCGGTGGGTACCCACAGGGCCACGGCAAGAGGCGTGAAAGAAACCATTGTTGTTTGAAGACTTTTCGCCGAGTAGTAGAGTTGGTTTGTTGGTGTAGGCTGACTCTCGTGCAGTGTCGACAACTCCGGAAGCGCGGATCGAGTCGGACGGCGGGATGGCGACTACAAATACTTGGGCTTTTCATTATTGAATTACTTGGCAGCGTCAGTTTGAGTACTATATAAGCGGATCGGGAATCCCATGATCGTCTTCAATGTAACTGTTTCGCGGCAACTAGGTATACTGAGTAGTTGTTTTCCCGACTGAGCCCCCGACTAGCCGCAACATTTTTGTACGGCACTTACTATTATTATAGCACACGGAGCGAAGCAGAGTTTCGGAAACACCGACTCCCTTGCTCGCAGTACAATTAATGGCCTTCTTGCGGACATATAGTCCGATGCCAAGCCGTTTCCTGACGATGCCTGTTACTCGGAGGGAGGCTTCGCGGACCTATCCTTCCACATGTACGTCATCTGCGGTGTGTTCCGTCTGCGAGGGTGGGCCATGTGGTTGATTCACGAGTGGAATTGATCCAAAGCTGACGGGTGAGACAACTTTATTATAGTTTTCATGGCATGTTCAAATACGTGGGTAGTCGAAATCTCAGTAGCGCATTGATGGTATCACGGTTGGAAAACACAACTTAAACATACAGCCTCGCCTCATCGTTCCCCGCCGCTCACTTCTTCTCCGCGCTCGCCGTCGTCTCCGAGTCCCCCGCCCCGACCGGCTTCCCCTCCATGATGGCGTCCTCGCCGGGCTGGAACTCCTCCTTGGCCACCGGCGGGCCGTGGAAGTTCTTCCTCGCGTAGGCCAGGTACCACACCACGGCGATGAAGGCGAAACCCGCAAACACCACCGAGGCGTAGTTCATCGACGACGCGTCCACGGGCAGGCTGACGGGCATGCAGAAGATGACGACGGCGAAGCAGATCCACACGATGCAGATACAGTTGATGAGCGTGCCGAACCTGCCCAGCGGGTAGGGCGAGTTGGCCACCGCGCGCCGGCCCTGGATGAGGTTCACCAGCACGGGGACGCCGTACGACGTCGACAGGCAGATGGTCGCGACGCCCGTGAAGGAGTTGAAGGCAGCGCTGGAACCAAAGTAGATGCACCCCAGCACGCAGTCCACGACGGTCGACAGGAACAGCGCCCATAACGGCATGTCGAGCTTCTGGTTCACCTTGCTCCACAACTTGTAGCCCGGAATGGCGCCGTCGCGCGCAAAGGCGTACGTGCACCTCGACGCGGCCGTCAGCGCGCCGATGCCCGCAAACATCAAGATGCCCAGGATCAGAAACAGCAGCCCGAAGCCACCGGCCTTGGACCCCGTGACGGTCTTGAAGAGCAGGCCGATGGGCTGGCCGTTGGCGACCTCGAGCAGCATGGTGACGTCGGGCAGGACGAAGAGGATGGGGATGAGGTAGATGACGCCGGTGACGGCGGCGGCGGCGACGCTGAGGACGATGGCGCGGGGCACCTCGCGCTCGGGGTTCTGGACCTCTTCGCACATGGAGGCGACCATGCCGTAGCCCGTGAGGGTGTAGGCGGCCTGGAGGAGGCCGACGAAAAAGGACCAGCCCGAGGGCCAGCCCGAGGCGGAGGCGTCGTAGTGCGCGAAGACGAACTCGCCCGAGCGGCGGGAGGGCGCCATGACGAGAATCGTGACGAGGATGATGATGACGGAAGCGCTTGTCCAGTAGATGCAGATCTGGGAGGGTCGTCAGTAGTGAAGTTGATGACGGTATGAAAGAGAGGGAATGAGAGATGTGAATTAGAGATGTGGAATGTGAGATGAGTTGCTGAATGAGAGACGTGGCATGAGAGATGTAGAATGTGAGAACTCACCTTGTTAATGAGATCCAAATACCGCGACCCAAACGCATTCACCAGCGCGCAAACGAGCATCACGGCCCAAAAGCACAAGACGGTCTGCCACTCATTCGCCACAAAATCCTCGTCAAAGATGCTAATCGCTGACAAAATCAGCTGCGCGCCGCTAAAGTTGATGCTCAGCGTCACGGTCCAGTTGCCGACGAGGGTCAGCCAGCCGTCGACGAAGCTCACGACGGGGGCCCAGCCGGCGGGGGCCAGCATGGCGGACCAGTAGTAGACGCCGCCGGCGGTCGGGTAGACGGCGCAGATCTCGGCGAGGGAGGCGGCGATGCACAGCGAGATGAGGGAGACGAGGACCCAGCCCCAGAGGACGGTGACGGACTGGCCGTTGGTCAGGGTGATGTAGAGCGTCGTCGAGAGGCCAAAGGGCACGGCCATGATGGCGAAGGAGAGGCCGAGGATGGACATCATGGAGAGGTTGCGGGGGAGCTCGGCCTTGTAGCCCAGCCGGGCGAGGGCCTGGTCGGCGGAGACGCGGGGGACGCCGGTCTCCATGGTGGGTGGGTGGTCGTGGTGGCCTGGTGTGGTTTTGTATGTGGTGTGCGGCGTGCGTATCGATGAGGGCTCGAGAGCTTGTTCGGTCGAAGAGGTTCGATCGTGGACTGTCTGTCGTCTGGTGTCTCCGTCTCGGTGTCTCGGTGAAGCAAAGTAAGCAAGGTAAGCAAGGTGAGACAAGGTGAGTGAGACAAGGTGTGGCCGATGACGGTGCGGTGCAGTGCGGGGAGAGGCCCGAAGGAACGTGTCAACCAGGATGGAATTAAACAAGTCGAAAGAGAAGAAGCAACACCTCACGCGCCACAGGTTAAGGAAACGGAGAGGGGTCGATTGGGGGGAGTCGGCATACTTTAGTACCCGGCAACCTTCACAACTAAGCCATTCTCGACGGAGAGCAGACAACCCAAGCCTAATTACACGTATGCTACACTACGCAACGATACCAAGGCAGAGAGGACCCCGTCGATCAGAGTGCGAGTCACAGTCACAGGACACAATTCAATGACACAGCAGCAAGCCCAGGCTTGGGGTCGAATCGGGAGAGACTGGGTCCCTAGGTCGCATGTGTGAGGGGGGCCAGAGTCCACGGATGTGATGCGCTAACCCTCCATCATCCCGGTACCTCTCTCTCTCTCTCTCTCTCTCTCTGGTCCTGTTCTCGTCTTCCCCCACGCCCCGCAGGTTGATAGAAGTGGGAACGCCCCCAGCTGTGCGTCGTGGTTTCTTGGCCCAGTCATCTGTCGGACTGGACGCCGCTGATGCTGTAGCAGCTCGACAAGCAGCATGCAGAGGGCACCCAGTATCGTCTGTCTATCAGTCGACAATAACTACGACCGAAGAGTAACGCTGGCCTGAGCTCCTGTCAACGAGCGAGATGTCCTGGTCCGGTGTTCCTGTGTTATTGAATCCCAAGAATACGACAGCGATAACTCGCCCGGAACGCCATCTCTAAACAGACATATCCCCCAGGCGGTGGTTCGTGCGTATCAGCACCTCGGCCAGGTCCTGAATCATGTCCTCTGTTCTGCCCGTACCTCTATCTGTACGCGTAGATATCAATCAAAGTCGGGACTGGGCTTCCTCGTCGCGGAAGGGTGTGTGAGGTGAGCTGACCGAAACCAGCACCACCACGAACAAAAACAACTGCGGACATTGATCCCGCAGGTAATTAACTCTACTCGCAGTCACCACACACAGCTCCAAGTACAACCAGAGACACCATCTTATGCTTACAAGTAGTTAGTTCGTGACACCCTCCCGCAGGATCGGATCGGTACAGGGAGCGAACCCTTACAAAAGGCTTGTTTCCTACCGTGACATCACCCCGCGACCTGCGCTGTAACAAAGAGATGCACGACGACGTCTCCTTTGGGGCTAGAGAAGCCAGTAGCGCTCGTGGGCAACGTGTAAAGCGTTTCGAGGGCCTATCGTCTATTATCACTCTCTACCCTGGGCTCGAATTCCAGCCAGACCTTTGACAGACGGCACCTTATCTCAACCATGCCTTCACCTTACCAGAACCCTTGCCGCGTCCAACGCGCATGGCAGCTCGCCAACACGGCCCATCCGAGTCTAACCTAAACCTCACCACCGTCTACTTCCATCTCAACACCATATCGACCATCACCACCTCGAGAATCTTCACCCGACCTCGCATTCTCACACTCGAGCCCGTCATCCGTCACCCCCGCAACATCGCCCCAAACCAGCGGGGAAACACGTCCACGCCTGAATCCACCCGTCGCCAACAGCTCCACACAGATAACACCGCCGTCCGTCAGCTGCCTTGGATCCGGTCCCAGTCCTCTCTCTCTCTCCATCTCACATCCGCAACGTCTATCTCTCCGTATCCCGCATCCCTACATCGCAATCGCCTGTTATTTGCCAGCCCGCAATCACATCCCATTCGTCATCTCACTGCTTGGTCGTCGTAGCTGTGCCGCGCCATCCTATCACTTATCTCAGGCCACCCCGGAATCATTCATCTCATGGAATCAATAACACGGCTGGTTTTCATCACTAACCACCACCATCCCCCCGAGGAATGAGATGAGGTGATGCGATTCCCACGGCCATCTTCCGCGCTGCATGACATCTCTCAAACACGTTCAACAGCGAGTAGTAGGAAACCTGAAGAGCCCGTCAACAGCAAATCCCAACCAGGAAGCCATCCCGATCCTCCCCGAGTCTTATCAGTCCGCCGCAGGAACACAAACGCCTCAACCATGTCGGCCCGAAACCGATACCATCCTTATCTTGCTCCAGCAAAAGCACCCGATTTACTCTCCCACACTCGCAGAACCTGTATGCTGATTGTCCTGTGCCTGACCACCTCACCGTCCCATCTTATGTTCCGTTCATCTGGAATCTCACTATACCCTCACTCTCAAGCACCTGGACTAAATCCCCAATCTTATCCAGTCAAACCGAGAGGGACGAAGAGGCATACAACACCGATAAGGCCGCCCACTAAACCCCAGGAACCTGAATCATTCGCGCGCGCCCCGTCATGCCGATCAAAGGCCGAGGTCCATCCACACTATTCCCCCTGACTCCCCCAGAACCACAGTACGGTACGGTACAGACAGTCGGCGTCCACCGATGAAAGGCACGAGCGCTGATGCTTCACCATCGCCTTCCCAGTAAATGTTCCAGAAGGATTCCTAAAATCACGGATACTGCGCACCATCCTCCTTCGCTCACGTACATCCCACCATCTCCTCACGCATGCAATTCTGGCCATCTTTAACAGCAAAATAAACTATAATCGAAGCAGCCCATCTTCACATGCTCACCACACGCGGAGCCACCCGAGTGGACACCTCACTCACTTCCAGATACCGAACAAAGATGCGGGTCAGCTCCATTTTGGACTGCGTACGGCTTACTAAAAGTGTAGATAAAATACTCCAGCCCACCACTGGTGGCCGGTCTCGAGGGATAAGAACAGTTAATGGCGCCGTTGTCCCGTCGTCATCCCTCCCCATGCTCCCAAACAGTAAATCACTATGCCCCTTTTGAAGCCCGCCGTCTAGGTCCTTTGACCAATCATCGCACGTAACCCTCCGAAACGCCTTGCGCTACATATCCATAGAGAAAAAAGGGGTGCAAAATACCGCCGTCCCTTCAATGTGCTGTTCATCATGATCCCCTCTCACTTGGGGAGAATCTCCTTTTCCGCCTCTTCATCCACTAATCTCCTTTGTCTGAGGATCTTGACCAGTTCCGTCATGGTCACTGGTCGTGTGAGGAACAGGTCCATCCCACTCGCGAAGCCCTCCTGTCGGGCATTGGCCGATCCCAAACTCGTGATGGCAATGACCACTACGGGCGGGAGGTGATGGGCCCTTTCAAACTTTCTGATGCGCCGCGTGGCTTCAAGGCCGTCCATTACCGGCATTGTTATGTCTGTTTGTGGTCAGTGTCCCGAGCTCCATATGCAGCGCCTCGACGTACCTATAAGAATGCAGCAGAATCGGTTGGCTTGGTTTGTGTATGTCTGTAGAGCCTCCAGGCCGTTGGAAGCTGTGGTGTGCTTCTTGTTGAGTTTCTTCATGTAGGCCGACAGAATCTGCCCCCGTTAGACGGCATTCACTACGCAGTCGCGATCGACGCACCTTGAGATTGATGGGGTTGTCGTCCACCAGAAGAAACTCCTGGAAGTTCTTAGTTGCCATCGAAAACGACGACGAGACCGGGGAGGTTACATTTCCAGTAGCCGAAGCCGTCGAAGTTGCGGGTGCAGCTACCGACGCCGCCGGTCTGTAAGGTAGTGTCAAAGTAAAGTTGGAGTCGGGCTGAGGCCTCCAGCTGTCATTTGCCGTCTGCGTAATTATCTCTGCTGGCGACGTGGACATCCTAACAGTCTTGATGCTTTCAGATTGCGCCCGTGGTCTCAAGAGACCATCAGACTTTAGGGCGCTGGGAGACGGCAATGGCGGATGTGTGGTGCTGGTAGACGACGACGGGCCAGCGGCCACCAACTTGACTGCTTGACGCTGCTGCCATCGATCAAGAGCGCACGCCAATGCTTTGGCAACCTTTCGAGGGCCGGTCCTATGGATTGTTAGCCAAAGTTTGTGACAAGAGGGCCGTCTACTTACGGCTGGGCTATGAATTCCATGACAGTCTGCTGACGAGATCGGCGGTACGACGTCGCCAGCTTCTGCGCCGACTCGGCATTGCTGCATACAACGACGAGTGGGGCTTCGTTGCCCCTGGCCTCTGACATTTCGAACTTCCTGAACGCTTCCTCGCTGCAGAGCATGAGGTCGGCGGGCGTCGGTCCGGTGTTGCTGTTGTCGTCGCTGACGCTGACGTTCAGCCACTTGAAGGGAAGACTCTCAACGGGCAGGTCGTGTCCGCCATTTCGCAGCTCTTCGGAACCGTCCAAACCGCGACTGAATCCGCGCACAGCTAACCGCCGCCCAGAAAGCGACGTCAAATCCGCCGAGAACTTGCGACCGCGGCTGCCAGCCTTGCGCGATAACACCAGGGGTATAGACACTGTTATGCTCGTCCCATGACCGACTTGACTCTTGACACTGATCGTTCCGCCAAGGGTGGCGACGATCTGCCTCACGAGACTCAACCCTAGACCGGTACCAGGAGCCAACGCATCTTCTTGGGAGAAGGGCGTGAATAGCTTGTTGCGCAAAAAGTCCTCGCTGATTCCTTTTCCAGAGTCCGACACCGTGAGCACAACCATCGAAGCCGATCTGGCCGTCTTGTGCACTACTTCCTCTTGTCTCAGGTTGACCTTGATAAACCCCTTGGACGTGTACTTCAGCGCGTTACCGAAGAGGTTCATGATGATGCGGCGGATAGCGCCTGGTTGCGTATGGAAGACCCAGGAAAAGTCGGGGTCTATGTCGACGAGAATCTTGACGTCTTTGACGACGGGAGGCTGGGCCTCTGATGGATTGCGTCTGTGTGCCAGTCCCTCGGAAGTTGCAATGGCGTCAAGCTTCTCTTGTGCCGGGGTCGGTGGTCCCGACGATGTCTTGTGGTGGGCGAGCTGGGACGCCACCATGTGTTGGAAGCTGTGGCCGATGAAGACACTCTCGATGACTTCCTCCACCAGCAAGTCGAGGTGGACGTCCGAAACCAACGTCATCATGCCAGACTCGATGGATGCCGACGTCTCGGGTCGTAGGCCACGGCCCGGACCGTTGTTTCGTCGTTGGGATTTGGACGCTCGTAGATACGTGTTGACTTTGCTATAATCGAGCAGCTGTCGTCCTGTTAGCCTCCAGCGTCCCGTTTTTTGAACATTTAACCTACGTGATCGATTGAGTCTAGTAATGTTTTCCCGGAGATCTCGATTGTGTGAATGACATCCACCTGGAAAGCGTCCAGTTGGGTATCGTGAAGCAGCTCGGCGGCAGCAACAACACCATGGAGAGGCGATCGAAGCTCGTGGCTTAGAGACCCAAGTATATCCGTCTTGGCCTTGTCGGCGATGATGGCATCCAGGCGGGCGATTTCAGCCATTGTCACCATGCCAAACGCCCGCAGATAGGGCAAGTCAGCTTCTGGCGTCAAGATGCGAGAAGCACTCTTGCTCCAGACGAAGCCACCCGCAAAACACCGCTCTCTTGCAGGGTCCCAGAGCGGAGCTACGGCCACGGTCCTGGCGCCAGGGAACATATCTCCAACAGTCTTCGCCTCGTTTCGTCGGGTAAAGTACGAGTACGCTGCCTTGGTCTCGGGTCGGGCCGCCGTCTGTTCGCTTTCTTCCGTCGGGGTAATGTCGGCGTCGTCATTGTCAGACTCGGTCAAGTACCAGTTGCCCGTCTCATCAAAGTTGAAGACCTTTCCGTTCGGATATCTGCGCAGCAGTTTCTTGAGGAATCGCTCTCTCAGCGTCGAACGGCTAAATTGCGACGAGTCTATGCCACCTGTCGCGCCGTCCATGTTTGACGAGCGGCCAAAACACTTGCACCACCTCTCGTTGCTGTCTTCGGGGCGTTCCGAGAGGCTGTCCTCACTACTTGAGAAGTGGTTGTCCGCAACTTCGCTGGCCCGCCGGGGACCGCTGACCAAGCCGCCGTACGAGCCGATGCTCGCATCCAGAAAAAGCGCTCCATCAACCTCGAGGGATTTATGAATCACACTAGCAGCTCGTGTAAAGATCTTGATTGTCTCGGTCAGGCGTGGATCAGGAGGTGCGGAGCTCGATGTCGTCGTGGCCACTGTCGACGTCGTCGTCGTCGTCTCGACGGAGTCACTCGAGTCGACCTTGGTTGGGGATTCTGTCGCATCTCGGCTTAGGGGGTTCAAGTTTGGCCTAATGGCATCAGTGACGTCAGACGACTTGGGTGATGGCGGTTCAGCCTCGGGCGGTGATGTTGCGGGCGTGTCAAAGCTATTGGATGAAGACCTTGGAGATGGCGGCTTGGCCGGTGTTGGGGGCTCCTCGTTGCCTCCAATGAAATCTCCCAAACCATGGACCATGCGTTCGCTGCGCCGGTAATTTTCATTGACTCTCCTGGCATCCAAGTAGTCCATCACCGTTTTCGAGATATCCTTCATGAACTGCACACCGTCGGCGTCCAGTCCGGCACGTGGTCGGTCGTCAAAGATGCAGAATACACCAATGTTGATACCCTTGGGCGAGCGAATAGGGACACCGGCGTAGAAGCGGTTGTAAGGAGCAGCATCAATGTAAGGTCGGTCGCAAAACCGTCGGTCACCAGCAAGATCCGGCACCACGGCTACGGGGAGCTCATCTTCGACTGGCACGGAACCTGTCGAGTAAGCCGCCGCGGGCGGCTCGGGGACGTCTCCGACCAAAACATGTTCGCAGATGCCGAAAGCGCGAGGAATGGCCGTTCCGCACAGCCAAAGGTGGTTTTGCTTTGGGTATTTCACACCGGCGCCCAGGGGCATAGACCGCGTGGCCTCGGCGACAATGTACTGATGTTGACGGTCAAACAGGGAGATGAGAGCGCGGGAGGCGTTCAGCCGCAGGGCTCCCAGCTGCGCAAAGGCAGTAAGACCCGTGTCGGGCGACGACGAGAGGGACGAAAACGGGATCGGACGGTCGGGGCTGTTGAAGACGGCCCTGGGAATGTGGAAAGAATCATATCTAGAGTAGGAACAGCGTTGTCAGCAAACAAGCGTCCGTTCCTAGGCGAGCTGGATTTGAGACGGGAGACGGGTAATTTGATAATACGGATCACGAACTTGAATGTCTCCCATTCGCGGGCGCCTTCTGATATCTTATTCATGCTGCTTCATGCGGCGTTGTCGAGGTGCGGTGCAATTCTCGTCGTGCCCATGATCTGAACGGATGGGAGTGATGGCGGCAATAACAATAATAACAATGGCAAGTTTTGTTGTCAATGTCGTCTACGTCGTCCAGGGCCTAGTCAAGGAAGAACAAGCTAGCATCAGAGCAGAGTTCAGGTTAAACGAAGACAGGGCAAGATGAGGCGGAGGGCATGACATGAATGAAATGCCGCCCCTCCCCGCTGCGCTGCGCTGCGTTGCGTTACGCTTTGCTGTGCTGTGCTGCGATGGAACAGGGATTCGGGAAGCCAGGATGGGCGCTGTTTGAAGCGGTTGTGTAGGGTTGAGGGGCCGAAGGGAGTCAGGGAGAGATGGTCTTGGTCTTGGTCTTGGTCTCGGTCTTGCAGCTCGCCTAAGTGGACTAAGAGTGTCGACGGGTGGACTCTCTGGCGTTTCTGGGCTTCTACTCTGACAGAGAGGGACTCTCGAATAACTAGCATGCGGGCAGACGGACAGCATAGGAATGGGGCGACGGCAGCGAGTATCCTTGCTCGTGTGGTGACGGGAAACCGGTTCCTCGGGCGAGCTGGCTACGATGGTCCATTCTTTTTGTTCTGGGGCGTCCAGCTTTTTTGCTGTTTCTACCCATGGATGGCGGAGATGGACATGTACACTAGGTACGATGGACGGACGCACGTCTGACCAGACCAGCGCAGCGTTGGTTCGTAGTCTTTTTTTTTATGAAGGGATGGTCCTCGGAGACTCTGAGATGCGCTAGGTACTAGTGGCCGCCAGAGAAGGTGAGCGGCTTGTCTCTTTGCAGGGCGAGACTAATCATTTGGCGACGTATGAGCCGGATTGGACCGGGCCTGGCAGTAGGGGCGAAGGAGAAAACAAGGGCAAACATCGGATGCCCTATCGCAGCGCAGCGACCACGCCAGAAGAGTTGTTTCTTCAGGCGAAGTTTTAGGGGTCTTTGGCGCGATAGCACGTGTACTGAAAAAGAAGTTCCGAGAAGACCAGAGGCTCAAACGTAAAAGGAGCAGCCCGTGTAAGTGACGACATAAGCAGCGTTGGTCGGGAAGTGGTGCGTCCTGGCAGATGCTGCTGTACTTTGCCGTCACGGGCTGGGCTGGGCTGGGCTGGGCTTCGAATCGGTCAAGGTTGAGCATCGGGGGCGGGTGCAATCTGGGTAGCGAGATCTGAGTGTCATGGCGAAGGGCGAGACTTGGTGATCAGCAAAACTCTAGCAGCGTAGGGCAAAGCTTCCGTAGGCGATGGTGGAGGGCGGCGTGCGTTTGGGACGGCGGGTGGGCTGGCTTGGCTGCTTCTGGCTACGCTGGGCCAGACGGAGCCAAGCTTGTATGGTGGTCGTGGCTGCCAACGGCTGATGTGATGTCCATGTCAATCCATGGTGGTGCCGCGCACTACTACAGTGGCTTCATGATGGTGCAGCACCGTCACTGCCTCATGTCGTCTCGCCGGTTGTCGGTGGCTTCATGATAGCGTCCTCCATCATAGTGTACACCTAGCCTCCTGCTGGAGCACAGTTGTCAGCATCGAGTAGCGTCACAGGCATAGCCAACCAGAGGAATGACCGACTATGACGGGACTGGCTCCGGAATCCCTGAACCAACTCCACTGCGAATGGGCGCCTCACTGACCCCTTGTCGGCCCCTGGGACCCTTTGGCTGGCGATGGCGATGGCACTGGCCTGGGGCTGCGGCAAGCGTTGGCGGGCAGACAAGGAAGCGCCAGACGGGGTTAGGCATGGCCGATGAAGGAGACAATATGGCTGGCGCTGTCATCGACGGGAATCGGAGACAATGAATGACAAAATGGAAGGCTTCTCCGTTGTGAAGCCAGAGGCAGAGCACAGCACAGTGCGGCTGATGATGAAGTTGGAAGAGGCGGAGACGAGGCTTTCGAGAATGGAAAAGATATTCGGTTGGAAACTTGGAAGATGCTCCATTGGCAATGAGAAAGAGCAGGGCAATTGACTCGATAGACCCGCTCTTTCCCTCTTTCTGAACATGGAAACCTCCTTCCTTCCCTGCGAACCTTCCTGTGACCCACTTGTATGCTGTAATGCCGTACAGTCGATTGTACAGTGTGTGCACGTGGCTGGCCTGCTATCCAATGACACGCCGCCAGGGCACAAAGTCAGCAGGTACGTACGCTGTTTCGGCCACACGCAACTTCACCGTCGCCAGGACGTACCTGACTTCCTCGAGCAAATGAACTGCAATGCCTGGCACTCTTCATTTCCAGCTGCAATCGACCGAGAAGAAAATGCGATGGATTGCTTTCCACCACCTGAAGAGTTGGCAACATCATCGTGGAGCGACTGCTCATCTCGCAAATAGGCTTCGTTGTCGTCTGATCCTGCTGCAGACCACAATATCGTGTCGTCCGTCTCCTCTCTGCGTTCCATCATCGTCATCCAGTCTGACCACAGATGTAGTGTACAGCAGCCTCCATTAACTCGAGACGTCGTCGAAGCACCGAGCGCAACGTCTGTGGCATATCCGCACTTCCGTCATCCTTCCAGATGTACCGCTTCGATCCGTCCAGTTTCGTCCCTCATTCATGCGACGCAACCAAAATTAGACAAAGTAAGCCCATCCGCCATCAGTCCAAACATCGTCATTCCACTTCATCTCATGTCTCCAGGTCTTCCATCTTCAAACTTCTACCGTTCCGTTGAACGATTTCCAGCATCATTGCCAGCACCAGGTCATCACCAGAGGGTCCCAAGACCGTTGAAATTTCCGGTTCGATAGCTTAGGGCCGGCCGCCGCCAAAAGACCCTTCCAGGACCCTGATTCAGCCCCTGGCCCGTCCCCTACCCCTGCGCCGAGCATTCCATCCCGTCGCCGGGCTGTCTCTCAATCCCACCGTCCCTCAGAATCACCCCGGCACGCACTACGTAAGACGCCGAAGACCCCGATGGCTCACCCGGCTCGGCCATGCCACTGCATCGAGCACAGAATGTGACATCGATCACGGCTGACCCGGGGTCAGAAGACGACCACGGTCACGACCAAGTTCTTTGCCAAGACCAACTCTACATCAGGAATTGCAGTCGCAAAGAACATTCTAGCAACTGGTCGAGGCAGCAGAGTCTTTTTGACGATTCTACTGCTTCCGACATCGTCATTGACAGCAGCACAGCTCGAAACAGGATCGTGAGCCCCAAGTTGTGCGTACGATTCAGAACATGCTCTCTGCATGACTCCGAATTCTACCCCAAACAGCCAACGGAGGAGATTATCAGTACGTACTGCAACGCGGTCAATCTACGCAGTATTGCCTGGCCCGCCTCATAATCAACACCAACAGGGCACTAAGTACAGAGTAAAAGTACTGCCTCCAGCCAGACAGCCCAACGATCCAGCCTGTTCGAGTAGATATTCGTAGCCAGCACCTACGCAAAATCCACCAGCTTCAGTCCTCCGATGACGCCCTCAAAGCCACCGCCTCCGACCGTCGCCAAGGGAGCCTCAATCGCAATCGGCTGCCACACAAACCGCGCTCCGTTCCAGCCCATGACTGTCAGGAATTCCATGCGCTCGCCGTCGCCAACCTCTAGAAAGGTCTGACGCCCCTGGCCGATGAGGCTCGCGTTTGTCCACATCCCCACGGGGAATGTGTAGTTGAGCGCGTACGTGCTCTCCCCCGAAAACAGCATGACAGAGTCCACCGACCCGTTGCCGAACCACAACCCGCTGTCTCCACCGCTGAAAATGGCCCCCTTCGCGTCCGACATGGGCTTGATGGAAAAGGAGAGCGTGTAGTTGCGCCCCTTTTGCGTGAGAGGTGTGGTGATGCTACACGACGGAGCGAGGATGGCACCCTCGGCTCCGGTGGCACATGTCGACGTTGCATGATATTCGTTTCCTGAGAGATCCTCCGCAGTTGTCCGATTGCTACCTCGTCCCTGCTTGAAGTCGTATTCCACTATGGTCGATCCCGTGGATGGGATTCTTCGGTCGAGGTTTTGTCCTGGCGCAAAGGGCTGCAGCGCCGCGAAGAGACTCGCATACTCTTCCTCCGCCACCTCGCCTCCCCACTGCTTGTCTGCGAGCGCAGGCAACCCGTCTCTCCACTGGTAATACGCCTCCGTCACGGTCGTTGCGTTTGGTCCAAAGTCGTTCCACTGTGGCGCGATGTGCCCCAGCAACCTCGGGTTGTCGCGGGCCGCATTGTTTGTCGCGTTCTCCTGGTCAAAGATGTTTGGCACAAACGGCGTGCCGTCAGGTGAACCGTGGAAGATGAAGTCCAGATTCAACTCATGGCCGTACCACTCCGACCACTTGCCGACGGTGTAGATGTAGTCTCCAGAGTTGAGCACGTCGTAACCGTTATTGGCAAAGTCGTACAGCGGATTCGCCTCGAAGTTGGCCCAGTGCTGCACCGAGACCGTTTTGTTCACGTCGCCTCCAGAGGCTGGCGAGAAGGTGCCCCATATCCTGACCTTCTTGCCCGATGTCGTCGTGATGTAGTCGTTCAAATCGTCCACGAAGCGCGTGTACTCTCCCACCAACGCCCTACCGCCGTCAGCTTCATCTATTCCCTGGTCCCTGAGAAAAGCTTACTCTTCACTCAAAGTCGGGTCGACATACTCATCCGCCCCAATCGACACCGTTTTGGTGTGAAACCACGGCAGGAAAACCTCCCAAATCTTTTCCATTTCCGGTATCGTCGCCGGGTTCGAGATGTTCAACAAGCTCAAATCCGACGCCAGGCCCAGTTCCGCCTTCCACTGCGAAATCACCAGCGCGTGGCCGGGGGCCTCGATCTCGGGCAGAATCGTCACCCCCCGCGCGGCGCACTTGGTCTGGATCTCGTCAAACGTTTCGCGAGTGTACGACTCGTTGGCGCGTCTGTTGAGCCCCTCGAGCGCGGGGTCGGTAGACAAGAGGCGGAAGGCGGCGTAGAGGGAGAGCTGGCGCTCGCGGGAGTAGATGCCGACGTTGTTGTAGAGGTTGTCGCTGAGGTGGAGCTGGAAGGTGTTTTGTTTGAAGAAGGACATGTAGGCGCACATTTCGACGAGGAACGAGGGGGGGTAGTAGTGCCGAGCGATGTCGAGCTGTCTTGTCGGTTATTGTTCTGTCACGTACCTTGGTTGACGGGAGAGATGGAAATACACTTACCATGACTCCTCGAGTGCCCCAACCAGGCGCATCAACACCGTATCTCAACTTCACTTCCCCTCCCATCGCCAGCTGCTGCATCACACTCCGCGTCCCCCACCACGCGCCCAATGGACTCGCGCCGGTGATCACAAGCCCGTCGACCGTTACGTTCAACCCGTATCCCTCGCTCGTCAGGCGGCCGGCCGCATCTGTAAACGCGGTTCCATCCCCCAACGTGATGAAAATCGAGTGTTGCTCTGCCGCCGGACCTGTGACTACGGGGAGGGTCAGGTCTAACGTGGACGCAAGATCTTCGGAGAAGGTCTGCGCAAAGGAGAGGAGGGTGGGCGGGATGAGCGTCTCGGCCATTTCGTCGCGCGAGGATGCATATTTGGCGTCGACGATGATTTTTGTGATAGAGGTGGAGGGGAGGGCGCCGCCTGTGGTGAGGAAGGGGATCGTAGGCAGAGCGGGGAGGGAGGAGGCCGTTGCGATGGCGAAGAGGGGGATGAAGAGTCGCATTGTTTGTCATGTATTTTTTAAAAGCTACTGCGGTCTCATCACTGGTGTCAAGACGGTAGTGGACGTGATGAGAAGTGGTATATATTCCAATCAACAGTTTGATATCATCACATCACCAACGCGGGGTAAATATGCGTTACCAGGAACCTGACGTCGAGAGACACGCAGCGCAACCAACCCCTCACCAACAGTGACACATCACGGTCCTGCGTTACTACGAGAAGCTGCGCGTATACGCTACGTTGGTTGTAGAGCAGATAGCAACGTTGCAGTCCGATACGCGTCTCGCGGTCCGTTTATCTGTTCCCGGGCCCAGATGGCTTTAACGTTGTTCGGCCGGGGGTGATTAGCCGAGATGCGACTGCGGAGATTGCAAGGTTGCCGGGGTTTTCAATGGGAGAGCCGGCGTGGACGATATGGGGTGATGCGATGTGATGGTAATCAGGTCCAGGTGGCTTGGCGGCCGTCGTGAAGAACACCGGGGTGTGGTTTGTTACATGGAGGTGTTGGCACGTTTGTCCAGAAGTGGACATAAGTACGCGCCGTACTTCGAGTTCTGAGATGTCTCACTTGGATCATTGGCTTGAATGTATCTCTGGGCGAGGGATACGTGATGCTCGGCTAGACTCGAGTACTTGACGTATGTTGCGATGCTGATGCCGCTGGGGCATAGTAGAGGCCGAGGAGAAATATATACAGCGACGGGGACGACGAGACTGCCCCGTGCGAGGTGAATCTACAGACGAGCCGGACAAGCTCGTCAACAAGTCTATGTGACAAAGTACATGATAGGAGACCGGCTCCCAAATGCAAACAACAACATGGCGCCGATGGCATATCTACGTGAACCTCATATATCCGTGAATGCTTCCGTCTCCATGTACTGTGCAGTCGCCCCCGGGGCAGCTCACGCCTGCCGGAAGGGGTTCCGATCATCTTGGCGGCGAATGTAGGGGAAGAACCGCGCCTTCGTGCTGTCGCCGCGTCCAAAGGCAAAGGGGTGGAACATCTCAGACGCCTCCTTGCTGTCCAAGTGCGCCATCTCGGCGCCGTAGCCGCTCACGTCCATGACGAACAGCCCGTCGACGTCGTCCATGCGGTCTCGGCGCCCGAACTTGCGGAAGTCCAGGCGGTTCTTGTACTCTGGCGCGTGCAACCTCCGCAGCGCGTCCGCGAGCTCGGCCCACGAGCCCTCGACGACGTAGACCTGACCGGCGCTCAGGACGACCGGCCCGGCGCCCACGAAGCGCCCGATGGTCGCCGAGTCGATGCAGACTTTGCCAAAGTCCAGTTTCCGCGGCCTGGTCCACGACCGCGCGCGGAACATGGACGGCATGAGCCAGCTGTGCACGACGGGTCCCGTTCGAGAGTCGCGCGCGAGCTCCTCGAAGCCCTGGAAGCCCATGCAGACGTGCTCGAGTTCGGGGCTGCTGAGGAGGCCGTCGAGCAGCTCGTCGAGGCCGAGGAGCCGCGAGGGGTGGACGCGCGCCCAGGGGCTGTGGACGAGGACGCCTTCACCCATGGAAGAGGAGCCGGGTTTGAGGTTCTCGTCGACCATGACGGTGAGGTGGCGGAGGTTCTGAGCGGCGCGGGCGATGTTGGCCACGAGACCGTCGTGTGTGGTGTCTGGTGTCGTGAGAGACGGGAAGCCGAAAACAGGCGGCGCGACGGCGATTGTGATGTTGGAAGGGCGGACGCCAGCTTCGCCCATGGCTATGAGGAGGCGTGGCAGCACGGTGACGGACGGGTTGGGCAGGCCGGTCCAGGAGATGCACGACATGCGGTCCCACTCCATGGCCGACGCAAGGCGGCGGAGGAGCGGTTTGACGCCCTGGGCTACTAAGCGTCTGTCCGTTATGGAGCGCGTATGACGACGGCCTTCCACCCAAGGTTCGTTGTCCGATGCCTCGAGGTGCGAGAGTGCCGGAAAGCGGGCAAAGGCCGCTGCGGCAGCCTTCAGGGAGGCGTCGTCGTCGAGAAACTCCGTGTAGGCAAGGTAGCCCTTGCGGTACGTCTGGTAGGCCCTCACGAGGGTGTTTTCGGCCGTGAACTTGGTCTTCCAATGGGCCTCCGAGAGGTTGTTCTGGCGGGCAAGGCGGTTGAGGTTGTCCCACCGCTGCACGACTTTGAGAGGAACGCCTGCTGGCGGCCTCAATGACATGCCGTCTTCTCCCACAACTTTGTAGACCAAGTCGCAATAGCCCCAGGCGTAGTTGACAAAGGCGCGGGACTTGCTTGCCAGCCGCGCATCGTAGCAACGCAGGTCCACGCGAACACTTCTGACGCCTAGTCGGAACAAAGGATCGTTGGCGATGGCCTCGAGACGCTGGAGTGAGTCGGCATTCAGGTGCAAGGTGAATGTGCGTATGAGAAAAGGAGAAGCCAGACGGTTAAAGAGTCGACAGGTGAGACGCAGCGACTTGATGGCGTTGAGCTGGCGGGCGGAGCGGAGGAAGCACGTCTCGAAGAAGGCTTCGGCCGTGGGGTTCTGCCTCTCGACGTCGACATCGCCATCGCAGGCACGTACAATGCGTTGCAGCACATCGTCCGGCATGTCGACGAGCGACAGTGGCCGTACATGTGGCCGAGAGAGCTTCAGTGAGACGGCACGGAGGACGCGATGGCGTACGAGAAGTTTTCGACCGAGGTCGGTATGGCGCCTCGCTCGCCGCCATGCCTTGGCCACCCTGCGCTGTGATTTTCTTAACAGCTGCACAAGCGCTTCTTGCATGTCGCCTGACCGCTTCCGATGCTGACGACGAGCCGACGGCTCTGGCTCCGACTCGCAGTCGGATTCAGGCCCAAGATCCAACGGCGGGTCACACTCGGCCTCGCGGATACTGAGGTCCAAGGCAACGACTCTGGTGCGGACGACATCATCGTAAATGTTGAACATGGCGACTGGCCACTCATCAACGATATGACGCAGCAGCTCGTCTACTTGCATCATGTGCTCGTAGACGGTGGCCAGGTCCCAGTGAGCGAGTGTCGATAGGTCGTGGTCGCGTAGCTCCCTGCCACGGGCGACGATGGTGGCGGGCGTCCATTGCTCGTCGCCCACGAGAAGACGCTCCCAGATGATTGGCTCATCTTCTCCTGCGTCGTGGTCTTTGTCGAGGTACCCAGTCCTGCGAAGAAGCACTCTGGGGTTGAAGCCGCCGGCTCGGGACCATGGGATGTCGTACCAGTCCCACCACTGACCCTGACCTTTGCAGGTGACTATCTCACTCTCGGGTTTCGGGTCCGAAGGCGTCGCGTCCGCCGCCGTCGGCCTTCCCGTCTGCAAGTCGACTATCAGGTTCAAGGTAGTGAGGTCCATGGCTTGCAGTCTCGCAGAAGCACTGCGGTGGTGGCGTCGAGCAACAGGTCCACGTGGGAAGCGATGGCGGGTGCCGTCGTCGCAGTAAGGGGGAGGAGGGTAAAGAATGTGCAGGTTCCGAAAATGCGGTCGCGGCGCCTCGAAAATGCAATCCAGCCGGTGGTGGTATTGCAATATACCGTGTACTTGTAAAGCGGGTTGTATCCACCTGCCTTTCGAGTGGCCGACAGATCAGGTGGGAACATGTGCGCCTCGACTGATAAAATTTATCGGTGAACAGATGGAATGGCTTCAACTTGTTTAGCTCCAAGGTAGAGCCACAGAGTGGCAGAAGTGGTGGTGGTATCATGCGGAGTTGCCGTGCTGACGGTAAGCAGCGGGCTAAACACGCCTGGCATTATCGATAGGTTTGACTGACAAACGTAAACTGGATAAATCCTTACAATCGTAGGCCATAATCCGAATCTGTTGCGTGAAAACTCTGCATAACTCATGAAGACTCTTACTGCATTCATCTACACCGGTCTATTGTCAAGTTAGTTGACATGGTTCAGAAGTTGTCGCGAAGGGTGACACTTCGGGAGCAGGCGGCAGGGGGTAGGACGTACACTTACTGGAGAGCAGGAATTGATCAACACTAAGCTACTTCGTCTTGTATGATCAGAGATCTCCCTTCAAGTACAAGAGGCACGGCTGCCTAGTTTCCAAAGTCGAACCTACTCGATGCTCCATCACAGAATCAATAATCATTCGAGGTTTGTATGGGGAACGTGGTAGGCATACTTTTACATATAAATTTTGCCAGTTGAAGTCGAACAATAGCCTTCAGATGAGTGGTCACATACGCTTTCGACAGCCAATGCCCGTCGTTTGAGCTCAGCATGTTGATTCAGCATGAGTGGACTTCTAGAATTGAGGAGTCGTTCTCCCTCTCTTGTCAGTTTGCTATCTAGGCTGATGAACATCAATAACATTCTTTTATCGACGTTATCAAGTTTGTCAGTCTTTCATTATATTATTATTTGAGGGAGTAGTGGCATCTCAGTCAATCGATTGCCCAGCTACGATGACGTGGATCCACGCACCAAGAGCTTTAGGAGACTGCCTTAAAACCATTGAAAGAAAACTATTGAAAGGAAAGTGATGGCCACTATTTGCACCCAATGTCTCTTCAACGCGACACGAGGAGGTTGCGGCAAGACTCACAACACAGAAGCACAGCCTGAGCAGTGGTGACAGACCGCTGGATATATTTGACAGTCACCCAATGGTCCCTGCTGTCACTCCGTCGTCTCGCTGGGCCATGGGATATACTCGGTTCAGAGTCACCAGATACATGTCACAGTGCAACGATTCGGGTAAATTTCGATGTGGAAGAAGCTGGAACTGATTTATAACACTCCTTGATCCGTCGACAAATGGCTACGGCTGTCTCTCCAACGCGATCCCGAAGGATTATCAAAGTGACTCGTTACTCTGTTCATGTGCTCAAAATAATCCCCATTGATCGGCGGGCTTGACGTTCTCCAGACCAATTTCAGACAAGCGAGCGGCGTGTCCTTGTTCTGGTCATAAAGGCAGTCCGGGACATATCCCCAGATTCGGTATCTGGGGTAAAAAGTCGGCGATGACGTGCAGAGGACCCCGGAGACCAAGGTTTGTAGTCTAAAAGTCCAGTGGAGGTTTGCCTCGCCACAAACCCAAAGTAAACGCCAAACTTAACGGCAGAATTTATCAGTTGTCACGTTATGTTTCCTCAAGCGCCTTCAGACGCTCAACGGTCGGAGTAGTTGACGTTCGGACACGAGAGTGTAGACAACAGGCGAGAGAACGACGACGAGCTACATCCCTGAACGAGTCCCGGAAAACATGAGCACAGTGGCTTGGCCATGTGTCTCTTTTCGGTTTAGGTTTCCATCTTGATCAAGTTCCACTCCGTTGCGGGGCGATTATGATTACAGAGCACATTTATATCTTTTATATCGCGGCACCGACATCCCAACTTTGACCTCCCGACTTCTCGACATCTACTCTGGACTATCAAGACCTTCGACGGTTATTTCCATCTGGTACATTATTCACTCCAAAGTCTCAAGGTATCATACATTTAAAGGCCCCATAAGTCTTCACCGACACCATGAAGATATCCATCAACACCGCCACACACGAGGACATACCCTCCGTCGCGGCCTTCCTCAGCTTCGCCCGCGCCGACATGTTCCCCAAACTCGACCCGGAATGGCACCGCCAGAAGAACGCGACCGAGCTCGCCGCCTTTGCGCAAACCTACCTCGACACCCCGGACGCCGTCTTCCTCGTCGCGCACGACGCGGGCCGCAACCTCATCGCCACCATCGCCTACCTCCCCTACGACGACCGCTTCCCGGAACTCCGGCTCGGCCGCGAGGGCGTCGTCGAGGTCGCGAGGTTATACGTCGACGCGGCGTTCCGGCGCGCGGGGCTCGCGTCGAACCTCGTGTCCCTGCTCGAGCAGCGCGCCCGGGAGGCCGGGGTGCGCACGCTGTATCTGCACACGCACCCGTTCCTCGACGGCGCCATCGGGTTCTGGGAGAGGCAGGGGTTTGTGAAGTTGAAGGTT
The DNA here is from genome assembly GCA_000350065.2 of Colletotrichum orbiculare MAFF 240422. Lineage (NCBI taxonomy): Eukaryota > Fungi > Ascomycota > Sordariomycetes > Glomerellales > Glomerellaceae > Colletotrichum > Colletotrichum orbiculare. The sequence goes on from AMCV02000014.1 coordinate 195,047, forward strand.
GACGACGATCCGGTCTGGCAGACGACACATATGAGCAAAAGGATAGCACCACATGACGCGGCTGTGGTATGATGCGGCATGCCGGTGCTTGTTGTGTCGACAGTTACTAAAGAAAGGAGGCGGTTGAGGCAACTTGGGGTCTTACAATTCACTCGAGTTGGAAAGCGAGGTAGACCATCGCCCAGACCTTACTTATGCGTTGAGTTACGTGTTTTGATATCGAAATGGCTCGCATTCTATCAGGCCTTGTCGAGTAAAACCTCCACACTTACATAAATAGTCTTCTAAATCGGATGGAGTAGGTATTTCCAAAATCTATTCGTCTTGCCGGGACCCTTTTCAGTCTGCCTCATCGAGATCACCCTCCTCTGAATCATCATCCTCGTCCTCCTCGTCCTCCTCATCCTCCTCCTCGTCCTCCTCTTCCTCTTCCTCGTCCTCCTCCTCCCCTTCTGAATCCCCCTCCATCTCCACCTCCATCTGTTCGGCTAGCAGCAGGGGATTCACGCTTCTTTCCCCATTGACATACTGCAGCAGTGGGGCTTTGTACTCGGGGCGGCGGTCGGGGGCGGGACCGAACATGTTCCATCTCAGCGAATGCCACCTGGAGTTTTCTTCCCGTATGTCAAAGAGCCGGGGGACGTGGACGGCTCCGACGACGGTGCCGTCCCTTCGCCTGGAGGGCCTGTTCCTCGCCCGAAGGGCGTCCGTGATGGTAACAAGTGTCGGGCCGTGTGTGTTTCCCATGATGAGCTGGCACAGCTTCAGCTCAAAGTCGCACGCGCGCTCGCCGACGACGCGCTGCAAAAAGTCCCACGGGACCTTCAGCCCGTCCAGTTCGAGCACCCGCAGGCTCGGCAGAGGACGCGCCCCGAGCAGCTTGGAGACGTCGGGCCACCTGTTTGTGCCCGGTAGCCAGTTCCCGTTGTAGTGGGCTCCCATCTGCAGCCTCAGCTTCCTGAGACCCGGGGCCGCGAGCGCGGTCTCGAGAAAGGCGACGACGGGGTCCAGGTGCTCCGCCGATCCCGCGGGCCACGTCTCGGGGTTCATGGCGTCGTCGTACGTGTGGGTGACGATCTCCAGCGTCATCCCCCGGAGGCCGCGCAAGGCCGCCGTCAGCTCCTGTGCGCGACCGGGGCTGGGCCGGAACTTGGCGAGGCGGCCCAGGTGGGATCTGGGGGCCGTGACGGATACGGCGAGTTTCGTCAGGGGTTTGCCCGATTTTGCAAGCGCGATGGGGAGATCCATGAGCATGTCGATCGGAGGACCAGTCTCTGCGCGGCCGTCGTCACCGTAGTGAACGTCTTCGGGCAGACGCTCCCATCTGAACGGGGTGATCATTAGCTCATACAGCGATTCGTGCTCACGAAAGGTGTCCGACGTCTTGGTCTCGTCCGTTTGCCTCTCGTCCGTGTCATCCAACTCATCGTCAGTGTCGCTCAACTCATCGTCATTGTCGGGCACGCCGCCTGTGCCGTCCACGTTGGCTGTGACGCCCACGTGTTCTATAACGTCCGGTTGATCCCATTGGTCCCATTGGTCCCATTCGCTAAAGGGGATATCGTGCGGACTTTCTTTGGGGCCTACGTGATACCTTTCCAGCACATCCACGTCCGAAATCTCGAGCCGTGTCGCCAGCGGCATTCGGCCCATGGCAGCGACAATCTGGGAAACGAATTTTGAAGGCCCATCGGGCTCATCCTTCGACGGCCGGCGCAGCTCGCGCTCCTCCTGCCAACGCCGCCGGCACTCGGCGAACGCCTTGGGGAGCATCTCCCGACGGATTGCGTGCCTGAGAGCCTTGGACACGTGCCTGCGGCGAGCCGCAGCGTCGGCCTCCTCTCTCAGTTTGCGAGAAGTGATGGTGTCGTGCGTGGAGTCGGCGTGGCTTCTGCGCCGGGCTTGGTCAATGTGATACTCGGCAAACATGTCGAAATTGCCCCAGAAGTCGTCGTCGAAGAAGTTGGCGCCGTAGGTGGCCAAGTTGACGCGCACGCAGCGCACGCCCGTGGAAAACAGGGCGTGATTCGATAGTTTGTCCAGGCGCGCGAATGACGACGGGTCGCTGAGGCTCACGGAGACGACGGGGATCATGTAGGGCGTCACGACGTCGTGGAATCGGCGGCTCGTCCGACGCAAACTTTGCATCTCGGAAAGAGAGTACTTCATGTCGCCGAAAGCCGGCCACTCGTAGTCTTTGGGATCGCACAGGTCGTGGTCTACGCCCGGCCCGAACCACGGCAAGTCGAGGACTTCGGCGAATATCTGAAGCAGAATCTCTTGCGGGAGTTTCGAGATGCGATCCACGGCAACAGCGGCTTCGTAACGGCGCGCCCCTGTCTTTGGCCGGTGAACTCCCCGGGGGCCAGTCGAACGGTCGAATGCGATCTCGGCCTCACATAGACGTTCCATTTGATCCGCGACGCTGTCGAGTAAGATGTCGGACAGCGGGCCTTGGGGCGCATCGGGGCGGTCGAGAAGCTCCCGTTGTCGGACGAGGAGCGCTTTGGCTCTCCCGATGTCTTGAAGCAACGTTTCCTCCAGGCTGCTGCTTTCGGCAATAAGTCTGACAAGCTCAGGGCCCAGATAATGAATCAACTCGTAATCTATTTCCATTTTCGATGGCGATGAGACTGCACTATGGTCTTCCTTGGCTGTGTGCTGGTAAGGGACGGAGCGGGTGTGAAGTGTTGGTTGGTCTCTGGGATCTGAGTTTTCCAGCGTGAGATTCTAATCAAAACAAATCAATCATGTGGAAACGACCGAACCCAGCACCTTTCCAAGGAGCATTGTGGACTGATATTCTCCTATCCGAATTAGTGACGATCTGATGGAGCGGTATTCAGCGTTCCTACTGGGCATTTCGCTCTATCCTTACAGTCAAGACGAATGCCAAAAGAATTGAAATAAAAAGAAAGCCCAGAAAAAACGAGCGGTAAATTGGTTTCGGAAAATTCAATTTGCTAGTGAGTCGTAATGACATTCAAAGCCTCCTATTGACACGACTCAACTGATGTAGCTAGGGATCAGAGGCGGACTGCCTTTTTAGGAATATGCGGTCTAGGTCCGTAGTCGGCTGTGTAATATCTATGCATCTAAACGGCCCTGAGCATGGCTGTGGCAGTGGTATGCAGTGGCGTCGGTGTGGCGGTCTTCCAGAAGGCACTGCACTCAAATCCTCGGGGCTGCGTGTTGTTTGCCGCACAAGAGGCGTCAAATATTTGGCGAGCATCGGTGCATGACTGAAAGTACTGGGCAGCCCAGAACAAGCAGGTAACCTCAAGTCTTGCTTTAAAGACAAGTCGCATTTGGACTTGTGACATCATTCCTAACGACGACGACGACGACGACTATGACTGGCTTGTGGTAGTATCGAGCTGGGATCGAGGTTGGGCGGTCACAAGTCTCGACTTCGTCAACAAAGTCGATTCAAGTCTGAAGAGAAGAGGAGCGTGAGACGAGCTTCGCAAAAAGGATGGGAATTGGCCACTATTTCCTTAAACTGGCATCCCAATTGCGACCATTTCGACCCCGTTGCGCCGATGAGTCAGCGGAGGTTTACCTTGTTCAACAAGCTTGATTTGACCGGCGTCAGGGCGCTTGTGGATCGCCGGCAGGCGCATCCGGGAGCTAGGAAGCAACTTGAGCGGACGATGCCGTCTGATTAGTGCCGCTAGCATTCCCGTGTAGAGTGTCAAACTAAGCTACTAAGAAGACGCAACCTCATATCGAGCCTATGCGGGAATGGGTAATTCTCCGTCTACGAGACATTAGTCTTTGCAGATTTGCAGGGGGCAAATCGTCATCTGTCTGGTAGATGCTTAAAGTATTTAACGACAGCTCAGCTCCGCCAGGATGCCTTCTTTTCTTCACATATCACATCAGTCAACGTTACTTACTTCTCTCTTCCACAATCCAGACATGCGTCCAGCAACTAGTTTTGCCCGCCAGTGGCGTCTGGTCAGCTCGGCCCGGAGCTCGGCCGCAGGCTGTTACTCCTCCTCGTTTCCAGTACCTCCGGCGACTTCTGAGAAGCATCATGTTCACACCACCTTGAACTATTTCAAGCCACTTCCTAGAGGACAGAGCCCACCCACTGTTTACCCCTTCAAGCCCGAGAAGCACGACTATAGCCCTTGGGCTGAGAAGGTACCAGTCACGATCCACGACGTCGCTGGTGACGAACTCAAATACTCCCTCGACGAGCATGGCTTCAAGTTTCACTTCCACAGGACAGAGGTCAACAAATTTGGTGATCCTGACGTTGTAAAGCGGGAGTACTTTCCCGAGATGGAAGCGCTGATGAAACAAGTGTGAGTGCCCAATCACTTCAAACCCGCGCAATGTGTGAGACCTGACATGTTACCCAGCACTGGCGCAAAACACGTCTTCCTTTTCAACCCCATCCACCGCAAACCACCAACGGAGCCAGGAAAGGCCGTCCAAGGTCCCGTACAGCTGGTCCACAACGACCTGACACCCCAGGATGCTGTTGCGGGTGCACGTCACGACCTCGGTCCCCAGGCAGACGAGCTACTCAAAGGCCGCTTCCAAGTCATCCACGCCTGGAGGCCTCTGAAACCCGTTTACAAGGACCCCTTTGCCGTTGCGGACTCCCGTTCGGTGGCGGACGAGGACCTTGTGCACACAAAGGTCGTCTTTCCCTTCCGCGAGGGTTCCACCTTCAACGTCACCGCCAACCCGAAGCACCGGTTCTACTACCGATACGGCCAGACGCCTGACATTGTCACCTTGTTCAAGAGCTACGATTCCGAGACTGGTGTTGCGAGACGCAACCCGCATTCGGCTTTTGTTGACCCGGCCACGGTGGGCCATCCGGGCAGGGAGAGCTTCGAGATCAGGGCCTATGTTTTTCACGAGCCGAGGTGATTGGTCAATATTTCACCATACCTTTCTGATTTCGTGCGGGCATATCATTTGTGTAATATTTCCTGGCCATTTTCATAGTGTTGAACTTGTTTAAGAAACGCTTCTTTTCGGAGCAATGATTCCAAACCATCAAGACCCGGGTACTCTCATTGCTGGTAGATTGCTGCCTTCTGATGTCCACGCTTTAGACACACTTAGTCCCCGCACCAATCTGTCCTTAGTCTTTTTCTACCTTTACGGGGACTGACTCAGGTGCTTGGGCTAGAAAGACCGGTACACTTCATACCTCTTCGCAGTCTGGCTCGATTTTCAAAAGACGACCGAGTTCGTGCCCAGCGGCCAGGAGCTCAGACCAACGACCCAAATTGTTCAACAACCAACAGCGCGTGGGAAGAGAAGTTTTACGTCATTGGCTTGGTTTTCTACTTTCGTCGCGATGAGAACCGCTATGATGACCTGTTGCTATATAGGCTTGGGCGGACTTCCCATCACCCTGCGAATGTGCTCAAGGGACAAGGAGGGAGCTAAGCCCTCGTACTTTAAAGGCGTGGGACCTCCGTTCTATAGCTGATGTCACCTCGGAGAGGGCAGTACTAATCAAAGGCAAAGCTTGGTTGAGCATGTATGCACAAAGTTCAATTGAATATCTACAGCGAAATGGTATGCGACGTCCAACAAGGCTCATCTTATCTTCTAACCCCGCCAGCCCTGGATCTCATCCAACGTGAGAACATACTCACTTTCATAAATCCTCTTCAGGTCCTCGATGCTGTTCCAGTCGGCATTGTTGATAAAAGTGTCGCCCCAGACGGCAAAGTACAGCCAGTGGGCCTCGTACGCCTGCAGCAGGTCGGGGAACGGAGCGCTGCCGACCTCGGTGGCAGCGATGAGCTTCTTGTCGTTGCCGAGGGCGATGAGGTCGTTGTACTGGGTGGTCATGGGCTGCGAAGCCGTCAGCAAAAAGACAAACATCCTTCACCTTCAGAAGCACGCCCCAACTTACCCCGTGACCTTGCGCGTACACATCCGCGCTCAGGATATCCACCGTCTCGTCGCCAGGGTACCACGCCGGGGCGATCGAGTTCCAGATCCAGACGAGGTTGTTCAGCTGGTGGTGGTTCGTCAGGCGGTCGTACAGCAGCGCGTACAGCTTCTTGGCCGACTCGGGCCCGTTGGCGCCCCACCAGAACCAGGCGCCCTCGGCCTCGTGCAGCGGGCGCCAGAGCACCGGCACGCCCGCGTCCTGCAGCCTCTTCAGCTGCACGGCGATGGCGTCGATGTCGCGGATGATGAGCGTGTAGTTCGCGTTGGTCGTGTCCGCCAGGGCCGTCGTGACGTTGAAGTCGGTCGCGCGCGTGTAGAAGCCGCTCCACCACTTGTTCTCCTCCGTGTCGTAGAGGCCCGTGGGCGCGTTCCAGTGCCAGAGCACGGAGACGATGCCGCCGCGCGCGTGGTGCGCGATGGCCTCCTCGACGGCGGTGCCGTTGGTGCCCCGCTCGACGCGGCTCGGGGAGTAGTCCATGAGGTCGACGCTGACGAGGGCGGGCGTCTTGCCGACTTGCTCGTTGATCCAGTTGGCGTAGGAGAGTTCCTGCTGGCCGGAGAGGATGTTCTTGCCGTAGATGGAGCGGAGGTAGGTGTACAGCGCCTTGGCGTCGGCGTTTGCGTTGGCGTTGACGAGGTTCTCGACGATGTTGTGCGGTCCGCGAGGGGCGGATGGTGTGAGGGTGATGGAGTCGATGAGGTACCTGGGCTGGTCAGCCTCGCTGTTCTGGTTATAAGTCCAGCAGATGAGAAGAGCCTCACCATCCCCAGTTCTTGACAATGTCAATGGTGTTGTTGCCCTGGTTGAGGAGAACCTGGCCAGCAGAGACGTTGGCCCAGGTGTCTCCGGCAGCAATGATGACCTCGTTGGCGGCACCGCCGTTGAGGACGACGTTGGTGCGCTTCTCGCCGTTGATACCGGCGTATCTGATGCTCAGGTCAAAGAGCTTCTGGCCCTCGGCGGCGCAGTCGATGCTGATGGTGACCTTGTCCGTGTCATCCTCGAAGCTCGTGACGTATCCCTTGCCTGTGATGACACGAGTCAGCGGCCCAACCTGCTTTTTACTACTGGTGAAAACCTACCAGTAAAGCCAGCCTGAGCAGTGTCGACCGTCGTGCCCGAGAGGACACCGTCTTCGGCCTCGTATGTCTTGGCTCCCGTGCCGCCGATGCACGATTGCGAATACACGCCAGCGGCAAACGCAAGGACGGCACGGAGCGAAAGCGCCGTGGACCTCGCCATGACTGAGACTCACGCAAGATCTACGCGGGGGTGGATAAGAAGGAAGAGAAGAGAAGAGCAAGAGAATGGAAAGGTTCGGATGAAACACACAACACCTCCTTCGACGAGTCAAATGGGCGTAGCTGATGGGATATATACTCAACTAGTACACCACAGGCCATCTTCCTCCTCTCTCTAATTCAGACGTCTTGGTTGCCCCCCTCAATTTCGCCATATGGCGTCAGGGGCGTTTGTGAGACCACACGATCAGGCCAAGATTCCAGGGGTGGTCAACGGAGGTTAATTTTGCGTCTCCACAGCTCACCCGCTTCCCCCATGGAGATACACGGCCAGGGGTTATATCTGCCGGCCGTGACCAAGGGGGGCTTTTGCTGTTCTTGGACTTCGTGGACGCCAACGCGGAGCGTCGTGCTCCGTGTGCGGCGAAAGGGGGCACGCTGGGATGGTGCCCGGCTGGGGTCTTGTCTTGGCCGTGGCCACGTGAGAGCGCGGGAGGCGGCTCGATTTGCGGACTTATTGGACGTCCATCGCTCGGCGTGGATGATCTGCCACCTTGTTTCTCGCCTCGTCCTGCGTTTCTCCCTCCGCTGCCATCCGAGGACGCCATGTTTCTTCTTCTGTCTGGGAGAGAGGACACGACCGTCCGAACTCGATCACAAAGCTTCTGTGATGGGCCTCTGTCGATCAGACAACCGAGGGCCCGACGCCGAGAGCCGCGAGAGTTTTGGGTCAAGGACAGGGTTGCTTTTGACGATCCACTTACCATCAACTGGATACATGCGCAAAATTTTCGCGAATTCTCTCAACGGCAAACCATTGCCTCTTGACCTCACGATCTCGGCCAGCTAACAAGGTCTCCAGCAGATGTTCGCATCTGCCCGGCTAGCTCAATCGGTAGAGCGTGAGACTCTTAATCTCAAGGTTGTGGGTTCGACCCCCACGTCGGGCTCAATTCCCGTCGCGATTGACCATATTTTTTGCTGTTTATGCCAACAAGCTGTGAGGTCCTGTTGCAGACTGTCTGGGACTTTGATGACGTGGTTAAAGTATCTAAGTCTAGAGAACTGTCCTTGTTGTTGTCAGCACGACACTCAATTTGCAGTGACCCTCCACGCGACTTCAGGACCGGTAGTGCTCAACTCGCTTGTCTTGTGAATGGCAAGGAAAGGACTGCTTCATTTGTATCCTCCTCAATCAGGCCTCTGCTATCTGTAAGTCACCAGTTACCCTGTCTGTTTGTCATCTTTGCAAAATTATCAAACCTCGGTGAAGCACTGCGTAGCATTGAGACATCCACATGGTGCTTGAAAAGGTCCGTCTGAAAGTAACTATAATATAGTATATAAGTCTTTATTACTTCCAAGTAATTGGGAACATCCGGACGACACACGCTGTATCACAGCAGTTGTCATCTGCTCTCACAAGCCTGAGCAGCGGGGCCACGAATGCTGCAAATTTTCCACCTCGCATTAAATACATATAGTATGTGACGTTGGGAAGGAAATTCCCAATGATTAGCCATTCCACCACGATGGTGGGCTATTCCAGCCTCCCAGTCCTACCCAGTCGATGTCAACTAACCTAATGCCAGCTATGAGCGAGCCCCCATCTACGCATCAAAACGTCTCCGAATCTCAACTTCCGTCTCGTGGCTGGGCATCACAAGTAACTGCCTGACCAGATTCGGCGGCCTCTGCACCTCACCGTCACCAGCACCCTTCAGCTTCACGTCGTAGTTGAGCAACAACTCCACAAGAATGCACTTGACCATGTACACCGCAAAGAAGCGCCCAGGGCAAGCGTGCGGGCCGTGGCCAAAGTTGAACGCGTCGGGACCGGTCGTGGCGGCCTGGTGCCTTGTTTCTCGGCCGGGCACGTCGCGGAGACGCGCGAAGCGGAAGCCGTCGAACTCCGAGGGCGGCGCGTTTTCCACGTCTGCATTGTACGCGGGACTGTAGACTTCGGTTTCTGGCGAGTTGCTGGACACACACACACGTCAGCAGGTTGACGACGATGGTGACTGTAGTTGTGCTTACTAGACGCCCCAGAGAGGGAACGATGTGGGAGTGCCTGCTGGTAGCTTCAGACCGGTTGAGAAGGTGTAGTCTCGTCGAAGACGACGAACGCTGCCTCCTGTAGTGTCCCGCCCGTTAGTATATCGCCACAATTTTGACGAGACGGCGGAACGTACCGTAGCTGAGTGGGCTCATGCGCTGGCTCTCCTTGATGAAGCTGTCCAGTTTCTTCAGCTTCGCAAGGGACTGCTTTGACAGGTAGCCACGGCCGTCTTCAGTTTGAAGAAGACCGTCTTCTGCGATTACTCGTTCGATCTCTTCTCGCAGGGGTTGGATGTACTCGGGGCGGCTGAACAGATCAATGAGTGCCTACACCCTGTCAGCTCTCTCAACACTACTGACGCTGATATAGACGGCTTACAAAAGTGGTCGTGCTCGATGTTGTGTGAATGGCCGCAAAAGACAGCACCATCTGTCCGTTGCCCACGTTCTCGGCGGTTCTCTGCTCCTGAGGTAGGTACTTCATCATCCACGAGATGAAGGCACCCGTCGACCCTGGCTTCACCGCTTTCTCGTCGATATCCCGTGGCGTCTGAAGTATGTCCCCCACCAGAGGCCGCATCCAGTTGTGCGCCCTCTTCTGCTCGCCCAAGAGGTGCTGAACCTCGGGCAGGAACCGGAGGAAGAACGGTCGCAACCAGGACTTCATGTTCATCATGGCCAGACGAGACTTGGCGACGTCGGTCGTGAAGTTGATGGACGCCGCCAGCCACTCTTCATCCCGGCTCAGGGGTAGACCGACGAAAACACGCCCGCTCATGAGGCCGACCATTCGTAGAACCGTCGTGTACAAGTTGAACGCCCTGTAGTCGGTCGAGTCGCCTACGAGCTGCGACATGCCGTGGTGAGCTTCATCTTGGATGGCCTGTAGGATGCTGGCGAGGTTACTGTTGACGTCGATACGGACAGCGTTGATGAGGTCTCTGCTGGGTTCTCCGATGTGGGTGTACTTTCCGAGGAAGATGTCATAAAGCTCCGCGTTGAACGAGAAAGTTGAGTCGTCAGACTGAATGACTTCTTGGTACAAGTTCATCGGCAGTATCACTCTCCTGCTTGGGGTCAGTGACTGGACGCGTGATAGTAGATGGGTATACTAACGGCGGACTCGACGGGACGATGAATGGTGTATCTGGGTACTGCACGAGCAACCACAGGTCAGACGAATGCGGCAACGTGAAATCGTGCCTTGCCCACCTTCTGGTAGCCCTCGATGATGGCATAGCCCATGTTCTCATCCTCAGGCGATCCGACGACAGGAAAGTCGAGCTTGAAGGCAAGCTTCCTCCATAGGCGATAAGCAGCCAAAGCCACCGTCGCCAGCAGAACCGGCGCCCAGAGCTGCAACAACATGCTGAAACTATTACAGTTGAAACAGGCTTCTTGAGCTGCTCCACGCAAAAAACAGGACGACAGATGAAAGTAAGACACACGAAGCGATGCAGCTTCAGACGGAACACGAGCATTTATAGCGGCGGCGACCCGGATCCCCTCATGCGGCTCCATGTCGTACGCCGTTCGGCTAAGTGATGAAATATCCGCCAAAGCTTAAACACTGCAGTCTATCGGTCTGTCATGAGCTTCGGTTGACGTGTTACCTCGCCAAAGTAAAACCAGCCGCGGTGACAAGGATCAAGGTCTCACTCTTTTTCGCCTCTGCAACCCTCCCCTCCCAAGCCACTTTGTCCTCCGCAGCACTATTTTCTGACGAAATGCTGAAGATCCGATAAGCACTAGCCATTACTTCTCGTCCTGCGTTGTCGTGGAGGCGCCTGCTACTGGTGGCGGTGACGGTTCGTCTTCATAGGTTCATCCCGGGTTCTGGCTGCCGTGCTGGCAGCAGCAACATTCCAGCCTTGATTTCCAGTACGCCCTAGGGAAAAGTAGAGTTTATAGCGCATACAAAGCTCAACAGTCGGTCTACAGCCATTTCTCTCGTCTAGACTCCCACGTTACCTGGAGTTTCGAGAGTATGTCTGACGTGTGTCTAGTTTGGATGCGATGTTCCATTCGCTGGGCGGAAGAATCGAAAACCAAAATCACCGAAGCGACGCGCCATACACGCAGGCGAGATCCGTGTTTCGCGGGGTAATTGGCATCGCCAATGGATGGACTGCTCGCGTGTCTCGGGGCGATATATCGATTTGATGGTGGTCAGAATCTTACCTCTATCGGCAGTTCTGCTGAATATGACCCAGAGGCTGGCGCAGGCGAAAGATTCCTCCCCAGGGCAGCTGGAGAAACATGAAACTAAGGAAATAGGCTGTTCTTTCCATTCCTAAAGACCATCAATAAGACACTTCAGCGATAGTCCTTTCACTCATCCGCGACGAGTGTACAACCATGGAGCGTTTGGATCAGGTCTCGCATCAGCCAACGTCGATCGAATTTGACTTTGCGGGCGTTTACGTAGGGCGTGATGGTAACTATCCAAGGCAAAGTCAATACCGCCGGTCAGTCCGTGGCTGATTGTCCCGTCTCGCGAGGTGACTCGGCCCCTCCAAGGACTTCGCCACTAGGATGGCCTGGGTCTGCCTGCATCAGCCAGAGTATTTCTGATGAGGTCGGACTATCTCTCCATTGTCCGTCAGATCGATGATTATGTGATCATCTGACTTTCCCGAGTTAATTGCGTTGCGGAGTCTTCTGACTGTATTGCTCCGCGTTGACTTTGTATTCCATCAACAGACGTGGAGTCGGCAAAGACGGTCAAGAAAGATCTGTTAGTCTATTCTAAACGACCTATTTCACAATAGCTCGCATGAAGCTGATACACCTTGTCGAGGGAATCGTCCACATAGTAGCTCACATCCCATGGCAGAAGAAGGCTCAACCTTGAAGTATTGCTTATCAGGGGCAAGTGCAAACCCATCCGTGAGAAGCAAGAGCACTGAGTGTCTTGAAAGAATAAGTAACTTGACTTAAATTTCACCATCAGCGTCGTGTGCTTCTGGTCAAGACGAGTCACGAATTGCGTCTCACATGACCATCATGCATCGGACTAAATATCGGATCTGACTTCCTTTTATTCTGCAATTCTGATCTCGATCTTATGTTGAAAAGCCCGCTTGTTGGAACCTTTGGGAACACGAGGAACAACTTGAATATAGGCGAGAGCACCATATATTTCAACGAACTGAAGAGAAGCAGAGTCCAGGGCTTCGGGCAGTATCCGACTGTCAACGTCAGTGCTGAGACAAAGACACGTATGTAGTCTATTCCTACGCATGTTGTCATGAAGCCCACTTTGTTTCATGGGCACTATAATTCATGCAGTTCATCACCGTCTGTTTCGTTCAACCGGAACATCAGGAATATGATGCGGACGGCTTTTACCCTCAGAGACCTAGAGAGAGGCTCTGCGTGGAACAACTCCTGATACTCCAGATGCAGATACGTCATTAGGTATTCCATTCTCGCACTAATTATACTTGCTCTTCTCTCTTCTTGAGTAACCAGGGTGTATGTCATGTCGTGTTCAGACCTCTATCTCATGAATTTGATTGTGTAAATTGTATGATTTCATATCTGTACACCGAAGGCTGGTCATTTGCGGTAATCCAAATAACGGGGTTCTTCATCGAATAGCCTTCCAATAGCCTGAAATTTGGGCATGCGTCATAGTCATCATACTTGAAGCCAGCAATATACCGCTGATGCTTCCCGAGAGGCCACGTTGGACAAATTCACCGGCCCGGAAACATCCCGCACTATGCTTTTCGGGAAGAGGGCCGGTTCTTCCTTTCGGAGATCTTGGCCCTGCTCGGCAATTTCTACAAGCGAATGCTTCTCAGCGAACCAAGTGCAAGACACCATCCCGGGACGGCAACCGGAACCAAAGATGGTGCTTGTGATTAATCTATCAGACACATTCGTCATCCCCAAGATTACTCCAAGTCTGGCACGTTAAACCGCATTGGTGATGATCTCACCCAAATGAGGCTTCTCGGATGGAAGCCAGTCTTGACGAGCCCCTTGGCCACGCATAACCGTTGCAATGTGACGAGACGTTCTTCATTCCGTGCTTGAGATGGAAACTAAACCTCCGTATTAGATGAGAATGCGGTCAACATAGGAACAGCACGCATTCTCCAAAGGCTATAAAGGGCGGCTGCGATTGCAGCTGGAGCCATCACGTTTCGTCTCTTCAGCAAGCCTCATCAGCCTGTGCTAGACACGGCTCAACTCCTTTCGAAATCTCTTTGACATCATCATCATCATCAGCACCATCAACATGCACTTCGCTTCCGTTCTGACAGTCTTGTCCACTTTGGGCGCCGTCTCAGCATCGCCTCGTTTCGGCGCCAGGGGCCACCACTTCCGCCGCCAGGGCGCCGGCGCCGTCGCCGTCGCCAACACGACCAACCCCTTTGACGGCAAGAAGCTCTACGTCAACCCGGACTGGGCCGAGAAGCTCGAGCAGACGTACGAGGCCTTTGTCGCGAAGGGCGACGCCGAGAACGCCGGCAAGGTGCGGACGATCCAGAACATCGGCACCTTTGTCTGGGTGTCCAACACGGCGAGCCTGGCCAACATCGACACGGCCGTCGAGCGCGCGCGCGCGGCGCAGAAGGCGACGGGCGAGGAGCAGATTGTCGGCCTGGTGCTGTACAACCTGCCCGACAGGGACTGCAGCGCGGGCGAGAGCGCGGGCGAGTTCAGCAGCGAGGAGAACGGCTTGGAGCTGTACAAGGAGACGTACGTCAAGCCGTACGCCGAGAAGTTGGCCGCGGCGGGCGACTTGACGTTTGCCGTGGTGCTGGAACCCGATTCCCTCGCCAACTTGGTGACCAACTTGAACATTGAGTTCTGTGCAAAGGCGGCGCCCGTCTACGAGGAGGGCATCGCGCATGCCATTGCGAGCTTGCAGTACGACAATGTCCATCTGTACATTGACGCGGCCCACGGTGGCTGGCTCGGATGGAACGACAACCTGGCGCCGTGTAAGTCGTGACAAGCTCAAGCACTGAGCACAATATCACCTTGCTGACATTCAAGCCAGCGGCCAAGCTCTTCGCCAAAGTCGTCCAGCAAGCCGGCCGCAAGTCCGGCAACGGCACCGCCACGATCCGGGGCTTCTCGACCAACGTGTCCAACTACAACCCCTTCCACGCGGACCCGCGCGCCAACTACACGGAGTGGAGCAGCTCGTGGGACGAGAACAACTACGCGCTCTCGCTGGCGCCGCACCTCGAGGCCGAGGGCCTGCCGTCCAACTTCATCGTCGACCAGGGCCGCGTGTCCAACAGCAGGGCGGAATGGGGCGAGTGGTGCAACGTCAGCCCCGCGGGCTTCGGGCCCCGGCCCGGCACGCCGACGAACAACACGCACGTCGACTCTCTCGTCTGGGTCAAGCCCGGCGGCGAGAGCGACGGACGCTGCGGGCTTGAGGGGGCTCCGCGGGCGGGCGAGTGGTTTGACGAGTATGCCCAGATGTTGGTTGAGAACGCCGATCCTTCGATTGTTTCGAGCGAGGTCTAGGGATGTTTTGTTGATGTGGGAGGAAGCATATCAGCTTTACACTGCTAGAGACTTGAGTGTTGAAGTGTTCAAAAGGAGGAGGGACGAGTGATGGTCATGTCAATCTTGTTCGCAAGACGTACATAAATACATCAGACTGCTTTACATAGCTGGCAAGTCCGGTATTGACATCGTAGTTCATTATGCACAACGAGAAGTGGTGATACCAAGTGACGAAAAGCCCATCTGCCGCGCCATGTCTACCAGAGTCGCTTCCACCGGATCTTGACATCACGGTCTGGCGGCACAGCAGCGTTGAGAAAGTACTTTTCGTTGTCCTTGGCTGCTCTGTCAGATTTCGTCCCGTCCATGTGAGTCCACTCGACAAGCTCCATGTCGAATCGCGCGACGAGGGTTGCGAGCGTCAGCAGGATCTCCTGCTTTGCAAAGTGACGGCCAGGACACATGGACACGCCGCCGCCTGGATTGATACATCAGCTCTTCAGGGGAGGAAACGAGTCACTGAGTGAATAGATATCTGACTTACCGTAGGGGAAGAACTCGCTGGGTTTGCCAGCCATAACAAAGACCCTTTCTGTCGTCGTCTGGCCGGTGGTCTCGTCGACTTTGGCGGCGTATCTCACGTGCCTCTCGGCCCAGAACTCGGACGCCTTGTGGCCATCTCGCTCCCAGATTTCGTCATCTTGGTGCAGGAGATTCGTGGGGGCCTGTATCAGGGCGCCTTTGCGGAGACGGTAACCGTCGAGCATGGTGTCTTCCATGACTTCTCGCGTGATGCCGATGGACACGTGCAGCCGCATGACCTCGACGTAGATGGACTGCATCAGGGGCATCGACACCAGCTTTCGTGCGTCAAAGTCCTTCTTGCCGGTCTTTGGATCGATAATAAGTGCTTGAAGAGCCTCGGCACGGACGGCCTCGAAAAGAGAGCGATCCTTGAGGAGTTCCATCATGCACCACGTCGTCACCGGGACGGTATTAGCATTAAGTCTTGGATGGTCAGTGTCAACCTCATCCGAGAAACAGAAAAGCTCACCCGAATATGGACAGCACAAAGAAGCTGGCTCGCGTACGCATCGTCATGCCCGTGTCGCGAGCCCATTTCTGCACACCACGTACATAACTGCACCCAAACGTCGGCTCCCAGTACGTCTCCGGATCGAGACCGTCCCAGCCGAACTGGTCGTACACCTCGGCCAGGAACTTCTCACTCATGGCAACCATTTTGTCCCTCTCAAGCGCAGGTTTCGGGTCCATCCACTGGGGCAGCCCATTCATCACCTGGTACGACACGCTATCAAACCGCCAGAACTGCTCGATAAAGTCCGGGTTGACCTCGAGGAAGCGCGTCCCGCAGAGCGACTTGATCGCGCTCTCGCCCATGTCGCGCCTCAAATACTCAAACAACCTCACGGTAGACCACTCTCCCAGAGGCTGCTGCTCCAGCACCTCGCCCAAGAAAGTCGTGTACTTGCCGGCCAACTGCGCCGTGTTCTCGACAACGGCGAGCCCCGTCGACGAAAAGTGGTGCAGGGTGTGCCAGTACCGCTGCTCCGAGGGCACATCCTCATAGCCAGAGGGAGGAACCTTGTGCCGCCCGGATTTGTCGTCGACGAACCTGGCCACGTCCTCCTCGGACGCGCCTTGCAGGTCTCGCAGGACCATGACGATGAACTTGTCGGGGCTCATGACCGTCGACTTGCCAAACATGGCCTGGACCTGCTGGCCGCCCTTGATGAGGTACAGCCGCACGGGGCCGAGACGCAGCCGCAGGATGTTGCTCGACGTCATCGCCTTGCTATATATTTTTCGCGGCTGTTAGACGGGGGCGCCCGTGAACATTGGTGCAAGGATCAAGGTGGCGAACGAGCCTGGCGCGATTCATAAAGGACCGCGCATCGGTCATGTACTGATATGTGTTGCTGACGAACGGTATCGTTTCCGCCAATGATGGCGGCGTGTCCTTCTCCTCTGGACGAGAGAGGAGATAAATCAGCGGTAGCAGGACGATGGCGGCTGTCAGCACCACGCGGGTAGAGAGAAACTCTGCAACTTTGTCGTACGCCATGCCAGTTGGGACGGCCAGTGAGAGCGAAGACGTCGTCTGATGGCCGTTGGTGCGCGCGACCTGAGTCCGTATTCGCGACGACGGTGTGGGGAGACGAGGCTCTGGTCGTGGGCTTGACTCCTTGCGCCGCTTTGAGGCTTGACGGTCACATGAGCTTGAGTTCCCAGCAAGCAGGGATGGTCAGCTTGGTCGCGAAGGATGGCTGAGGCATAGCTGATCATGACCGAAGAGGAAGAGTACATATGAACAGGTAGACGGGAGCAAACCACGGGTTAATACGTACTTGGCCGAGAGTCCAAAACATCAATAAGCGAGCTAATCACGAGACGCCAAGGGTGCCGGAATGTGCTGTGCCGCGAGCTGAGTACGAGTGAATAACTGTAGATAACCGTGACACTGAGTTTCAAGGGATGTCAACGGCTGGGTGGATGGATGGTACCTGGTCTCGGGTATCACACTTCATGTCTGTTCTGTATCCATATAGCTGGTACTTCATAGGTTTGCTATTCCATCACACCAGAGACATGAACTTCTGGTGACAGCAAACGAACCTCCGACAACACACCAGTCTCTAATACATCTGTACCTCTTGCGCCGACGTCACGTGTCTAACTGAACCCCCATGGGTGAAGTCAATGATGATCGGGTGGCAGTTCAATCTGCACGACGCTCCCCCTGCCCGCCGCATATTGCACCTGTGTCGTCGTGGCGGACAATAGCTTATCCTGACGTCGCAGCGGGCAATAGCTTACCCTGATGGGACGTGTAGGCTTGTCTATTTTTAAATTCGGTTCCATAGATCGCCAAAGATTGTCAGATATATATTTGCTAGTGACACTGAACATGGCTGGAGAGACTGGAGACGAACCGTCAATGTCATGCCCCCACGGAAGCCGTGGGCTGTAGATGACTCGCGATGTTATCTCTCGCCCTCAGTCGCGACCTCTCTTATATCCTCCATATCGCCTTTTCATCCAAGTGAGAGAGGCATCTATAAAGACCAGCCGTACGTACAGTCCTGGTTCGACGGTTCACTCTCCCTCATTGCAGACACAGAAATCCCGAGGCCTGAATTGTCGAACCTAGACTGTGAGTCGAAAAGCTCCCCTTTGGAAATGTATTGAAAAGCTCGACCGGGACTAAGACTAGAAGCCCCGACTACTTTGAGCGATCGAACCATCGACCATGAAGCTTTCCACCATCCTCGCGGCGGCAACCCTCCTCGCCTCCGGAGCCTACTCCGCCCCTGACGGCAAGAAGCTCGTAGCCAGACAGCCGTGCTACGACTGCCGATACCTGAACTGGGTGGACGGCCGCTGCAGTTCCGGCTGCAAGGGAGGAGAGGAAAGCTGGGGAAGCGGCGGACAGAACTGCAAAGGCTGCTTCTCGGGCTGCCCTGCGGCGAACGGAAACGAGAGGCCTCCTGGAAAGGAAGCTTCTCCCCAGTACGATTGCTGAGGCGATGCTGCCAGAAGACCTGTTGACGCCTGCACGGGTGGACGAAAGGGGGTCACCAGCTAGCAAACGAGGGCCCTTCGCCAGGATCCGGAGCCCAGAGAGCGAGGCCGCGCCAGTACCCACTGCGTTGATCTCCTCCGTCAGCAAATATTGAGCCACTGTTAAGCTGTTGATATCTGGGATACATGTCTGTTGCGTGTGTGAAGCTTCGAATGCTATTGTTTTGCTTGCTTGATCTGGTCGGCAGGGACGGCGCTGGCCTCAATGTCCACTCCCAGCCTTGACATTCATCATTCAGGATGACTTGGTGCTGGGAGATGATTCACAGCCTGTCACTAGTTTTTCTCTGTCTGAGAGCTGGAGATTGGGACAGTTGATTGCCCAAAGGTGAGATACCTTGGTGGTTGAAAACATCACCAACCGAAACAGAGACGCAGTAGGCATTAAGTCTAATACACCCAGTGGACTATCGTGTGCATGTGAATTAATATAACACTATTCATATGCCATGTGCCGACATTGCTGTGGAGATGACTCTGTCATTCCACATCTTGTCATTCAGACGAACTGACATTTCCAACAGGTTTGAAGCCAGTGTCTTGTAAAACGTACGGAGAGAAGGGAAGGGAATTCACTTGCAGTCTTCTCGAAACAGGTAGGTAGGTACATGAATCACAATCACGGGTATCAGCCGCCTACCTCACAGGCAGCGAGGTGCCGTTGGCGCCGTTGACGCCGTTGGTGCCGTTGGTGCCGTTGGCATGGCCATTGACGCCATTCGCAGCATGCCGTCCGAGCACGAGACATCCCTCAAAGTACTTTTGCAGGTCCTCAAAGTCCTCGAGGTCGCCGACCCAGGCGACGTACTGGTCGGGACGCACCACCACCACGGCGCCCCGCTGCCTGTCCACGCCGTAGTTCTTGTACGCGTCGCCGAAGCCCTCGTGGTAGCTCTCGTCGTCGACGAAGACCTTGTTGTAGTCCCAGCCGAGGTGCGCGTCGTACGGGTGCAAGATGTCGGGGAAGTCGCGCAGCAACTCCGTCTCGGTGCGCTTGGCCGAGTGGATCGTGAGGACCTCGACGACGCTGTCGACGGGCTTGCCCGGCGGCGTCGCCCGGCGGAGGAAGCTGCTCGGCGCGTCCAGCTGCGCGGCGAACCTGTCCACGCGCGCCTTCTGCCCGGCGTCGAGGACGTTTCCCGCAAAGAGCACCACGCGGAAGCGGCCGTCGGCCTTGAGGCGCTCCTGGAAGTGCCACGGCCGCGCGCAGGCCTGGTTGAGCACCTTGAAGCTGTTGAAGCGCATGCCGACGGGCAGGCCCGCGGCCAGGGCCTGCTTCCTGGCGAAGTCGGCCTCGGAGACGGCCACGGCGGCCGACTTGACGACCTTGCTGCCGTCGCCCTGCTCCAGCGCGTCGCCGGGCTTCACGACGAGGGTGCTGGGGCCGTAGTTGACGGACAGGCCCGAGGCGAAGAGGTTGCCCTTGAGGAAGGCGTCCTTGAAGACGTCCATGCTGACGCCCTCGGCGTCCATGACGTCCTTGGCGGGGCGGCCGGAGAAGAGGCGGCTGAAGCGCTGGTCGAACTCGATGAGGTCCTGGGCGACGCGGCGGCGCTCGCTCTGGTAGGTGGCGAGGATGTCGCGCTTGGCGATGCCCTTTGCCGCGAGGGCGACCTTCCAGCCGAGGTTGAAGGTGTCCTGCATCGAGACGTTCATGCCCTGGCCGGCCTTGGGGGAGTGCGTGTGGACGGCGTCGCCGGCGAGGAAGACGCGGCTGTGCGCGTCGAAGCTGGTGCCCACGCGCTGGCCGATCTGCGTGGTGTTAGTGTCGTTGGACTCGATGATGGGCGTGAGGATACGGAGGGTGGTTGAGGTGAGGGTGAGAGTGTGTTGTGATAATAGGTAGTGAGAGTGAGGAGAGTGGTGAGAGTGGTGAGTGGTGAGGGTATATAGTATGAGTTTGTAGTGAGC